>CM053758.1:23467942-23575957 GCA_028658305.1 Pachyuromys duprasi
CCCTGTTGGTGGACTTGGAGGGGGCGGGGAAGAAGGAGATGAGGGAGGGAGTGGGAGGGGGGGAGGGAAAGGGGGAGGGGGCTACGCCTGGGATTCAAAGTACCCAACCTGTGAGTGAGATTAAAAAAAAATAATAAAAAAAAAATAAAAAAAAAAGTGAGAGATGAGACAAAAATTACGAGACAAAACAAAACCCACAAAAACAAACAAACAAACAAACAAACAAAAACACAGGGACTAGCACAGTGGTCCAGAGGATAAGTGTACTTGCTATGACCCTGAACCTGAGTTTAGTCCCAGACTCCACAGAGTGCCAGGAGATAACCACCTCATTCATGGTGTCTTCTGGCTTTCACATGAGTGTATGCAGGGACACAAACACACACACAAAACAAATAAAAGTAAAAAAGTATATATACACACAGGCACATACGTGAACATATTTAGAATGTGATACCAATTGCTGGGTGAACATTTAAGCGATGTGTTAGTTACTTCTTCAAAACTCAGGTTCCTTACAGAGTAAGTACCTGACTCTGGGTACTTACCAGTCTGTAGATGTCATGTAGGCAGCGAGCCCAGAGCTGTCTTGATTTCATTTGATGATAAACCAAACCAAAGCAAAGCAAAACAACAACAAAACACTCTTTAAAAATTCGTAAGAAAACTCGCACCTTCCCCCTAGTGGTCTAGTCTACCAGGTACAGCATTTGGTTGCGGACAGCGAACATCAAACACCAGAACAGAACCCTGGTGAAGTTCAAAGTCCGGCAATAGCAACTAATGGTCACGAAACGAGTGAAACGACCGTGGAGCCTTGAAAGATGGGCTTCCAAGTACTCGACACACTCAGGCCAGAAATACGAACACAAACACACACACACAGCAACTATACAGCGCGCGCGTGCACACACACACACAACGGTCCTCTGGCCTTTTTTTTTTTTTTTTTTTTTTTTGCACCCTCTTTGAGCCAGGCAACTCCCGAAATCTCTGTGGACTGTGACTGAGATGCTATTGCGGGGTCGTCGCATCATCCGGAGCTGGGTGGCGGTGCTCAGCACACTGGGCCGAGAGTCGGAGATCATCTGCAATCCGCAAGGTAAAAAGCCGGGGAACTCAGCGCACGACGTGATGGCCACGCCCCGGCTTTCTCCGCGCACAGGCATTTGAATCCGGGGTTTCCCGCCATTCTCAGTTCCTCCCCTTCTGCAAGCCCCGCCCACTGGAGGGCGGGGAAACGCTAAGCGCCGATCCGTGGCTCTGGGATAGACTGTGCTCCCTGCGCCGCCGCCGTCAAAACTCCGCAGGCTTCCCTGACGATCACCGAACCGTAGTGGAGGCCGTGCTCCTGAGTCCGCTGCTGTGTCTGGTTGTCGCCTCGCCGGAGCTATGGTGAGTTAAGCCCCGAGTCCTCGAAGGGTTTGGGGCTGAGGTCCGCTGACGCGGTCGACGATCGGCCTCTGTTCCCAGGGACGCGGGGCGGTGGGAGAGGGCGCTTGGCTCACGGACGGGCTCCGGCAGTGATTCAGCATCTGCGGCCTGGCCGGCGAGGAGCGGTCGGTAGCCCGGGCGGCCTTTCGCGCGGCTTCTCCACTTTACGAGGGGACCAGGCGCTTCTTCCTCGGCCAGATGGCCGCCCTCGCGCCTCAGTTTACTTAGGTGGTCAATTTCAGGAGACCTTGCGGTCCCTCGTGACCTGTAAAGGGAGAGGATAGGGGTGTGTGTGGGTGCACCCAGCACCGGCAGCGCGGACCTGAGCCTGCAGTCAGGTCCATAGACCATGCTCATTTTCCTCATGAGTCCATTTGGCTTAATGGAGCCATCGAGAAAGGCTCCATTCAGTCACTTGTTCTGGCATCTAGTTACACATGAGAGGGGAAGTGATGGACTCAGGTTCAAAACGTAGTGCCCTGGGCTGCTTCCGTTGAGCCTGCCATTCGAACTCTTGATCTTCTCACCCTCGCTAATATCCCTCTCCCAAGTGCAGGCATACTTGCTTTAGTAATGACATTAGCGCAGTAGCGGTTCTGCGACTGTAGCTATTTGTATCTACCTTTTTACCGAGGATTTCTGTATGTGTTAATTCATTCAGTGGCAAGGTGCAAGAAGAGAGCTCAAAGTTAAGCCAAACATAAGTTTAATCAGAATATAAAGATAAAAAGACATGTAAGAACCTGGGTGTGGTGGCACACAAATTTAATCCCAGCACTCAGGAGGCAGAGGTGGGCAGAACTCTGAAGCTGGCCTGACCTACCAGACAGCCAGAGTGTAGAGACCCTGTCCAAAAGATAGATAGTAGGTAGATTGATAATATATAGATTGATAGAGTTGGGCATGGTAGCACACACCTGTAATCTCAGCACTTGGAAGGTTGAGGCAGGACTTCAAGGTCATCCTCCCAAGAATATAACAGATGAAGGCCAAATTGGGGTGCATGAGACTTTATCTCAAAGACCTGCTGGAAGGTATACTGAGAATTTGAGGAGAAAAGACGAAACCTTCAAGAGATAGGCATTTGAGTCAATTTAAAGAAAATGCCTTGGAAAATTATAAGAGCCCTGTATAAGAGAGTGGTGTGAGGGAAGGGAAAGAGAAGTTGATGTGTGCATACCTTCACAGTTGACTGCCTAAGGGGAGTGCTGTGTAGACTGGCTGAATATGAAGTTAGGAAGACCCTAGACCATCCATCCTAACAGCTCGGTTAAGGTAGAAGTGACCTGCAAACTGAGTGCTATAATAATGTCTCAGGAAAGCTGCACTAGCCGGAAGGCTTGAACAATTAAACAGAAACACATGTCTTAATGTTAAAATTTGAGGTTTGTAACGTTTAACGTTCTCATGTTAATCTGTCTCTTACTTCCACTTTCAGTTTCGAAACCAGTATGACAATGACGTCACTGTTTGGAGCCCACAGGTAAAATGTTTTATGCCATATTTATGAAGTGACTTTTCATGGCTGCAGTAGGTGCAGAAGCCTATGAGATTGTAAACTGGGCCTGGCAGTGCACATCTTAATCCTTGTTGGTCGACAGGCTGAGGCAATAAGATCATGGGGCTGGAGACCAGTTAGAGCAATTCATTAGAACCCTATCTTTAAAAGAAAAGGAAACGAACTTCTGAGATTATAGGCTGTGAAATCAAAGTTAGAATTAAAATTAGTTTATTGGTTTTAAAAAGTAAAATTTAATTATGCTCATCTGAGATCTGGAAAGTTTAATTTTTAGTTTGTAAATGGATCTTCTAAGATGACTATCAGATTTACTTTTATTTATTTATTTGTATTTATTTATTTTTGGTCTTTAGGGCAGGATTCATCAAATTGAATATGCAATGGAAGCTGTTAAACAGGGTTCAGCCACAGTTGGTCTAAAGTCAAAAACACATGCAGTGTTGGTTGCATTGAAGGTAAGTGAAATGATAAGCCTGTCTTCTTCCATCAGGAAACAGAACTATCCAATGTAAATTTCATTGATAATTAATAAAGCTGTAATCTAAAGTACCATACGGTGTCTCTATTTAGAGGGCGCAGTCAGAACTTGCAGCTCACCAGAAGAAAATTCTCCATGTTGACAACCATATTGGTATCTCAATTGCGGGTCTGACTGCTGATGCTAGGCTGCTATGGTATGTGTGTTTTATTTATTTTTGTTCTTATTTATTTATTTGGGGAGAGGGTAGGCAGGGTTTCTCCGTGTAGCCTTGGCTGTCCTAGACTTGCTTTGTAGACTAGAGTGGCCTCGAACTCACAGCAATCTGTCTTCCTTTGCTTCCTTTGTCTTCCTGAGTGCTGGGATTAAAGGCATGCGCCACTATGCCCAGCTAATGAACTTTTTTGTTTGTTTGTTCTTTAAAGTGCCCAGATAAAGTATCTTAGGAGGGTGTCTCCCGGATTATTGTACTTTTTAATTATTTTATTTGTATGGATGTTTTGTTTACGTGTACATTTGTGTATCAATGTGTGCCCTGTTCCCTCAGAAGCCAGAAGAGAACATTAGATTCCCCTGGTATTGGGGTTACAGAAGGTTATGAGCTGCCATGTGGATACTGGAAATTGAACCCAGGTTCTCTGGAAGAGCAGCTAAGCTACCTCTTCAGTTCCCAAAAAATTATACTTTGTAATATTGTAAATTCCTTAGGGTGTGTTACTAAGATTTCCATTTCCTAATTCTTATAGTGTTAATAAACATCCTAATGCTTTTGAAAGTCTCTGAATGTAATAGTTGTTAGCATGTTTATTATTTCAAGATTTATAAGCCTAAAAGCTGGTCTCTTTCTGTTTAAGGATGACCTGAACCATTCTAGTTTTCTTCACTCAGTGTTTATTCATTTGTTTTCACAAAGCTCATATAATATGAGTAAAGAAAGGTGACTTGCTTATAGATCTTGTCTTCAGGGAACTTAAAAACTATTTTATTTATAACAGGAGGTGGGAACTAGAGAGTAATAGGCAAATTTCTATGACTACCCTGGCGAAATGGTTATTTCTTGTTGAGAAATAGCACATGTTAGGTGTTAGGAAGCTGAGATCACACCAATTAAATACTCACTTAGTAGTTTAATATCTGAGACTGGACTAATTAAATAATTTTTTCTGAGAAGTAAAACACTTAACACATGGGACTTTCAGAAAGAGGAGGGGAACTGAAAGTGCAAAGTGGCCAAAGTTCATCATGGCTTGACTAGGAAAAAAAGATAAGAGTAACGACCTATTGCCATTTGTTAAGATTTTCTAATTCAGTCTCTTTTAAGTCAGTAGTAGAGTGACACTATTTGTGTTTCTGCTCTCAAAATATAAAATGTAGTATGTGGTCAAACATGTTACTTATTTTGCCTATCTAAAATAGTACCATGCCAGCATCCAGTTAGTAAGACGTGGTGTGTGATTTTGGTGTTGTCTTTTCAAGTTTAATATATGTTTTATGTTTAAAATACATTTTAGCACACCTTTAATCCTACCACTTGGGAGGTAGAGGCAGGCAGATCTTTGTGAGTTTGAGGCCAGCCTGGTCTACAGAGAGAGTTCTAGAACGATTAGGGCTACACAAAGAGAAACCCTGTCTCAGGAAAAAAGAAAAAGAAAAAAATATATGTATTTATATATGTGTGTGTATATATATTTAGACATTCTTAGGCCTTATTATTTTTAAGTCCTTAAGCCCACGTGTAATTAGTATTTATCATGTTAAATAGTACACTTTTAGAAAGCCTTAGAAAATGTTGACATCTAGTCAACATTTGATGAGGGATAGGAGGTCAGGGGGCTTGCCTATCTTGTTTGAGGCCTGCGGTTTGAATTCCATACTACAGAAACACCCCCAAAATAAAACTTGGCCATCAGATGTGATGTGCATGTACTAGGAAGCCAATGTGGAGAGAAAAGAGCATAGTGGTTTCTGATTATCCTCTTTTATAGGCACAAAATTTCGTCTCCTCTCTATTTACTTGGCTTGAATCTCGTCAGGATTGTCAGTGAGATCCAGCTGAAGGAAGGCCTGTGTCTCCTCCAGGGTGGCACTTACACCTGCTTTCAAGGAAGAAAAAAAAACTTTTCCTTCTTTTTTTTTCTGGTTTGAAAACGAAAATTCAAGCATATGGCCAGGTGGGGAGGTGTACACACTCAGGGAGGCCAAGGCAGGCAGATTGCTTTGAGTTCGAGGCCAGCCTAGTTACAAAGCAAGTCCAGAACAGCCAGAGCTACCTTGTCTCGAAAAACCAAAACAAAAGTTAAAGCATATGATTGCTGACAGTGGGAAGGACAAGGAAGGAGGGGTGCTTTTTTTGGGGTCCACCTTCTCCATTCTGTAAGAACTCTGAGTCCAGGATTTTGTACAGAGGAATAATTTGATCATTTATTTAGTTACTAATTTATTAAGCATTTTATATTATGAAGCTGGTTTCAGACTTTTTTTTTGGTCTTCTTGCCTTCACTTTCCAAATGCTTGATTGTAGGGATAAGCTGCCTTGCCTCAACTGGTCATTTATTTTCAAAACTTCATGTGGTCCCAGAATTTAGTATACACTCAAAAAAAGGAATCTGTTTGTTCATATCTTACCTTTCTGATTTTCATGGATGTACTGCATGAAAATGTTTCAGGAAAGCAAAATGGAATCAAACTTCTTTGTTTAAATATTTAGATTATAGTCATTCTCTGTAATATGAACTAATTTATTATTATTATTTTTTAGTAATTTTATGCGCCAGGAATGTTTGGATTCCAGATTTGTATTTGACAGACCACTTCCTGTGTCTCGTCTTGTGTCTCTAATTGGAAGCAGTATCCTTTATGTTGGCATTTACAAACATAAACTGTAAAGCATTTGGGTCCTCAGTGCTTGTCTTAGTTATTTGGAATGTGATTCTATAAAACAAATCAGATTATGAAAGTTTGAGGAATTGGATTACTCTTTCACTAGCCTTTATAAACAGTTGATATTTCCAAGACACAACAGCCCAATTTAAGGAGACTATTCAATTTATCATTTTTAGAGAATAAAGTTTCTGAATGGTTCTAGTTACCGCCCAGAGTTCTGGCCCTTTATATTCAAAACAAATCCATATGTAGGAAAAGATTATTTTGTTAGTGTTCATTCTTGGCTTTGGTAGAAATGAAACCTTTGTATAATATTAAGCCAGAAGAATACCATCCTGTTACTTTCTTCTAGAAGATTATGGAGCAATTAAGAAGCTAGAAATGGGCAGGCAGTGGTGGCACACAGCTTTAGTCCCAGCACTTAGGAGATAAGTAGGTGGATTTCTGTGAGTTCAGGGCCAGCTAGTCTACATAGTTCCAGGACAGTCAGTGGTACATGTTGAGACCCAGTCGCAAAAAGCCAAAGAAGAAGAAGCTAAAAGTTTGTAATTTATTACATGTTGAAACAACCCCTTAACTGGTTTTAGAGACCCAGATTCCAACACAGCGCTATGGCCGGAGACCGTATGGTGTTGGGCTGCTTATTGCTGGTTATGATGTAAGTTCTCATATTGTCTACTTTTCTCTTTCGATGGCAAAAATACCTGACACAAACAACCTAAGAAACGGGTTTATTTTGACTTATGATTTGAGGAGACAAAGTTCATCGTGGTAGGGGACTGGAGGTGGCCAATAATGTTGTACTACAGTTGGAATGCAGGAAGAGATAAATGCTGTTATTCAGCTCATTTTCTCCTGTAGTTAAATCCAGGACAAAGTCCATGAGGTGGTGCTAGCATTGTCAGAATGAGTTTTCTCTTTTCATTTAAACGTGTCTGGAGCTGGGCCTGATGGCACATACTTTTAATACCAGCACTAGGTAGGGAGAAGAGGCAGATCTCTGACTTTGAGGCCAGCCTGGTCTACAGAGTGAGTTTGAAGACAGCCAGGAATACATAGAGAAACCTTGTCTTGAAGAAAGAAAGAAAAAAAACTATCTGGAAATGCCTCTCAGACACACTTAGAGGTGTGCCTCCTAAGTGATTTAAATCTAGTCAGATTGTCAATGAAGATGAACCACATTCATCTGTATAACCACAGTTATATCCTAAATGTTTGACGCCTAGAAATGTTGTACTCTTTACCTCAACCAATGTCGAGAATTGCATAATGTGTTTTTCTGCTTATAGGATATGGGCCCTCACATTTTCCAAACCTGTCCATCTGCTAACTATTTTGACTGCAGAGCTATGTCTATTGGAGCCCGTTCTCAATCAGCTCGTACTTACCTGGAGAGACATATGACTGAATTCATGGACTGTAAGTGTAGTTTGGCTTATTATATTTTGTTTAGTTTTCCCTCTTCTAGTCTTTATTTAGTTAACAAATATATCCTGAGTGAAGAAAACTAATAGTTTTTAGTTTTTATAGTCTTTAGTTTTAAAGTCTTAAATTCATAACATGTCTGTTGTTTTGTAACATATGCTTACTTCTAGCTACTAGGAGAACTTTATCAAAATGTAGCTGTGTCTCCAACCTTGAAAATTCTTGATGCATTTGGTCTGAAATAGGTACCAGTCAGAGTTGAAAACCATTATACTAGTTGCTATTTGTAATTTCTGTGTACAATTTCTCATCTGTAAGTCTGTTCTTCTTTAGGACATATAGAATCTCTGTGTTAAGTGGCCCATAAATAAGTAAAAGCAGTATAGCTATGGGAATAGAAGGTGAAGGGTATAAGCTGGTGAGCTGGTTTTCAAGTGCTTTGCTTTGCATTAAAAGAAGGGTTAGTATTTCTCTTGGTTGTCTCCTATGTTTTCTGTGGCAGTATAGTATTCTTTGTAGGAATTTGGAGTTTCCAAGCTCACCCACACATTGGGAGATTTTCAGACCGAGGACTCAGCATGAAGTTACACCCTCACTAAGATCTGCAGCAGTGTGAAGCTGGTAGCTTGGTCAAGGGAGGAACCGGAACCTGCAGGCTCTCCTGTCCTCCCGCCCTTCTCACGAGTGTCAAATCAGCTGTGTGATGCTTCCTTCCACCCAAGGGGCTTTACTAGAAACTCATGGCTCAGAGCTTAAGAATTGTTAAAGCTTAAGAATTTATAGGGTTTTTGGGGAGTACTTCTACTATTGTAATACAGATGGCACTGGTTTATGATGGCTCATCTCGTAAGGATATTTTTACCTTATAATGTGTAAAAACAAAATGCACTCCATAGGAAAAGAACTCCTGAATTTGAATTTTGATCTTATCCTGGGTTAGCTACATATGCAAAGGGTAGCAGCAGTGAATCTTGGGTCTTAGCCAGCCACAGTCCCGTATCGCTGTGCTGTAACATTGAGTAGGCAAGGGTGTGTTAAATGAACATTTTACTTTACATTTGCCAGTTACTTTGGGTAGCTCCACTGTAAGTAAGTCAGCATCCGTACAAGTCTTTCATGCCTGCGCTTGGGATTTTATTATTTAATTAAGTCTTTTAATGGTATTTTGTAAATTTCAGCTTATAGGTCTTGTGTTTCTCAGTTTTCTCAGTATCATTTGCAGGTTGCTCGTTGTAAGAAATTGATATTTATATATTGGTCACATGTCTGCAATCAGAAGAACCCTTCATTAATTCCAGTCCTTTTTTTTCCAGTGCATCCCTTAGATCTGAGATCATGTCACTGAATCACATCATTAGCAGTAGAGGTAGTTTTACTTCTCACAATTGTTTTTATAAAATGCCTTGGCTAGCACTGTTAGTATAGAGATGAACAGAAGTGCTGACTGAGGGTATATGTCCTTGTTCTATTCCTGATGCTGAGGGGAGAGCATTCTAAATATGATGTTAGCTGTGAGATTTTATAAATGGAAATTTCCTTCAGTACTAGGTGAATGAGTGTTTTGATTAGGTAGGAGTTCGGAGTTTTTCACATGCATGTTACATCTGATTGAAATGGACATACTGTCAGTGTATTGTGTTGCATTGGTTGACTGTTCAAATGTTAACCATATTTACATTTCTGAGAAAAACTACCCTTGGTTATTATGTATAATCTTTTTTTTTCTTGTTGTTGGGTTCTGTGGTGTTGATGGTAGAAATGGTACTGGTGGATTTATTTAGGTCTTTTTTGGTTTTTGAGATGAAGTCTCGCTGTGTAGTTCAGATTGGCTGGAACTCCCTCTATAGCTCAAACTACTCATAATCCCCAGCCTACCCCCATTTCCTCCAAGTACTAAGGAAGTAGGTGTGAGCCACTTATTTGGGTATCTTTATTCATAGGGGAGATTTTCTGTGATTTTGAAAGCAGGTAAGACTGACCACATGAATTGGAGATGTATTTATTTATTATTTATACAGTGTTCTCCATGTGTGCTTGAGAACCAGAAGAGGGCACCAGCTCTCATGTAGATGGCTGTGAGCCACCATGTGGTTGCTGGGAATTTAACTCAGAACCTTTGGAAGAATAGCCAGTGTGCTTAACCTCTGAGCCATCTCTCTAGCCCCCTGGGAACACTCCTTAATGAATATAAGAACCAGCATTCTATAAAACATATTCTACAAAACTGAAATGGCATTTGTGAACCAGGACTTTTATTTAACCTAGTGAAAGAACAGATCTTTGGTTTGGCTTGGTTTGGTTTGGTTTCGGTTTGGGTTTGGTTTTTCAAGACAGGGTTTCTCTATATAACAGAGCCTGGCTGTCCTGTACTTGCTTTGTAAACCAGGCTGGCCTCAAACTCACAGACATCCACCTGCCTCTGCCTCCCGAATGCTGGGATTAAAGGTATACACTACCACACCTGGCTAGAACAGATCATATTTATTATTAACAGACACCAATGTAGTCATTGCTGGTTGAGTTAGGTTAGATTATATAGCTAACATTATGCTTCTGGCTGTTTTATTCTGTGTAGTATGTCACTCAAGCCATAATTTCAGACTACAGACTTAATAATTAAAAGAAGCCTTAGTAAAATTAGAAATTATTTTTAATTTATTACATACAGGCAATTTGGATGAACTGGTTAAACACGGTCTGCGTGCCTTAAGAGAAACACTCCCTGCAGAGCAGGACCTGACCACAAAGGTAACTCCTGGTGCCAATTGTAGTGTTAACAGTGCAGTCCACTCCTCAGTCTCAATTAATTACACAGCATGTACTTCAGATATTTTAATGGGGCTGCCTTGGCTCATTCGTTTCTCTATTCACCACATTGTCTTGTCTTGAACTACCATGTTTTAAATTGGGGTGGGGAGATGCACAGCAGTAGAATTTCTTTATTTTGTTTTGTTTACAGTAGATAGTCATATCTTCGTCTTTTGTTTATTATTTTTGTATGTTTGTTTGAGACCAAGTCTTATATAACCCAGGCTAGCCTCAAACCTATGTTGTAATTGAGTACAACCTTGAACTCCTGATCCTCCTGCTTCCACCTTGGAGGTGCTAGAATTACAAGCAGGCACCACCGTGCCCTTTCTGTATTATTAATATTTTTAACAAAGGTGTATTTATATAGATACTCTGTAGGTATTCAGAGTACAAGACAGGTATTTTGCCTTCATTACAGTCTAATGGGGTGAACATTTATTTATATACATGTTACATGAGAAGGTGACAAATACTGAAGGAGTAATAACACGAGAAAGAATGAGCAACTGAGTGTCAGTCAGTAGTGTAATGGGCATAATTTAAAACAGTGATCAAGGGTGGCCTCACTAACAATGTGAAATTTACAGAAAAGAACTAAAGGTAAGTGAGCCGTACTGGTGTCTAGAGTAAGATTATTCCAGTGAACAAGTCCTGAGGCCAAATTTTTCCAGTATTCAAAGAAAGAAGGTCAGTAGGGTTGGAGTCAGTGAACAAGAAGAAAATGAGAAGGTAAGAAATCAGATAAAGTGGAGGCCACATTATGTCTATCCAGGAGTGGTGATTGAGAAATGATAAGAAGTGATTCAATGTTAGATATTGGGGAATCAAAATTTTCTCACAAGTTTGTTAGGGCCAGAGTAGGATGCTTTCAAGTTTTTGACTGAAGGAAAGAATTATAATTTTACTGAAATAGATGTGAGAGTGGAAGGAACAAATTGGGAGATAGGAGTTATAGAAGATCAAGTCAGTTTAGGATATATAAAATTCAGCCTGTCTGTCCAATTGGTGATGAAGAAGTTTTCAGTTCTCACCAGACTTCTCTGGAAAGTGATCTAGGTTAAAAGTTTTGGAGTCTTTACATAGGAATGACATTTAGAGAGTAGAGTAGGTACTATTTCTGAAGCAAGCAAATGGGTTTGAATACTGGGCCAAAACCACTATAACCTTAAGAGACGGGGAAATTAGCAGGTGTCAGCAACAGACTCAGAAAGATGACCTGAGATAGAGAACAACCTAGAAAGTGAGGCATCTTTGAAAGCAAATGAAGAACTTTGGAAAAGAGAATAAAGAACTGCTAATAAAGCAAGAAAGATGCAAATTGAAAATTACCCATTACATTAGCAATAGTATTCTAAGGACTTGACAAGTGTTAATCCATTGGGGGAAAGAAAGTCTTGAGAGGAATGGAATATGGAGAAGAGGAATTGAATTATCTCTTTGGAGGAGATAAGTTTTTGTTTTGTTTTGTTTTCCCCATTGATTATCCCAGAAAAATAGAGTGCTGCCTGGGAAAAGAGGTAGTGAGTATTTTTCAGTGCATTTTAGGGTGGAGGAAATGGCACCACGTTTGTGTGTTATAATAACAAGGCAGTGTAGAATGAAGCAGTTATTTAGGGAAGATGAGGAAAATGTCCAGAAGTGGAAGCATTGATATCAGGAAGAAATTGAAGTGTTCATTCATAGTGATGGGAATAAAGAAATCTAGACACCTCTGTCTTCCAATTGCTTGTAGTTTCTCAGTGAAATAGAAAAACGGGTTTTCAGCTGAAGGAGAATGGAGACTGTTAGAAGAGGATGTCTAAAACAAGGAAAGATTGGGGTAGGTGTGGCTCACTGATTACAGTGCTTGCTCTGGCACCAGCCCTCAGCACTGGGGAAGGGAGAAGGGGTGGTGGAATGATGTAGAAACTAATTGTGTAATCATAAAAGATCAGGGAAGGTATACTTGGGTTTATTACATTTAAGTGTGATAGCATTGTAAAGCTATTGTGTTAGTCATTGGTAAATTCCTATTTAGTATCTCAATAAATTACTATTTAGTATCTAGGTCAGCAGTTCTCAACCTGTGGTTTGAGACCCCCATGGGGGGTCGAACAATCCTTTCACAGGGGTCATATCAGATATATACATTACAATGCATAACTAGCAAAATTACAGTTAGGATGTAGCAACAAAAGTAATTTTATAGTTGGGGGCTCCCACAACCTGAAGAACTGCATTAAAGGGCTGCTGCATTAGGAGGATTGAGAACCACTGCTCTAGGGGAAGACTTTGTTGTTAGATGATTTATATGAACCATTGAGGCTACTCATACTAACCAAAAGTGAAAAGTGAATATGTAATTGAAAGAGCCATAGTTTCTACCTCTTTTCACTCCTACATATAATTTTTACAACTTTGAATTTAAGAGTGCTATGTACATTTTTTTACCTTTTGCCCAGCATTTTATTATATATGTTAAATTTTCCCTCTTCCCTTTCCCCCCATCAGAATGTTTCCATTGGAATTGTTGGTAAAGACTTGGAGTTTACAATCTATGATGATGATGATGTATCTCCATTCCTAGATGGTCTGGAAGAAAGACCGCAGAGAAAAGCACAGGTATGTTACTAATCATAACATGAGGCTTCAGCTTTACTGTAGGCTGCTGTTCCTGTCACAACCCTGTAAATTCATTGCTTTTGTCTTTCATTGAGGTAGATTGATTGAAATAACAATTTAGAAAGCACTGGGTCGAGAAAAATAGTGAAGAGTCAGTAATCTCTGTACACACAAAAAGGGAGAAGAGTTTGGTTCTTTGTTGTTACATAACTACGGCAACCCCAAAATTTCCAGAGTTAGACCACATTTCTCAGAGTTCCATCGTGGACTGAGACATGGCTAGATGGTTCTACTGTTGCTCGCACTTGGGATCTCATAAATGCTGCAGTCTGACTGAAGAAGAGCCAAAGCATCCAAGATGATTTTATTCTTTACCCACTCTCTAGGTAGCTCAGAGAATCTGCTAGAAGGCTTCAGACTGCTTCAGTGACTAGGCTCCTGTCTGGCTAGCCTCAGGGCTCCTCCCACAAAGTGGCAGGTTAGAGCTTGCAAAAGCTCAAAAGTAAAGGTTGCCAGCCATTCTTAAGGCTGGAACTCAGGACTGATACAACCTCACTTTAGCACATTCTTTAGGTTAAAGTGAGTGACAGGGCCAGCCTAGATTCTTCTGAGAGGGGTCCGGAAAATAATTTATGTTGGTAGCTTGTTGGCTTTTTATAAATGGTGACAAAAAAAACATGAAGAAATGCTGATTTTTTTTTTAATCCTGAAAACAAAAGTGATAAATCTAGGGTTATAAATCCTTCCTAAAATGTACATTTGATTTTTTTCCTCTCAGTCTTATCTCCCCACCTCACCTCTTAAGCTGGTAGGATTACAGGCATGCACCCCATACCTGGTGCTATTGGATGTGGATTTCATGACTGTGCAACATAAAAAATGAGCAGAAAGTTTTTCTCCAGATCATAAGAGCATGTGTATAATCCTAGCACAGGGAAACCTCATCTCCAAAAAAGGTGGCTGTGCTAGAGTTTCTTCCTGCTTCAGTTGTTGCATTTTCCTCAGTTTGGCAAAGATGCTATTGGTCCTGTTTGGGAGGGTAAGATTTGCATTTTAGTTGTTAGCAAAAACTAGCATTTAGGAAGGATGCTCTAGAGTCCTGCTTTGTTGATTGAACAGAAGGAAGTCTTAACAGGTGCTACCTGTGTTTTAAGCATACCACTAAAACATAAGAAAGGCTTAACTGTTAAACAAGACAAGTGATAAACAGTAGAATTAATTGTGGGTGATCTTTAAGTTGCCAGAACTAAAATTACACACACACACACATATATATTAAAGCTTTATTCAAAAAATTGTAATGGGATATTGCTCTAACATTAGTATGGTCAATATCTTCTAACCCTCTTTTCACATTGATTTCTAATATTGTAGTACTTGTGATTTAAGAGTATATATTAAATGTTCACTTTATAGCTTTTCATTTTTGTCTTTTTTAAAGCCTTCACAGGCTGCTGATGAACCTGCAGAAAAAGCTGATGAACCAATGGAACATTAAGCATAAAGGATACAGAGACACAAGGATGCAGGGACATTCACTGGTGACAGTAATCTGTATTGTGAACCAACAGCTGCAGAATATGGGGTGGTATGTGTTAGGAATTAGTCCAGATGTGAGTTTTCTCCAAGCAACTTCACAGAAACCATATAATGGGGTGCATTTTCTTTGAAAGGGTCTACATAATCATTTTCTAGAAAGTATGGGTATCTATATCAATGTTTTTATATGAAGAAAATAGTGTCTTTGCAGTTTTAAAGACAACTGTGAAATAAAATTGTTTCACCTCCTATTGTATTGAGTTTTTGTTTTTAAGTAGTTTCAGCTGTAGACGGCAGCTAATATCACAGTGGTCACTTGTCATATCTGTCAGATTATGTTTTTGGGGCTTTTTAGTGATACAGAAAAATACCTGTTATCAACAAAGATTTAAGCATTTCAATTTGCTAGTATGTGGACTGGCTACATTACAAACTCATGCAAATGCTCTCAGAATACAAGTTTCAGGATGCATACCTGGCGCTTGTTCTGATTGAAACTAAGAAGCCAAGCCAGGCTTGGTGTGCATGCCTTAATCCCAGCAGTTCTGAGGTGAGGCAAGAGGATCAGGAGTTATGGACCTGTAGCTCTACTACAGAGAGAGTTTGAAGCCAGTCTGGGAGCATGAGACCTTGTGTAAGTAGTAAGTCACCACTGGGTCATTGAAAAACCCTCTAGAATTAATAACCAATCAACAACAACCAACAGTCAAGAGAGAACAGTTCCACTACAGAGACCCCTCCTGCCATCTGTCTACTGTCATAGCCAGGTGCTCACTTGAACCCTGGCAACGAGCTATCTAGTCTAACATATAAATGGAATCATACAGTGGAATCTTTGATAATAGCTTTCTTTATTCAGCACAATCCTCTGAGAGTGAGATACATTCAAGAACACTCCTTCTGTGTACTCGTTTTTTTCACATGGAATTATTATAATTGCAGTTACTAGTTTTCTAAGCTTATTTGACTTACCAAGAGGTAACAAAAGAAATGACACCAAACAAGAGATAAAGGTTAGGTTTAGCAATGAGAAAACTCAGTAGTTTAGGGTCACTGTGGTGTAGACCAACCATATCCATTCACTAAGTTAAACTTTAGGGTTCTTTATGATGGACTCACTGAAGAAACTTTATGACACATAGCATTTTAGGCCTACACCTGAACATGTTAGGGTAATGTTCATGGTTTTACATTTTAAGACATGGAGCTTCTTAAGCAGTCATCAAGATCTTATGTAGCTTCACTAATTCTTACAAAGTGTATTCTGGGAACTTTTTACTGTAACATGTAACGTTATCATTTCAAGGGCTTTCCGAATCACTTAAATGTAAAGACTTAGTGTATCAAGGAAAAGTGCCAGGAGCAGTAGCGTACGCCTTTAATTTCAGCCCTCAGGGAGGCAGCAGTAGGCAGATCGCTGTGAGTCTGAGGCCAGCCTGGTCTACAAAGCAAGTCTAGGACAGCCAAGGCTACACAGAGAAACCTTGCTTGAAAAAAAAAAGTATACAAGATGAGGACACAAAGGACTAAAGACACTTGCTCCAAATTCCTTAACAGTCAAAGAATAAGAGCTTAGAGTGTAAGTTCTGACATCACATTTTTGCGCTTTTTTTTTTTTTCAAGACAGGGTTTCTCCATGTAGCCATCGCTGTTGTCCTGGAACTTGCTGTGTGCCACCACCCCCCACAGGTTTTTGGCTTTTTATGCTTTACTGTGCCAGTTCTTCACAGCTGCACATGAAGATGCTTACATTCCCCGTGAAGTCATCTTGTGTCAGTGGGAAGACTTAAAGGACAGTAGGAATTTTGCTGCTCAGTTGTTCAGCAGACTAAATGGAGTAACTGAGTGCAACGGATTAAACAAAAGGGCATCACAGCAAAGTCTTCAAGGTCCTTACAATGGAAAAGGTGCACATACCTGCCCTTATTAGCGGAAGGCCAGAGGACCTTGGGCATTCTGCTCTACCATCTGACTTTCTTGAGAAGGTCTCTCACTGAACCTGACCCTAGACTAACGGCCAGTAAGCAGCAAGCCTTTCATCCTATAGTGTTAGGGTTGCTAGTATAAATCATGCCTGCACAGAAATTGTCTTTTTTTCTTTTTTGGTTTTTCAAGACAGGTTTCACTTGTGTAGCCCTGGTTCTGGAACTCGCTCTGTACCACAGGCTGCGCTTGAACTCAGAGATCCTTATGCCTCTGCCTCACAAGTGCTGGGATTAAAGGCTTAGCAAGTGGCTCTTAACTATATCATTTTTCTAGTTCCAAAGTGGGGACAATTTTAGAATGGGTGTTCCATATAAATATTGAAAGAAAAATCTACTAAAACTGTCATTAGCTCAGTCATTTAAATTTTTTTTATTAATTAGTTTATTCACTTTGTATCCCAGCTGTAGCCCCCTCCCTCATTCCCTGCTAATCCTACCCTCCCTCCATTTCCTTCCATGCCCTCTCCAAGTCCACGGATAGAGGAAGTCCTCCTTCTCTTCCTTCTGACCCTAGCTTATCACAAGACTGGCTGCATTGCCTTCCTCTGTGACCTAGTAAGGCTGTACCCCCTCAGGGTGAGGTGATCAAAGAACTAGCCACTGAGTTCATGTCAGAGACAGTCCCTGTTCCCCTTACTAGGAAGCTCAGTCAGAGGAAGAGACACAAGTTATTAGTTTTTAGCCTCCCTCCCTAGACCATACCAACACTCAGGACATTTGAAGTTTGTAGTTTTAGTGTTTTGCATATATTTGGTATAACTCCACAAATAGCCAATGGTACTGTAGTCTGTTCCCAAGCTTAAATACATATCTCTGAGGTTATTTCCAGTGTGAACTGACATCACACATGAATCAGAGAATATTAATAAAGGGGGCAGTTTTTTGTGTTTTGTTTTCTATTTTCAAGAAGTCATAAAGAGATCTAAGAAACAGATTTTTTTAAGTTTTGTAAAAATTTATTTTTTTTAATTAATGTGTCACAAATTCTCTTTTAACTAGAATTATTTCTCCAAAGTGCTTCTCTAAAATAGGGCTAATGATTTGCCTAAAGCCAAAGCACCTAATTAGAACTGGGTCTAAATTCTGGGTTACCATCTATAAAAAAACCAGTCTTCTCTAGAAACGGGTACTACATTGGGAAAAATTCCCCCAGGCTTTACCATAGTAACAATTTGATTCTAAAAAGGACTTGCTCTTATTTCATTTTTCATGGCTTAAGATAAAAACTGTTTTGCTATCAAGTACATGGCTCATGAGAACAATAGAAGGCAACCTCCAGATCATGCTAGATTTGGCGTAGGATAAAAGATCTGAAATTAAAATATCTCTTCTGTTATCTTTGCCAAGTTCCTCAAATCCTAAAATTACAACTATCTGCTGTCTGGACAAAAAAAAAATATGCTCATTTTAATAACTTGTTTTGGTGGGAGAGGGAGAGTTGTAGGGTAACCGAACCCAAGGCTGACCACTGCCTAAGACCAGCAAATACAGCACTCTGTTCACCCTCAGGACAGAATTCATTATTGTCAGCAGCAGGAGCATCCTCCTTCAGGGAAATCACACTAATCTTTTTGGGATCCACCAGGTGCCTTCAGCATCCTGGGGAAAAACACAAACATGCCCTCTTCCCCATATGAATACAGGATCAGGCCCTGCCACATTCCAGTAATCTGGTCTTTCCATTTAATTTGGGCATAATTAGCTTTGGTATTGGGGTGTCACAATTGATCAGTGGCCTTGTATATCCACATTCAAAAAATTTAAAGAGAGCATGATTAAGATAATTCTGTGGTGTTTGGGGATGTAACTCCCCACCTTTTATTTTTTGCAGATTTTAAACATACCCAATAACCAATAATCTATAACCAAGATACATAGAACACTCCTCTTCATTTCTGCCTGGTTACAGATTGTCTAGCCTTCTTTGCTGTGGAAATAAACGTGGTTTTGCTTTAATCCCAGGTATGGGATGTGGGAATGATTGAGATGGTCCACAGCAGCAGGTTATTCGCCTCATGCTGGCTCTGAGAGGAGCTCTTTGCCAGCTGCAGATAGTTTATATCTGAGGACTCTGGAGAGAGAATAAATGCCAGAGTCCAGAGAGTGTGGCTGAGAGAAAGAGCAAGGCTGTTCCTGGTTGCTGTTGTGAGACAAGAAGATGGAAATCTGAAGTAAGGATAAGACTGGCTCCAAGGAATCCAATGATCCTAACCAGCAGGAAGCAGCTAGGGGAACTGCGCCTCTTCTGCCAATATCCCTTTCTCCCTCCTACCTGGTGTTGGGGTGTTGGAAGGGATTGGGGTGAAGAAGGGAGAAAAAAATTTTTAAGTGTAAACAAAAGAGTTTAAAAACTAACGCCTACACTTCTTTATTAATCAGAGATAATTGGGGAGCAAAATTTACACAACAAAGACTTATATGTGTGAGAATGCACTCTGAACTGAAACCAGATCTTGGGGCTCAGAATTAAGCATTTGTATACATAGCACAAGACCAACCCCCAACAGTTGGTGATCATATAAAACTGAACTGTGTTGTCTAGAAGAAAGTACATATATGAAATTATATAAGCTGGTGAAATCTCAGTAAGGAGACAGGTCAGTTTCCTACATGACTGCACAATACAGAGGAACTGGGCGAAGGCTGTAGGGCTTGTCACAATCATGTTATACTACAACTACTCAGATTAAAAATATTTTTAAAAACGCACAGGCCAGATGTGACAGCATGTGCTCATAACCCAGCACTTGGAAGGCTCAAACAAGAGCAGTAAATGGAGAGTTGCAGTTCAGCCTGGACTTATACAGTAAGACTGTCTAAAATAATAATAATAAAAAAATTCCATCAGAGGGCACTCTTTTTTTCGTTTTTTTTTTTTTTTTTTTTCCAGACAGGGTTTCTCTCTGTAACAGAGCCCTTGCTGTCCTGGACTCACTTTGTAGACCAGGCTGGTCTCGAACTCACAGAGATCTCACTTGCCTCTGCTGTAAACAGGTAGCCTCTTTGGTATATTTTGAGTTCTGGGGGAAATTCCTTTTAAACTTATAGTTTCAAAAAAGATAATTGTCAGCATAGATGCATTCAAGGTAGATGAGATACCATTTGTATCCTGTGTCCCCAAGTGAGGTGAACACAACTACTAGAAACTGAAGACTACCTTTTCAAGACCAATCTGGCAATTTGGGAAGACACTGTTAAGGTTTTCAAATATTTTATTTATAACTGACCAGGACATTGGCATGATATGGAACCGCAAATGAACAAAACTTAATGTGCTATGTCTATTTGTAGCTGTAACAATTCTGTCTTTGGAGACAAGAAAAATCCTTTGAGGCTATCTCCTTTATGCATAAAAATTTGAAAACTATTAGATGCTCTGAAAGGATACGAAGAGACCATTCTTGGATAATGAATAGAAATGATAGGTGTCAGACAACTTATAATATTCAAGTAATTCCAGGTGAACGGAATAGAGTCAGGTTCAGATCGCCAGAGGTGTTAACTCCTCAAGTGTATTTTTATATAGCCTAGTTGCCTTATTAAAACACCTAAAATCATCTGCCTAATAATCTGTTCATTTCCCAGTTTATAAGTGAAAGCAAGAAGAGGGTCCGCTGGACTTCTCTGCTTCTCTTTTGTACAATCTTTAGTTCCTGGGAAAGACCATATCCAAGGGACTGTCAGCTGACTCAAAAGGAAAAGGAAAATACTTGCTCGCGCTGCTTACAGAAACCAACCCGGAGAGAGGAAGACCTCACACACTCCCAGCGCGCAGCCGCAGGACGGGAAAGGGTTGTCCTCTCTGGGTCGCCGTACCGGCTCTGTGGCTGCATCCTTGCTCGTCTCCCCGCCCCCTTCCACGTCAGCCAAGGACTCGGTGGAGCCGTCGCGGCAGCCGCTGGCTGGAGCGGTCGTCGACGGTCTCCCGGTTCCTTCCCGGACGCCGCCCCTCGGAGCCAGGTAGCGGCCGGAGCCCGGAGCCACTCGGCTGCGGCGGCCGCGCGGGGTCGGCGAGCCGCGGGGTGGGGAGACGACGGGCGCTTGGCTAGGCCGCGGCCACGGGCGGTGGGGGCGGGGAGCTGGGCCGCGGCCCGGGGGGCCCGGGGCCGCCTGAGGCCTGGCCCTGCGTGGACGGCGGCGGAGCCCGGGGTTCTGCGGCGTCTTCGCTCGCAGGCGTCCTTCCCGGAGCAGACCCGACGGTGTTGTGTTGGAAATCACGGCCCCGTGACGTGGTGCCCCGGGTTGTCACTGCCGTGTGGACCTCGGCTCCGCAGCTTTCCACACCCTGGGACGGGGAAGCGGGCCGGGACCGGGTGGTTGTCACCGGGGTTCGTGGAGGGTGGGGCGCTGGGTGGGTCGCCACGCTCAGAAGCCGGGCGAAAGAACTTCAGGCAGTATTCAAGAGATCACCGCTGACCTGCGGGATTTGACTTTTCCCCCCTCCCTGATGGTACTTGTGTTCTTTTCTGTAGATTTTCCTGGCACCTTTCGTCCTTTTCATCCTGTGTCGTGTTTGTTGTAAGCAGAAACCATGACGGCAGCCGAGAACGTGTGCTATACGTTAATTAACGTGCCAATGGATTCAGAACCCCCTTCTGAAATCAGCTTAAAAAATGACCTGGGTAAACAGTTCTTAATTCAAATGGAAATTATTTAAATTGACAGATTAAAAACCTAAAGCAGAGCAAATTAATGTGATGTTTTTATACATGTCTATATTGTGTACTATTTAAATCCTGTTAAATATAATTCTCTCCCTCAAATAGCCGTCATTTCACATCCTTTCATCGAGATTTTTAAAAATATATGGTATATAGTTGTTAACTGTAGTATACAATAGCATTCCAGAACTTTTTGTTTGTTACTCAGTAGCCATGGATCAGCCTTTCTCATCTCCCCAGCCTCTGTGACCGACTATTCTTTTTTCCCTTTTTTTTTTCTTGTTCTTTCTTGAAGTAAGGCCGTACACTCCCCAGGTTTAGAACTCACAATTAGGCCATGGCAACCTTCAACTTGTATCAGTTCTCTGATCTCAATTTCCCAAGGGCTGAGATTAGGCACAGGCCACTAGTCAGCGTTTACTTTCAACTTTTATGGTGATGTAGGTTGATACTTCTTAAAACTTTTCTACACTCAACCTGCTTTTGACCCGAAGAAGTTTCTCCTGCGTTATGTGTGTATGTGCACAAATATGTGCGGGTCGTGTTTGCATATTGTGTGTACTTACATGTGAAGGCCAGAGGTAAACCTTAGCTACCTTCCTCAGTCACATCCTACCTTATGTGTTGTTTTAGACTTTAAATTTTTTTCAGATTTTAATTATGTATATGTGTGTGCAAATGCCCTTGAAGGCCAGAGGTATTGGGTCTTCCTGGAACTGGAGTTACAGTCAGTTGTGAGCCATCCAGTGTGGATGCTGGGAATGGAAGTATAGTCCTCTGCAGGAACGTTCCGTGCTCTTAACCCCTGAATTATTTCCAGCTCCCCAGTTTTATTTGTTAACATTTATTTAGTGGAGTTGGCAGACACTAGTGTGACAGTGGCGTGGGTGTTAGGCGTTGAACTCAGGTGGTCAAGCTTGGCACCAGGTGCCTTCTTCGTGCCAAGCTCTCTCATTAGTTCCTTCACATTGTTTTTAGACACAGGACCTCCTGCCGGCCCTGAAGCTCGTTGACTTCGCCAGACTATGTGGCCTGCCAGGCCTGGTGATCCTCTTGTTTCCATCTCCCTGTGCTAAGGTTTTAGGCATGTGTTGCTCTTGACTTTTACAAGAGTGCTAGCGATTGAACTCAGATACTTACCACTTACGTGGCAAGCACTTTACTGACTGAGCCATCTCTCCAGCCCTTTCAAACAACAGTTTTGGTTTTTTGTTTTTTGAAATGGGGTGATTTGTTTTATTTTTTGAGATGGGGCTTCCCTGTGTAGCTTTGGCTGTCCTGGAACTTACTTTATAGATCAGGCTGGCCTCCAACCCACAGAGATTGGCTTGCTGCCTGAGTGCTAGGATTAAACAACAGTTTTGTAAATCATACATTATAACAATACATTTTTTAAAAAGATTTATTTATTTTATGTATATGAGTGCTCTGGATGCATATACACCTGAATACCAGAAGAGGGCATCAAATCCCAATATAGATGGTTGTGAGCCATCATGTGGTTGCCAGGAATTGAACTCAGGACCTCTGGAAGAGCAGACAGTGCCCTTAACTGCTGAGCCATCTCTCCAGCCCCGAATACATTTCAATTTCAAAGTAATTTGATATTTACAGTTAAGGAAAGACCATAGGAAGACGTTAAAACTCTGTTTCCTATGATTAAACCATGTTTTAGTAAGAAACAAACCCTTGTAAGTATAGTAAAAGCATTGCAACATATAATAGTTTGGAATATGAGCTGAGGTGTTATCAGTTCTAAGGACATGTCCAGTGTAATAAGAATATGATATGTGCTCCAAACTAAGGCTACAGTGAAGTCATACAGTGCAACATAGGCAAGTGCTACCAGAAATACTGGATTCGTTAGGTGATTTTGAATTTTGTGTGTTTAGAAACTTTTCACTGTTGCCAAATTCTGTATTCAGTTGAGCTGCCCCACTTCAGAGGACCAAGGGTCAGTCCGGAGCACCCACTTGGCAGCTCACAAAGTAAGTCTGTTCTAGTGGATATGGTGCCCTCCTCTGGTCTCTTAAGAGTACTACATGCATACGATGCACACATACACATTTTGGGAGAAACACCAATACACACAAAATACTCGAATTAAGAAAGAGAGAAAAGAAAGAAAAAGGCTAGGATTAGGCCAGGAAGATGGCTCAGAAAGTAAAAACCTTTGCCACCCAAGCCTGACAACCTGAGTTTGATCCCTGGAACACATGATGGAAGAGAAAACCTAACTCGTGAAAGTTAACGGCCTTGTGTATGCTGTGGAAGAAGTGCCCACACTCACATACACATATGCACACAGCAAGAGCTGATTTTAAATACAGCTAGAGTCCAAGGAAACGTTGATTGTGCTGAGAATGTAGAAACCAAGCTAATTCAGAGTTTTGTTAAAAGTTGTTTTTTAAGTTGTGTATACTTGTTTATGGATATGAGCACATTAATGTAGGTAAGAAGAGGGTGTGTCTGATCCCCTGGAGCTGGAGTTACAGGTGGTTGTGTGCTGACCAGTGTGGGTGTTAGGAACTGAGCTTGGGACTTCTTTAAGAGCACATACTGCCCTGAACCACCAAGCCATCTCTCCAGCCTCCCATCTAGAATTTTTAAGAATGTTGTCATTCTCAAAAATGACCTTTTACTTTATGAAAAAAGAATCTCTTCCCTTTAGACTTACAGTATTGGTGTACAGAAATAAAATAATATCCCAGTCTAATAAAGCTAAAGAAATAAAATCATTTAATTACCTGTTCCTCAAAATACTATAATTTCTTGCATAGTTTAATGTATGTTACATAAATATAGCTGATAATTTCATGTAGGTAATAGGTTGGCGTAAACAAACAAATGAAGTCAATACTAAACTAAATTTGAGCATTCCCTGCAAGCTTATATTTTCATTTTGAAAACATTTTTTGCAAGAGAAACAGACGTATGTTTTGAAGTTTGAAAACCTGTGCTCTGTTCCTTTTAAAGTGTTTACTGGCCATTCCCAGTGATACATATTTTTAGTTCCATCTGGTTCAGAAGGCTGAATGAAATGATCACATTTTTGAAACAAGTGTGGGCAGCTTTAATTCTAATCAGTGGCTGTTGAGACAGCATTTTAATTTTTCTAGTGGTTCAGAGAGACAAGGAAGTCTCTAAAGTTACACAAATTTTTAATATTACTCATTCCTTTAATTTTCAGCCTTTTTATGGGTATTGAGGACCCTTTTCTAAATGCTTAAAAAAGGTCACTGTTCATATCACCTCTTTAAAAAATGGTTGTAACTGAAAAAATACACACAAAATGTGCTCTTTTGCATTTAGAAATACTTAGCAGAACTTGCTTAGGTCTTGGGGTTTTGTTTTTTTGTGGTGTTGTTTGCCACATCTGTTTGAAAACCAAAGTCATGTGCTATAGGTATAGGTTAAGGAATTCTGCGTTAACTCAGTTGGTTAGGGACTGGAAGTCTAGTCCAACACCCTCACATCCTGTGTAATGTGTCTGAGATTCAGAGACAAAACAGTCGTGAAATGTGGATTTGTATCTTGTGACCACAGCTGAGAGTGAATCTGGTTGGTTTTGTTCATGGTTTTTTAAACTATCTGAGGAACTTTGTTTTGAAGTAATTGTGCTTTTTTCAATTACTGAATCAGAGAAAGGTGATGTGAAGTCAAAGACTGAAGCTTTGAAGAAAGTAATCATTATGATCCTGAATGGTGAGAAGCTTCCTGGGCTCCTGATGACCATCATTCGTTTTGTGCTGCCTCTTCAAGATCACACCATCAAAAAGTTGCTTCTGGTCTTCTGGGAGATTGTTCCTAAAACAACTCCAGATGGGAGGCTTTTGCATGAAATGATTCTTGTGTGTGATGCCTACAGAAAGGTAAACCAAACCATAACTGCTTGCTGTATTTGTAATTATAAAATTGTTGTAATATATACTGCTAGATTTTAAAATTAAATTTTTGATGAGATGAAAAATTGCAAGTATTTATTACTAAAGCTGTAAACTCAAAAATGTGTTCAGCCTATGACCTGTAGGCTTAGAGTGCCTAAGGCTGGGGATAGCTGTTAATGCTGCCCAACATAAAAACCCAATATACGATCAGATCCTTTTTGGTGGATTTGGGAGTGGATTACAATGTCTTAATGTTAAAAGATTTTATATGCTTGTAAATTTTACTGTAAAAAATTGTATTGTTGCCTTTTCCTACATCTGTGTATTTTGTGTTTTTGAAAAGGCAATGGTGAGGTGCATAAAAATTGCTTTAGTCAAGAGGAATCAGAAAGAAATCGGTAATCTAGATCTTTTTCCTAAATCTAACTTTAATATTTTTCAAATTAGAAACTTTTATATTTAAAACTTGATTTTTTTAAAAAGCTGAAATTGAGGCCTGTGACATGATTCCTCAGGTAAAGTGCTTGTTGCCAACTTGGTACCCGAGTGTGACTCCACAGACCCACACGGTGAAAGAGATCTGAGTCTTGTAAATTGTCCTTTAACCTTGTAATTGTCCTTTAACACATGGCATGTGCCAGTGTACACACAGGCACACCAAGTGAGTGTAAGGTTTTTAACCTGAAACTCAGTATTTCCTACTTTATTTTTATATCAGGATCTTCAGCATCCTAATGAGTTTATTCGAGGATCTACCCTTCGTTTCCTTTGCAAATTGAAGGAAGCAGAATTGCTAGAACCTTTAATGCCCGCTATCCGTGCTTGTTTGGAACATCGTCATAGCTATGTTAGGAGAAACGCTGTTTTAGCTATCTATACCATCTACAGGTGAGGAAAGATACTTCTTTGCTTTATTTATGTTTTAAATGCTTTAGACTAGAAGTTCCCATGTTGTTGGTTACAGAATATATGTACTTGTAGATATGTTTTGCTAATCAAAACGGTATTTATTGTCATTAAATTGTTAACATAGAGAAGTCAAAAAGATCTGGGAATAGTGGGCTCCAGTTTTGGGATGACAGTAATCAGTTAGAATGCTACAGCACTGTTTAAAATTATTGTATGCGGGCTGGAGAGATGGCTCAGCTGGTAAGGCTAGGCTCACAACCGAAAAATATAAACTGATTGTATTCTTTCTCGTTTAGGGCCATGACGATCCTTCCTAATCGGATCGCTGCAGTTCTCTTAGTTCATTTATTTACTTGCTAAGGGCATTGCATTTTTCCCTTGTTTTAAAATTCTCACTTTGAACAGTGTGGGTCTTGTCTTAGAAGCTTTGAGGAAGGATTCTTATTATAACAGTTGAAAATTTAGCCTGGACTAGTGTTGCATCTCTTAAATCCAGCTCCTAGGGAGATTGAGTCAGGAGGATGACAGGTTTGAGGCCAGTCTGGGCAACTTAATAAGTTTCTAAAAATAAAAAAAGGTTGGGGATGAGGCTCTGTGAGTGTTTATGTAGCAGGAACAAAGCCTTGAGACAGTCATAATAATAAAGCAGAAGATGTTGAACTTTAAAATGTTTGTAAGATTCGGAAGAGGCTAGAGTGCTAAACTGTTACGGTGTGAGTCCATTTACAAGGCGGTTGTGGTGCAGAGGATAGAGCTTAGTAGCAGAGTCCTGGCCTGGAATGTGAGCATGGCCCTGGGTTGGATTCCTAGCACTGCCACTGTAGCTAGAATATGTTTTGTCTGTGCACATGTACGCATGTTTATATGAGTGTGTGTGTGTGTCAGAGAACAGCTTTAGGTATTGTTCCTCAGGCACCATCAGCCTTTAACAATGAGTTTCTTCCTTGGCTAGGAACTCACCAAGTAGTCTAGGCTGGCTGACCAGAGAGCCGCAGGGATCTTGTCTTTATGTTCTCAGCACCAGGCTGGCCTCAGACTCAAAGACATCTCCCTGCCTCTGCCTCCCAGTTGCTGGGATTAAAGGCATACACCATGACACCCAGCTTGGCTTTCTCTTTTTAAGACTTATTTATTTATTTAATATATATGAGTGCTCTGTCTTCATGCACAGCAGAAGAGGGGATCAGATATGATTACAGATTGTTGTGAGCCTGCATGTGGTTGCTGGGAATTGAACTCAGGACCTCTGGAAGAGCAGCCAGTGCCCCTATCCCCTTTTTTAATTTTTAAAAAATTATTAGTATTTATTACAATTTATTCAATTTGTATCCTGGCTGGCCTCCTCCCTAATCTTCTCCCAATTCCACCCTCCCTCCCCAGCCCCTTTAACGTAAGTTCTAGGAAGTTTTGGAACTATGATGACTGATGATGGTACTGTGATATTTGCTTTACTATATATTCTTTTTTGGTTTTGTTTTGTTTTGTTTTTTTTTTTTTTCAAGACAACGGTTTCTCTGTGTAGCCTTGGCCCCCCTGGAACTTACTCTGTAGACCAGTATGACCTTGAACTCAGCAATTCACCTGCCTCTGGTTTCTGAGTGCTGGCATTAAAGGCGATGTGTGCTACCACCAGACTTTACGTATCCCTTTTTAAAATTATTGTTTTGTTTTATGTATATGGGTGTATTGCCTGCATGTATGTATGTGCCTAATGCCAAAAAGGCCAGAAGAGGGCTTCAGATACCCTGGTAGCGGAATTGTAGACAGTTGTGAGCCACTATGTCAGTGCTGAGAATATAATCCATGTCATCTGCAAGAGTAATCAGTGCTCTTAACCACTTTCTCTCCTGTTCTATATATTATTTTTATTTAAAAAATTACTTATTCTGTATACTATAATTTTTTGTTAATGTTTTTGTTTTTTAGTTAGGGTTTCTTAGTGTAGCCCTGGCTGTCTTGGAGCTTACTCTGGATATCAGGCTGGTCTCGAATTCATAGATACTCACCTGCCTCTGCCTTCCAAGTGCTGGGATTAAAGGCGTATGCCACCACTGCCCAGCTTATAAATACTTTTAAGTTTTTTAAAAAAGTGTTGTTAGTAAATATATTGCACAGATATACAGTGTTTTATTTTCTATACAATTGTTAGGAAAGGTTACAATACTGTGAAGATTGGTACTATGTTAACTTAATAAAGTTTTAACCCATGATTTCTTCTACTTCTAAATGATACACAGTTTCAAAAATAAGAGACTTGTGTTAAGGTTTTCTGTTTGTTTGTTTGCTTGCTTGCTTCTTTTGTTTTTTGTTTTGTTTGTTGTTTTGAGACAGGGTTTCTCTGTGTAGCCCTAGCTATTCTGGACTCACTCTGTGGCCTCAAACTCACAGAAATCCGTGTGCCTCTGCCTCCCTGTGCCTGGCTCATGAACTTTAAGTTTTAATGTGGTAACGTCTGGAAAGTAACTAAAATAAGAAATGAGTTTTTATTTAATATGGATGTTACCTGTTTTGTTTAAAGAAATTTTGAACATCTTATACCTGATGCTCCTGAGCTGATACATGATTTTCTGGTAAATGAGAAGGATGCAAGCTGCAAAAGAAATGCATTTATGATGCTAATTCATGCAGATCAGGTAAAGCACCTAAAAATACTTTCTTACTACAGTTAAATGAAAATTAAAAATATGCAAGTTCCTCAGCATATTTTCTTTTCTTTATTGGTTTTCTTTCTTTCTTTTTCTTGTTTTTCTTTTTTGAGACAGGGTCTAACTGTATAGCTCTGGCTGTCCTAGAATTTACTATGTAGACCACGCTGACCTTGAACTCAGAGAAATTCATATGTCTCTGCCTCCCAAGTATGCCACTATGCCTGGCCTCAGCATGTGGTATGTTTTTAATTAGTAGGTTGGAGTACCTGTGGTTTGGTTTGAGGTCTACAGAGTTAGCCAGAGCTACAGAGAGAAACCCTGGCTTGAAAAATAAAAAAGCATTGATGTTTTTACTGATGAGACATTAATAGTTCTGTGTGTACATTGTCTGATCATGAGGCTTCCTGGGAGATTGTTCTTTCCGGTCGCAGTAATAGGAACACAACTGTACTCTTTATTCACTTTGGGGGTTTTGAGACACAATCTCCTTGTGTAACTTTGCTGGCCCACAGCTTACTATGTAGATCAGGCTGGCTTCAGATTTGCAGATATCCTTCTGCTTCCGCCTCTCAGGTGCTGGGGTTACAGTCGTATGCCACCATACCCAATTTAGGAATGCGTAAATGGCTGGTTTATTTCAATTACATGAATATCCTGAATCATGTAGGACTTGGGACTTTTTACCTGTTACAAAAATTCAGTCCACACATGTGGCCCAATTCTAGGAAATGTTTTGATTTTCTGGCATATATTTGAGTTAGCTTCTTTCTTAGTATCTTTTACTTTTCTCCCAATTAATTTCTTTTTGTTTCAGTTTCTTCATTAGTTTTATATTCAGGGGTAATATATGTATTTTTAAATTTGTATTAATTCGTTACACCAAGTGATAAGTATGATAAATATATTCTTTTTTAGGATCGAGCTTTGGATTATTTAAGTACATGTATTGATCAAGTTCAGACATTTGGAGACATTCTACAGTTGGTTATTGTTGAACTAATTTATAAGGTAAGTGATAATTTAATTAAAAAAACAAAAAACAAGGATAGCTCAAACTGTCCTATACAATAAAAAACTTCCAGAGATCTTACCATCCTTGATTTCAAGCTATATTACAGAGCTGTAGTAATAAAATGGTTTTGGCATAAAAACAACAGTTGCTCAATGAATCGAAGACCTAAATGTAAATATACACCTGTGGATTTTTTATAAAGAAGTCAGAAATATACGGAAAAAAAGCATTTTCAAGAAATGGTGCTGCTCTAACTGGATATCTGCATGTAGAAGAATGCAAATAGACCCATAGCTATCACCCTGTACAAAATTTAAGTCCAGTGGATCAAAGATCTCAACATAAAACCACATACTGAACCTGATAGAAGAGAAGTGGGAAATAGCCTTGAATGCATTGGTTAGGAGACAACTTCCTGAGCAGAACACCATTAGCCTAGGCACTAGGATCAACAATTAATAAAGGGGACCTCATGAAACTGAAAAGCTTTTGTAAGGCAAAGGACACAGTAGGTCAAACGGAAGCCTACGGAATGGGAAAAGATCTTCACCAACTCTGACAGAGGACTGATACCCAAATATATAAAGAACTCAGGAAGGTAGACCCTAACAAACCAAATAATCCAACTTAAAAAATGGTACAGATTTAAATAGAGAATTCTCAACAGAGAAATCTCAAATGGCTGAGAAGCACTTCAAGAAGTGTTCAACTTCCTTAGCCATCAGGGAAATGCAAATCACAGCTACTTATTCTTGTGAGAAACACAAATGACAGGGCGTGCTGACTGGTGAGGGTGTGGAGCTCTGCTCTACTGCTGGCGGGAGTGCAAACGTGTACAGCAACTTTGGAAATCAGTAAAGCGGTTTCTCGGGGAATTGGGAACCAGTCTACCTCAAGACCCACCTATTCCACTCCTGGGTGTATACCCAGGACTCTGTCCTACCACAAGGACACTTGCTATACCGTGTTCATAGCAGCATCATTTGTAATATCCAGAAACTAGAAACCACCTAGACTTCCTTCAACCAAAGAATAAATAAAAAAAAAAAGTGTTACATTTACACAATGGAGTACTACTCAGCTTTTAAAAATCATGACATTGGCCAGGTGCCTTGGCACTTGGGGAGGCAGAGTCTGTGAGTTCAAGGCTAGCTTGGTCTACAAAGCAAGTCCAAGACAGCCAAGGCTACACAGAGAAGCCATCTTGAAAAAACCCAAAAACAAAAACAAACAAACAAAAAAAGACATCATGAAATTGGCAGCCAAATGGATAAAACTAGAAAAATTATCCTGAGTGAGGTAACCCAGACTCAAAAGACAAACATGATATATACTCACTTATAAGTAGATATTAGCTGTAAAAGACAGTCATGCTAAAATCCATAGATCCAGAGACGCTAAGTAACAAGGCTTAAGGGAGTATGCCAGGATTTCCCTGGGAAGGGGAAATAGATTTTTTTTTGGTGGACTGGGGACAGGTAGGATTGGAAACAGGATGGAGAAATAACTGGATTTGGGGGACATTTCAGGAGCAAGGTAGAAAACTAGTGCAATGGAAATTCCATGGAACCCATGAGAGTAACTTTAGCAAAAACTAGTCATGGGGCCCACAGAGCCTGAACCAGCCATCTTCTGTAACCAAGACTTCAAGTGAAAGGATTGGGACACAGGTGCAGCCACAAAACCTTCGGCCTACAGTTTGTCCTGCCTGCAGAGTGTGCTGGAATCGGGGGCTAGCGTAATTGTCATCAGAGAGACGTCAGCAACTGCTGGGAGTGGATGCAAAGTCCCACAGCCACATACATTAGGTGGAGCTCCAGGAGTCCTGCTGAGGAGGGAGAGGAAGGAGCGGAAGAACCAGAGAGGTCAGGGACACCACAAGAACACAGCCCACAGGCCCACAGAATCAGCTGACTGGGACTCATAGGGACTTGTAGAGGTCACAGAGCCTCCTAGGGGCCTGACCTAGGTCTTTTGCACATATGTCATGGCTGAATAGCTTGGTGTTGTGGGATTCCCAACTCACTGGGAGCAGGGTCTTAATCTTGCCTGTTTGTGGGATGCTTCTCCTACTGGGATGCCTCATCCAGACTTGATGTGATTGATGTATGTGCCTGGTCTTACTGTAGCTTGTTATTCCTTGTTTGGTTGATATCCCTGGGAGATCTGGTCGTTTCTTTTTTCTTTTTTTTAAGATTATTATGTATACAATGTTCTGTCTGCACATACACCTGCACACCAGAAAAGGGCACCAGATTTCATTATAGATGGTTGTGAGCCACCAGGTGGTTGCTGGGACTTGAACCCAAGACCTCTGGAAGAGCATCCAGTGCTCTTAACCTCTGAGCCATCTCTCCAGCCTCAAGGCCTGCTCTTTTCTAAGGGGAGGTGAGGCAGGGATGTGGATCTTGGGGAGAAGGGATGTGGCAGGGAGAGACTGAGGAAAGGGGAGGGAGGGGAAACTGAAGTCATGAAAGAAGAAAAAATAAATTTTAAAAGAGTGATAATTTATGACATATAAATAAATTCAGCTGTTTACGACAAAAGTAAATAGCCTTATTCTGGAATATTCCTCAATTGCTATAATAAAATTTTAAATTGGTATTGTGTATATTTGTTGTGAGCTGATGCATGCCTTAGGTGATAACTTTTGAGGGTCAGGTCTCTTCTTCCACCGTGTGTCCCAGGGAGAACTCAAATTATCAGGCTTTGTGGTAAATTACTTAATTCACTTAGTTGTCTCACTAACCCCAATAATAATGTTTTAATAATAGAGATATTATTAAATATCTTAATGTATGCCTTCCTTTTGTTGTTGTTGTTTTCCAGACAGGTTTGTTCTGTGTAGCCTTGGCTGTTATGGACTTACTTTGTAGACCAGGCTGGCCTGAAACTCTCAGAGATCTGCCTGGGATTACAGACATGTACCACCACGCCTGGCAATTTATGCCACCTTATAGCCATTTTTTTCTGTAATAACTTTGTGTTCCCCAAGGACTTGTTTCTGTTCTTTTTAAGTCTCTATAAGAAATTAGTCTGTATGGCTTAAAGAAATCATTGTGTACTGCTCAGTCATTGAGTGGATGAATTAGGCTTTAGAATAAAATGCAGAGTATTTTTTAATTATATATCAAACTTCTTTGAAAAACTAAAAATTAATAAACTTTGAAAGTGTTTTAATTTTAAGAGTGATTAGTTGGTCCCAATTAGGTAGCTCAGTGAGCAAATGTGTCTGGGGGATAAGCCACATAAAGGTAAAAGGAGAGAGCTGAGATACTGTACAGCCACCACACATGTATGCACAGCCCTTTGCTCCCCACCTCATGCACAGATACACAATATTTTGAAAAATGTTTTAAATTTAAAAGTGAAGAGAAATGGGAAATACCTTACCATGCTTCAGAAACATTCAGGAGCATTGCAGTTTTAAGCATCTGGCAACCCTGTGGTGAGCAAATCTGTCAGTACTATTTTTCCAATATTTCAGCATTTTACAACAATATTGACCAGCTAATAGCCCCAAAGTGGCTTCTGATTTAAGTGGAAGAAAAGGGACACACCCCTATCACTATGAATCAAACAGTAGAAATAATTAAATTTGTTGCTGTGGTCTGATATGGCTTAAGTGTGTCCCCCAAAGTCTTGGGTTTCAGTGTGTGTCAGTATGGAAGTATTAGAACAGAAGAACTGAAGCCTAGTGCAAAGTTATTAGGGTGTGCTGCCCTCAGGGTTTCTTATGAGAAACCTTAGAGGACACTGTCGGAAGAGCAAGCCATGGGGCGGGCGTGAGCCAAAGCTCAGTGATAGAACATTGCCTGCCTCACAGAGGCCTTGGATTTGCTCTTGGTACTGTTAAAACTGGGGGGAGTTTCAGCATGTTTGCTGTTGGGGTTTTGTGCAGGTTGGAGCGCAGGATCTTGGTTATGCAACCAAGGCTAGCCTTGAGGATTCAGCTATCCTCGTACATTGACTGCACTGTAGTTTTCAGTATTTTTTGAGAGAGCTGATTGTCATGGTGTTCTGATAAAACATGAATATCATCCAGGTTGTCCTCAGGGTCGTAATCCTCCTTGCTATACTTTCTGAGTTGGGATTACAGGTATCCACTACTATTCTCGGCATATCTTCTTTTTTCTGACTTGGCACCCAAATTAAAAGTTTAGATTAAATATAATAGTCTATTGGGGCATCTACATTAGTGTAGAGCGTGTTCTAGGTTTTCTTACTTTGACTTTTCTTCCACTTGTTTAAGTACACATACCTTTTATAGTCAACTGAAGACATGAAGCAATGAAAATGCAATTACAATAAAATGGATAAATGCACAAGTAGCTATGACAGTTAACTTGAATGTACCTTTTCATTTTTTTGTGTGTGCTTGCACACGTCATGCATACCTATGGAGGGTAGAGGACAACTGTGGAGTACGTGCTTCCCCATTAGTATGGGTTCCAGGATCAAACTCATGTCGCTAGCTTGCTCCACAAACACTGTTGAACCATCTTGCTGGCTCCTGTGGCAGTTACTTGAAATACAGCATTTTTTTCTGAAGTTATCAGTGTTGTTACATCTCACCCAGTGTTGGCTGCTATTTATATATATATATATATATATATATATATATATATATATATATATATATATCTTTGAGATTATTCTTAGCTTTTATATTTTACTTACTATTTACTAAGACAATGTCTCAGTATATAGGTAACCCTAGTTGGTCTGCAACTCACTATGGAGACCAGGCTGGCCTGGAACTCACAGAGATCTGCCTGCTTCTTCCTAAAGGCAGACATTAAAGATGTGAGCCACCATGCTCATCTAAAGTAATTATCAAGGCTGGGAATGCAGCCTGTTACGTGTAGAATGCCTTTAAAACCAGCTGAAGCCTGAATGTTTTCTTTTCCAGGTCTGTCATGCTAATCCATCAGAAAGGGCCCGATTCATTCGCTGTATCTACAACTTGCTGCAGTCTTCAAGTCCTGCTGTAAGATACGAAGCTGCTGGCACACTGGTGACACTGTCAAGTGCACCCACTGCAGTAAAGGTACTCTGGGGTAATTTGACAGACATCTTGTTTCCTCCCTCACGCTGTAACGGCACGACACTGCAGGTCTCTATGTGGTTACTGCCGTATTCATGCAGGTACATCCAACCTTTGACATTAAATACAACATGTACAAAGTTCCTGCTTGAGAACCACACAACCGAGTTAAAGGGAGAAAAATACCAATACCTCCCAGCACACACGCGCGCACACACACACACACACACACTCACAACTGTTTTCAGTAAGTACAATTTTATGCTGGGCTGTATTCATATGTACTCTTGACCACCAAGCCCCAGGCTGGACACATGGTAGAGAGAACTACAGATGTTGTAAGATGATTTGCCTCTTTTACTTAATACAGCCTATTCTTCTTGCTTTCACACACTTACGGGAAAAGGGAGAAAAACGTGGAAAAAGCAGTATTTCTAGTTTCTAGAGAATTATACTGATGTTGAAGATCTTCACAATTACATTAAAAACTGGATCTATAATGAACACTTCTGAAAATGTCATTGATGATCAATAATAGATTATTGCATTTCTTTTCTTTGTTTATTCCATCAAGTCTTTGTCAAAAACCTCTAGTATTTTCAGAGAATAATAATTCTAGAAAGCCAGTAGGTATAAATTATGAATTTACTGTTTTACCCATTAATACATGAAACACTTTTTATTTATAAATAATTTTAAATGTGTAGAGAAGTTAGAGAAACAGGACAGAGTTCCTATACATTCCACTTGTCCTGTCTTGTAATGTTCATACCTTGTATGATCATTGTGTGATTGTCAGAACTAAATTGACATTGAAATAGTGTCAAATAAACTAGTCTCTGCAGGATTTCAGTTAATGGCCTTTCCTGTTTCATGATCCACTCGAGGGTCCTATGATTTACTTTGTTGTTTGTAGAGTCTCCTCTAACCTATGAGGGTTACTTTCATGGCTTCATAAAGAATACCAGTTTGTGTTATAAGAGATTCTGGAATTTGAATTTGTCTCATGTTTTCTTATAATCACTGAGATTAGGCATTTGGGGACAAATACCACAAAACTGATCTTCTACTGTCACGTGTTCTCAGTATGTGAGACCTGTATACCTTATTCATGATCAGTTAGGTCAAGTGCTGGCCCCCTGATTTCTCCATTGTTCCGATTTCTCTTGTATTCAAAATATATTTGAGGTACTTTGAGACTGTAGATCTCCTGTTGCTCCTTCAGAGCCACTAATTTTAGCACAGATAAATGGACTTTTCTCAGCTATAGTTATTACTAGATATCCTAAGGGTTACTTTATAGTACCTCATTTACACTTACTGTGGAATTCCTCCATAAGGAAGCGCTGACTCTCCCTTTTCTTCATTTATAACATATCAGTATGAATGTTTGTTTTATGGCTCATAGTCCACTGTTATCATTATTTATTTTGTTCAAGTTGTTTCAGCTTTGACTATTGAGAACTTTTTCCTTTGATTTTAAACTTGATCATTGTGCCAACCACTGTACCTTTAAAAATCTTATGGAAAATGGTAATATGGTGCTAGGGTTGTGGCACAGTTGCTAAAGCACTTCATTGGGATGTGCAAAGCCCTGGGTTCAGTCAGCAGCGCTACCTCCTAAGAAGTTTAAATATATGCTAACATTTCATAAGGGGTTATATTTCATCCTTGACTTTGTAATCCTTTCCATGCCTTGTAGTCTAAAGTAACACCGAGGTTTGTTATAATTAGGGATAGACCTACATATTCCTTTAAATGAATTGCATAAATGGTAGTGCAGAGGTGAATGGGTATATTTTAGTTTTTTGTGGCCTGACAGGGTGGAACAATTCTTATTTTCACAACATTTGATTTTTTAGAATGCATTTCTTTTTTTTTCTATAGGCGGCTGCTCAGTGTTACATTGATTTAATTATTAAGGAGAGTGATAACAATGTAAAGCTCATAGTGCTGGACCGGTTGGTAGAATTAAAAGAGCATCCTGCTCATGAGCGAGTCCTCCAGGTAAGTTTTGTTGTTTTATATATAATATATATTTAGATCATTCCCATGCCTTGCCACTGTAGGTAACCTTATGAGAACCTGAAACCTGTGGCACTGTAAATTTGGGGCAACTGAGGTATAATTCTTAAATCACCATCTCCAGTTAGGTCTTTTTATGTGACATTGATTTGCTGACAATTCGCTAAGCTGGCTTTCCTGTAAAATGCTCTTCTTCCTGGATGTGGCTGATTTCTTTGCTGTAATGTCACTTAGCTTGTTCCTCTGACTTTTGTATTTTCTATGAAATGAGTTGGATCTAAAACTTGATAGAGTCAAAGTGTACATTGTCAGCTGTCACTTCATGGCTCATTACACTAGGAGATCCAACACATCTTCTTCTTCCAACACTATTAATCATTATTAATGAGAGGATTGAGGTGATGAGGGGCAAAATCATTATGGAGCCATGAAGATATTTTTTTATGACAAGAAAGACTGGCATGCCTTTGCAGTTTTTGTTCTTTTACAGGATCTGGTCATGGACATCCTAAGAGTACTGAGTACACCAGATTTAGAAGTGCGTAAGAAAACGCTGCAGTTAGCTCTGGATCTTGTCTCTTCCAGGAATGTTGAAGAGGTAAAACAGAACATTGGTGACATTCTTTGTAAGTGGCCCAAGTATGATGTATTTCTCATTTGTTTTTACTCTTTTTCTCCATAGTTGGTTATTGTCTTGAAGAAAGAAGTAATTAAAACAAATAATGTGTCTGAGCATGAAGACACTGACAAATACCGACAACTCCTTGTGAGAACACTGCATTCTTGTTCTGTCCGATTTCCAGATATGGCTGCAAATGTTATTCCTGTGGTATGTAATTTTTATCATCTTACTTGTAAGATTCTCTAGATGTTTTTATATTTCTTTTTGAGTTATTTTACATCTACTGAAATTGCAACCATCTGAGATAACGAAAATCTCACTGTACATTTCTGATTTTTATGTATATTCCTATGCCAACTAGGGTAAGAACTCAGATTTCCTTTGCAACACACAGGACTGTTGAGACTTCTGTTTATGTACTAACGCTTATCTCTCAGGTTATGTTTTGTTCTATATTTTGAAAATCACTACCATTCTTTGTTCATTAATTTATTTCTGGCTTTATATAATTTTTCTTTCTGGAAACTATTTGCTCTATTTCTTTTTTCTGTTAGCTAATGGAATTTCTCAGTGACAATAATGAAGCAGCAGCTGCTGATGTCTTGGAGTTTGTTCGTGAAGCCATTCAGCGCTTTGACAACCTACGAATGCTAATTGTTGAGAAGATGCTTGAAGTCTTTCATGCTATTAAGTCTGTCAAGTAAGTTTAAAACACAATGAAGTTGAACATTTTTGTCAGTTTCTATTTTAAAAGGTCAGTTGACAGAAGGTAAAATCAGAGAGTACACAAGACATACTGTGTACAACATTACCCACCAACATTCTCAGTCCATAATGTATGGATTATTTTAGTTAGGCTTCTGTATTCTGATTATATCAAAACATTGTGAATCCCAGAGTCACCAAGAAGTATATTTTTTAAGTGTTGTATTTGAAATCACCTTTTGGATACCTATTGTTTATGTCACTCAGCATTTAAGGAAAAGAAGGTTTTAAACCACAACCTCAGTATGTCTCACAGTATGTTATATTCAATTAGCTTTTCTTTATGAGAAAAGATTGTTGAACACAAATTTTGCTGTATTTATTGCATTTTGTGGATAAACTACAAGAGATTTGTAGTATGTCTACTTAAATAGGATAGGACTAGTACAAGTTTGGTTCAGTAGTTTGAGATGTATATATATACATACATACTTAAATACGCATGCACACAAATTATACACATATGTATAATGTGTGTGTGTGTGAAAGTAAAATTTGCCCTGTTTATGAGAAAAAAAAAAACATACCAAAGCTTTGCTTTTGATAGCTGTAATCTTCTGGGGCTTTAGTTTCTATGATTTTATTTTTCTAAATAAATTCAGTTAAAGTCTAAGAAAAAGGATGACTAAAAATTTCATCCAGTTTAACATTTTAAAATAGAAAACAGTTGCTGTCTTTGTTAAGTATCTTAGTTAGGGTTTCTGTTGTTGTGAAAAGACACCATGACCACAGCAATTCTCAGAAAGGAAAACATTGCCTTGGGGCTGGCTTATAGTTCAGAGGTCTAGTTCATTATCATCATGGTGGGAAGTATGGCAGCATGAAGGCTGACATGGATCTGGAGAGGTAGCTCAGAGTTCTACATCTAGAGTCACAGGCAACAGGAAGTGACTGTGTGCCACACTGGGTGTAACTTAAACATATATGATCTCAGCCCACCGCCACAGTGACAGCACTTCCTCCAAACAGGTCACAGAGTCTGTGGGGCCATCCCTGTTCAAAGTACATTAACATTTAGGAGTCAGGGACTTATTTTGTTTTTGTGACAAGACACTACTGTGAGCCTAGTTGGAGTGTCTTTATGACAGGTATGTGCCTACCACAACTGACTCTTGTTTTGTTTTTTTTATCATGTGTTGGGTTTCAAACCCAGCACCTTGTGCATCCTAGATAAACACTATACAAGTGAGCTGACTCCCAACTGACTTGATGGTCTTCTGTATATATCATCTTACCCAACATTTTGTTTCTTGCTGTGATTAAAAATAAAAAGTGAAATAGATTTTAAAATTATATTCAAATAATATATTACTCATAGTAAAAAATGATAAAACCAGATTTATTTTAACTGTTCCCTAAATGAAGTGCTTATGGGGAACATTTTGGTAAATTATAACTTACTGCTTAACTTACTAATTTTAGAATGTGCCTAATAGCAGTGAAAGCAAATAGCTATTTTTCTTGTGATTTCTGGAGAGAAATAAAGCTTCCCATTTGTTACAATCTTTCTGAACTGTTCCTTTTCCAGAATACAAAATCCTGGTGTTTTGCCTTTGCTTAAATTCACGAAGAAACATTTCTATGTCAAGATTTGTCTCCAGATCTGTATTTCAGCTTTTCTGTTCTTGTCCTAGGATTTATCGAGGTGCACTGTGGATCCTGGGAGAATACTGTAGTACAAAGGAAGACATTCAGAGTGTGATGACTGAGGTCCGCAGGTCCCTTGGGGAGGTAGGTTTTACTAAAAGTCTGCTTTGTGTGATGATTTGTGCTTTAGAAAACTCTGCTTGGCTGGCAGTGTAGCTTAGTGATAGAGTCCATGCCTGGCACTCATGGCAACCCTGGGGTCAATTTCTAGCACAGACACAAAGGACACAGCAATTGATATGTATGTGATCGTTCACTTTCGTGGTTTTCTTGAGTAGTGTTTGTGCTAAAGAACACTGAAAATTATATTTTAATTATCCAGATAATTAAAATCCAGGGGCTATGGAAAATTAAAAGTGCCTCCTACCTCCATGAGAACCATTAACACCTGTTCAAATACTTATTTATTTACCTTTGGGTAAGGTTTTGTTTGAACAAAGTCTGTGCAGCTAATAAAATTTTTTCTTTTATATATCTCCTTCCTTCCTTCCTTCCTTCCTTTCTTTCTTTCCTTTTTGCTTTCTTGCTCACTTTCTCTCTTTCTCTTTCTCTCTCCTTTCTTTCTCTCTCTCTCTTTTTTTTTTTTTTTTTTTGCTTTTTTTGAGACAAGATCTCACTACGTAGTCCTGGCTGGCCTAAAATTCACTACATAGACTAGGCTGGCTTTGAACTCAAGGATCTACTGATCTACCTGCCTCTGCCTCTTGGGTGTTGGCATTAAGAATGTGCACTACCATGCCTGACAATAGCTGATTAATTCTGCTATTGCTGATGTGTTTTGAAAGAATATATCAGAACAAGGCTAACTTTAGACTTTATATACTAATATTGGAGTATCCCTTCACCAAAATAATTTTATGGTAGAATACAATGGACTACTTTACTAGGAGACCTGGGTTCTCTACTAAGTACTGTCAGTAGTTAGCTCTGAGACCTTCACTTTAAGTTCCTTAATTACCTAAACTTTTTTCATCTATAAAATAATATAAAGATTCTTAGAGTTGTTACAAACACGAGAAATTTAACATGTTTTCATGTTAAAAAAAACAGCAAGCTGTGTCATAGCCCATTGATAGCTAAAAGGGTGGGTGGTTGGTGAAGTTCTTTATGCATTTCATTTTAGAGGGATAAATGTTTTGACTCATATTTCAGGGAAAGAGATGAACAGGAGGAATGAGGTCCAGTGAGCTAGACAGTATCCTGTCTATTTTTCTATTAAGGGATTGTTCAGAAAAAAATGAAGATTCCCTCTTAATAGATTCAGAAATGAGGGTCAAAATTGTTTTATTATGTTTTTCAGTATCATACAAGTAGAAAGTGGTGGTTTGGAACTCACACAAAATCATCGATTGTAAATTTGCTCTTCCTGCAGAAAACTATGTTCCAAAATCCCTCAGGAGAATGCCTCTGTATAAAGTTAATTGACTATCTCAGTATAACTTTACTGTTGATATTATTAAATCAGTGTTTCCAATTGGCTTTTAGATCCCAATTGTAGAATCAGAAATAAAGAAAGAAGCTGGTGAGTTAAAACCAGAAGAAGAAATAACTGTTGGGCCAGTTCAGAAATTGGTTACGGAGATGGGTACCTATGCCACTCAGAGTGCACTCAGCAGTTCTAGACCTACCAAGAAAGAAGAAGACAGGTAACAGCCTCAGCCCGACCAGTTAACTGGACTGTTACTCCTGGGTGGCAGTGGTGTGGTGCTCAAGTGAAAGTGTTTGCCATCTAAGGTCCTTGAAAGACAGATGTGTGTACAGTTTCCTCTGGGTTCATCTCTGACTTTAGATTTTAGTTTTCCTGTTTTCACTGACGTAAATGTTCTTTTAAAACTTACCGTACTCATGTAGAAATTCTATGTTGATATTTAAGTCTGGTTGTTAATATCAGAAAGATTTTGAAATTTTTTTCTCTCTTTTTTTTTTTCCCCTTATACATTTCTTTCTTGGAATAGAACTCAGGTCTGATCACATTCTGGGTTAGTGCTCTGCCTCTGAGGTTATAGTTACAGTACTAATTGATAAGTCACATATCTATTTTTTTACCTCTTTATTTTGCTTTCTGTGTTTATGAGAAGATGAGAAAAATAATGGTACAATGCTATTGAATACTTCTTACTTACTAGAAACCACACTAAATTGTTTATCAAGACAGCAGCCTTTGAGAGTGTACTGTCTTCATTCTCAAGAAGAGGAATTTCAGACGTAGAGAGCGAGCCCTGTTAGCAACCCTGTGAAAGACTTTATAAGCTGGCGCTTGCAGAAGCTTATTAGCTCCAGTACATCTAATTAACAGCCTTTTCTTTCTGTCCTTTGGATTGTTATTTGAAAAAGTGTTAGTTACATATTCTTTTTTTTCATTCTGAGAACTAATGAGGCATTTAACTAAGGTCCTTATCAGTGAAGAGAGAAATTAGTGGCTTACCTGAACCATGTATGCAGAAGCTACGTGCTGTTGGAGGATTTGTTGAGTTTCATGTTTGTTGATTTCTTTGCAGACCACCCTTAAGAGGGTTCCTCTTGGATGGAGATTTCTTTGTTGCTGCCTCCCTTGCCACAACTCTGACCAAGATTGCATTACGCTATGTAGCATTGGTTCAAGAGAAGAAAAAACAAAATGTATGTTCATTTATTGTATATTTACCCAGTAATTGATTATTAAATTTTTACTCCATTGAACAGTGAAAAATTGAAAAGTCAATGCTAAAGGTCATAAAAGAGCTTGTGGCTTAGTAGGGGAACCAGACATAGTAGTAATATAACATGACTATAAAATTGACAAAATAATGAAGTAATATGATTAGTCTGATGAGGGGATTATGAGGGGTCATGAAGTCACTTCTGTAAACTAGGGTTAGTCATTGGCCATGAAAATAATGGCCTTTTGTCATTAGCATCCGTGATGTTGCTATTTTATCTTAAAATGTCTTGTAAGTAGTTCCTATCTGTAGTTGGTACCTAATTACAGCTTCTGACATTTTTGAGTATACTCTCATTTACAATAGTGTGCTTCCATTCTTCCAAGCCTCACAGCCCATTGCAATATTGTCCTATATTTTATTCCCATGTATCTCTCATAAACTTTATGATGCATTATTACTATTTTGTTGTAAATAGCAGTCTTTTAAAAAAATAAGTGGGCATACAAAGCATAACGGGCTTTACGATTGCATTTTTATGCATGTCATTATATTTGTTCTAATTCAGTCCCCCAGGCCTCACTCATCCCCCCTCCTCTGTCTTTTGGCTTGTTTTCTTCCTAAATAATGTCTCCCTTCTGCTTTCATGCCATATGAATTCTACTACTCTGCTTCACTCCTTCCCTTAAGGTCTTTCTTCCTCTGTCATGATCCCCTTTCTGGTTTTATAACCTTCACCCCCACCAAAAAAAAAAAAAAACCATTTTAAATCTTGGTCCCATATTGAAAGAAAACATGGTATTTGTCTTGCTTTGGCAGGCAAATCGGTGTCAGAAGCTAGCCTGAACTACATAATGAGACTTTGTCTCAAAAAGAGAAGAAAAATAGAAATATCCCTTTTCCAATATTCTTTCTGGTATCTGGATCAAGATGAGAAGTGTTTTACTCAGCGTTATAACAAACACTTCCCCATGTTTTTATAAACTTCCCTAGTTTTTATAAACATGGAAGACCTAGTCATATTCATAATATTTAATACCTTTGTAATCCAAGCATGCAACTGTGTTTATCTCAAGCCACATTGATTTCCTCAGTGGTTGTATCACTTGTAAATGATAGGAGAAAGTTTATTGGTATCAGCTTTAGGAGCCAGATTTTTTGCAGTGTCTAGTTAATACACTAGTTGTGCTACATACAAAGAAGAATGTTTGATTTTTCGCTGTCTCGTTAGCATGTCTGCATTTGTGCCATTTCTCTCTCCATTTTCTGTGTGAATAGGAGTGTCCTTGAATCCCAGACCTTATGCCAAAGAATGTGCATTTACCTTCATTGTAGGCGAGGTCCTCACACTTGTGTTGCGAGCATTCTTCCATTCACTTCCATTTTTGAAAGCTGTTTTTGTAAACATTGAGTTATCATTTGGTTTCGTGTTCTCCCAGCACTGTTAGAGGTGGAGCTCCCATTGTCTTCTGCCTTCCTAGTAAGCAACCTTCTGTCACTCCTCTGCCTGTGCATGGCTGGTTTTATATATATATTTTTTTTTATCATGGGTTTCAGCAATTTGATTTGCCAATGGCTTAATACAGTTTTTTTTTTTCATGGTCCCACTATGCCTCATTGAGCTTTGGGGTCTAAGTTTATAGTTCATATAAATTTAGGAAGATTCTGATCATAGTTTTCTCAGACATCGTTCTTAAGACTCCTTCGTCTCTTCCTTCTTCTTCTGAAGGCGGGATACAGCCTTGAGGACTTAAACCTATTTCTCTGCTGGTTCTTCCCCTGGCCCCAGTGGTTTTTTTCATACATGTACATAAATGAGTCCCCAGCCAAATACAGTTTGTTAAGGGCATAGAGCATCTGTGTCAGCATAATATACATGAGATTAAAAATAGAAGTTGGAATTCACATGTTTTTTTTTTAATGCTAGGCCCAATAATTTCAATATGAAGTCTGAGAGGAAAAAAAATCATTGAAAGCTGCAGTATAAAAATGAAGATAGCAAAACAGGTGACTGTACTTACTGTCACCAAGAATGGCACAGCCTCACATGACATGCCTCCTAATGCAGTATATTTAGGAACGTAAAACAGTGCCTGTTCAGAAGCGCAGCCAAGAGAGCCTTCTGGTGTTTTGTTGGCTTGTTTATTTAATTTATGTGTATGTATGTGTGCCTCTTGTCTTTACTTGTACCACACACATACAGTGCCCACAGGGCCAGAAGAACCATCAGATCCTCTGATACAGGAATTTCAGGTGGTTGTGAGCCTCTGAGTTAACCAGGGTCCTGTGCAAGAGAGCAATGTCTTAACCACTAAGACTTTTCTTCATCTTGGCTCTTACAAAAAACAAAAACTTGTGATTAAAAACAAATAGGAAAGTCAGGAGGTGGTGGCACACAGCCTTAATACCAGCACTAAGGATTAATTCCAGCATTGGGAGGCAGAGGTTGTCAGATCTCTGTGAGTTTGAGGCCAGCCTGATCTGCAGAGAGTTCCAAGATAGGCAGTGCTACACAGAGAAACCGTGTCTTAAAAAAAACGAAGAAAGAAAACTGACAAACAAAACAGACAGGAAACTGGTCTAGTTTAAGAGAGACTGAAGAGAATAGTGGTTGATAAAATCAATGAAGCTGGTCCTGGGTTTAAAAAAGTAAAAGAAAAACATTTTGAGATAATGTAGAAAGATTTATTTACATATATTTGGGGATTGCTCCATTTCTCAAATAATAAATTAATACTTTGATTTTATAGAAATTGTACTTATTCTTAGTAAATAGGTGCTAATATGTTTGTGAAGAGAGGAATCTTGTATTTGTCTAGCTAGCCAAAGTGTAAGTATATGAGTTAATAAGAAAGCAAATATGGAGATTTGAGAGCTTAATCAGGAGAGTGCTCATCACACAATCTTGAGGACCAGAGCTCTGCTCCATACCCTGACACGCTTGTAATCTGAACAGAGGCAGGGACAAGAAGTACCCCTGGGGCTCAGCCAACCAGCTTAGCCTAACCATTGAGCCTCAAGGCCCTGTCTCAAAAAGTAAGGTGATATTACATGAGGGTGACCTCTGCCTGCACATGGATGCCCGGACATGAAAGAGAACACACAGAAAGCCTATAAGGCTAAACAGTCAACAGTTGCTGAAGCACATTGTTCTTTCAGCTTTTCTGGTTAGTTTAAAGAGAAAACTATTAAAAAGTCGTTATTTTTCAACCACGCGTCAGTGAGGGCTTAGCAGGCTGACAGAACAACAGGAAGAAGGATATGGGAATAACCAGTGAAATAAAATCTAGCCAGTTTGTCTAATTCAGGTGAATTCTTGCATTGTATGTAGATTATATTTGAATGACGTTATTGCAGTTGGAGAATCATAGCAATAACCAGTTTCTCTACTTCTGTAGTCTTTTGTTGCTGAGGCTATGTTGCTCATGGCAACTATCCTTCATTTGGGAAAATCCTCTCTTCCTAAGAAGCCAATTACGGATGATGATGTAGACCGAATATCCCTGTGCCTCAAGGTCTTATCTGAATGCTCACCTTTAATGAATGACATTTTTAATAAGGAGTGCAGACATTCTCTTTCCCAAATGTTGTCTGCCAAACTCGAAGAAGAGAAACTATCCCAAAAGGTAAGGTATATATGGACAAGTTCATAGAGTGCTTTGTAACTTTTTTCCTAAGTAATTTTACTGGTTTTTCAGTCTCTGTGTAAGTCTATCTCCTTAAAAGTTTTGTAAAAAGCTATGGAAAGCTATTATTCTTTCCATATAAAAAGACATGTGCATTGCTTTTTCAACACAGAAAGAATCTGAAAAGAGGAATGTAACAGTACAACCTGATGACCCCATTTCCTTCATGCAACTAACTGCGAAGAATGAAATGAACTGCAAAGAAGATCAGTTTCAGCTGAGTTTGTTGGCAGCAATGGGTAATACACAGAGGAAAGAGGCAGCAGATCCCCTAGCATCCAAACTTAACAAGGTAACACAGGATCAGATATATGACTTGTTTGTTTGTTCATTTTAGGTAGCCCTTGCTAACCTGGAACTAACTTTGTAGACCAAACTTGTCCCAAACTCATAGAGATCTGCTGACCTCTTTCCCAGGCGCTGAGATCAAAGGCTGTGCCACCATGCCTAACTGAAGATTTATTTAAGTTGGCTACTTAAGGATACGTGGTTGGTCCCCCTGTGAATATGTGATTTGTTGTTGTTGTTTTAATTAAATAACTAGTTACATAGAATTGAGTTCAAGAGAGAGGAGAGAGAGAGAGAGAGAGAGAGAGAGTGTGTGTGTGTGTGTGTGTGTGTGTGTGTGTGTGTGTGTGTGTCTGTCTGTCTGTCTGTCTGTCTGTGTCTGTCTGGGACCTTGGTGATGGCAGGTACACACTACCATTGAGCTGTACCTCCAGTCCTAGCATCAGTTTTTACCAAGTCCCTGGGATTTTTAGGTCCATGATGCATGTCTTTAATATCAGCACTTACAGAAAGATTACGAGGTCAAGGGCAGTCTGGGCTACCTAGTTAAACAATTATCTCTCCCCTGTCAGATGAGTGTCAAGTTGGTTTGACCATTGAAGAAAAAAGTCAGTAACAGAATCAGAAATGCCAAAGCATTTCTCAAAGCTGAGAATTTGCACTTGCAGAGCTGAGACAGCAAGATCACAAGTTTGAGGCCAGCCTGGACTCTAATAACAAGACTTTGCTTCAAAAAACAACAAATTAGGGGCTAGAGAGATGGCTCAGAGGTTAAGAGCACTGGCTGCTCTTGCAGAGGTCAATTCCCAGCAACCACATGGTGGGTCACAACCATCTATAATGAGATCTGGTGCCCTCTTCTGGTGTGCAGGTATACATGCAAACACACATTGTATACATAATAAATAAATTACAGAACTTAAAATTTACTGTTTTAACCTGGTCTTTTTTGCTGAGGTTTGAAACCAGGACTCTGCTAGGAATCATGCTCTGTTGCTGAGCTCCCTTGCTCGTAATTGTATAGTCATCTCCAGAACTTCTCTGTCTCATGAAACTCAATTTTATACCCTTTAAACAGTAATGCCCGTCCACATTTCCTGCTGCTTTTCCTTTTTGGCTCTTTCTAGTTCTCATAAAGGTGGAATTGCTGTGGTTTTGTTCTTTTTGACTGGTGTTTTTCACTGAGTATAAAATAACATCATTATTCAGCATGCTTACAGCATATGAACAGTTTTCTTTAAAAAGACTTGTTTTTAACACTTTGTATTGGTTTGGTGAGTTGGGCTGTGTGTTCTGTGGGTGGAGCTCAGACTGTCCAGCCTGGCAGCAAGTACCTTAATCCACTGAGCATGCACTTGAGGTCAGAGCACAACCTAACAGGATTTGATTCTCTCCTTCTGTGGATCCTGGGAGTGAACTCATCAGGCTAATTGTTTCATTCATTTGATTATGTCTGTTTTTGTTTTAACAGGTCACCCAGTTGACAGGTTTCTCAGATCCTGTGTACGCAGAAGCTTATGTTCATGTCAATCAATATGATATTGTCCTGGATGTTCTTGTTGTAAACCAAACCAGTGATACTTTGCAGAACTGCACGTTAGAGTTAGCTACTCTAGGTGAGAAAATTTATCCTAGGAAAGATTTTTTTTTTATTAACCATTCATTGAAGTATTTCTTTTATTTAAATTTTAGTTTATAATTTGAGAAAGGGTCTCTTCTGTGTAGCTTTGGCTGGTCTGGAACCTGCTTTATAGATCAGCCTGATATTGAACTAACAAAGATCCACCTGCCACTGCCTTCCAAGTGCTGGGAATAAAGGCATGTACCATCTTGCCTGACTATTTTTTTTTTCATGTTTCTTTAAAACATTTTTAAAATTATTATTTATTTACAATTTATTCACTGTGTGTCCTGGCTATAGGCCCTTCCCTCATCTCCTCCCAGTCCTACCCTCTCTCCCTCTTCTCCCTGCTATGTTCCTCCCCTAGTCCACTGATAGGGGAGGTCCTCCTCCCCTACTATCTGATCTTAGCCTATCAGGTCTTATTAGGACTGTCTGGATCCTCTTTGTGGCCTAAAGATTTTTATGTAATAGATCTTTGTAATGAATTACTAAGGAAGAGTCATAGCTTTCAGTATAAAGAGTATAACGTTGTTTAATCAAGGCTGTTTAAGGTTTAAAATTTTGTCTCCTTAAACTACCAGTTTGTTTACCTTTGCCATACTGACTGACTTATGCTCTTTGTTTGAATCAGTGGGTTCCATTCTGAGTTTGATGCAGTAGCTGTTTGAATTTGTAGAGTGCATACCTAGCATGGATAAGGCTTGGGCTCAGTCTCCAGTACCACACTCACCCAGCATGATGGTGCATGCTTGTGCTCCCATCACTTGGGTGGAGCCAGCGATGTCAAGAGTTCAAGGTTATTCCCAGCCACACAGCTATTTCCTAACCAGCTTAGGCTACACAACACCCTGTCTCAAATAAACAAAATCACATTTATCAACTAGTTTACTTAGTTAAAATTTTAAATTGCCTTGGTAGGGAATTAAGTATTTTCTGTTACCTGCCACATATGGCCAAAGCATTGCATCGTTAGTTGCATTTTTCAACATGTGGGATATTTCTTCTTGATAAAGACGTGTGGGTTAGATTCTCTGTAATTACTTCTGCATCTAGTTTTGAAAATGTAAAATATGTGTGGAACAGTGTAGTGTTTCCAGAGTCCATGTAGCTTATTCAACAGTTAGGGGACACTAGGATATCAGAGAAATTGTGCTGTGCCCTATCTTCAGTGAGCCGTGGCTCAGAGTGGACGGGTAAGACCCTTTTGTAATGGTGTTAATAGGCTAAGCTTTCTGAGACGTTCCTAATCATTCATTGAAACAAAAGGGTACCCCTCCTCATGAATATAATTATTCTGTGTAGAATAGAGAATTATGGCTATTACCTTTCAGTAGATGTTGTGTAGATTAATATGATTGCCAAGGATATTAGGTTTCCTTATTTTTTCTCATAATATTTGGATCACACACATTTCATTTTTCTAGAAACTATTAACTTGCATATGTTCAAATGCTGTTTTATGATTAATGTATATGCTTTTAACTGTATCCAAACTTTATTTTCTCCTAGGGGATCTGAAACTTGTGGAAAAGCCATCTCCTTTGACTCTTGCTCCTCATGATTTTGCAAATATTAAAGCTAATGTCAAGGTAGCATCAACAGAAAATGGAATAATTTTTGGCAATATAGGTATGGTTTTGTGTAACGATAGTTGAATGTTTTTTATTAAAGAATTTGGTAGTATGAAGTTATGGACATGGCTTGAGGGTAGAACACGAATCCTTGTGGTAACCAAGCAGTGTTTTATGTTCTAGATATACCAGAATGAGTTAGGTGGAGGAGTCAGTCCTTAAAAAAAACACTAGGCAAAATGAGGAGACAAAAATAATAATGTGATTAGTGTTAGTTGATACACTGCATACTTTGGGGTCATATAGAAAGCAATATAGTATGGGAAGCTATGTAAAGAAAGGTTTGTTATTAAGAGATAATATTTGTACTGTTTGTAAAAGTTCATATAGACCCTTGTGGCCATGCACACGGGAGTATTTCAGACATTGAGATAAGCTTGTACAGAAGCATTCAGTCACTATTTTCTAACAATTTCTGTTATAGGGACAGACTATCATAGTAAGGAACAACAACAGGACTGTCTTAAGATGGTTTTAAGCAGTTAAGGGAAAACAGATACACAAAATAAGTATTTCCGTACTGCTGACTGCTAGGAAAGAAACCTATATGAGAAGCTGTGTGTGAGACTATGAAAGATTTGGTCAGTTCTCAAAGTTATGTAAGAGGTTGGAAAGAAAGTTACGGAAGGCTTCACAGTTCATGTTAAGTTGGAGCCTAAACATAATCAGTAAGAAATCCACAAGTGATTAAGAGTACAGACAGAACAAATACAAGTAGATTGATATACCCAGCAGTTAGAATAGATTAGAAAGTGATGGTAGAAAAAATAAATTAAGGCCAGTAAAAGCTGGACCCTATTTGCCCTGTGAAAAATTTAAGTATTTATCCATAGAACAGTAAGACACTGAAGGATTACAAAAGAGATACATGGTTAAATATTTCTGTGACAGGTACACACAATAGCTCTGTAGAAGATGTAGGAAGACTACTTGAGGAGGCTTTTGCAGAAAGAAGCCACGTGGCAGATAGAGGGGAGGCCTAAACTGAAGGAAGGGAGGAGGTTTAGAATAGCTTTATGGATATGCTTTTAGATATGAGACTAAACTAAAGGAAGATGTTCCTGGTAACTCTCAAGTTTTCTCTCAAAGTAAAAAGAGAAGTTAGGAGAAAAGTAGACCCTAATCAGATTATAACTTTAAATTTATTTTAGGTTTTTTTTGTGGGGGGGTATTATTTATCATATAGTGTTCTGTCAGGGGCATGCCAGAAAGGCACCAAGTCTCATTATAGATGGTTGTGACCCACCATACGGTTGCTGGAAATTGAACTCGGGACCTTTGGAAGAGCAGCCAGAGTTCTTAACCTCTGAGCCATCTCTCCAGCCCAAGGGGCTTGGACTTTTGAGACAGGGTTTCTCTGTATAGCCCTGGCTGCCCTGTAACTCAGGCTGGCCACAAACGTGGAGATTTGGATACTCGTTTGCCTCTGCCTCCTGTGTTGGGAATAAAGGAATGTGCCACCACCACATGGCTTTGTTTTGTTTTTGAGACAGGGTCTCACTGAGTAGCCCAGACTGGCCTCCAGTAAAGCGACGCTTGTGCCTCAGGTTCAGCTGCTGGGTTATATGTGTGCACCATCACAGCCATCCCAGAGACATGTAATCTTTTTTTCTCTTTTTAGTTTTTTGTTGTTCTGTTTTGTTTTTTGAGACAGTGTTTCTCTGCATACCTTCCACTGTCCTCTGTAGACCAGGCTGGCCTCAAAATCATAGCGATCCACCTGCCCTCAGTGACTGAATATACTAGATTTGTTCATTACTTATACAGTATTCTGCCTGCATTTGTGTCTGCAGGCCAGAAGAGGGCACCAGATCTTATAGATGGTTATTCTGGGAATTGAACTCTGGACCTTTGGAAGACCAGCCAGTGCTCTTAACCTCTGAGTCATCTCTCCAGCCCGCTGATAATCTTACATTATTAAATCCCAGCAACATATATCCAGATATTAGAGAAAAAAGTTTGAGTTTATAACAGAGTCCTAACTATGAGAATACTAAACTACTTGTATATCTAGTGCAGTACCTGGCCCACTCACTATAGCTGCTATATAAGTATTCACCAACTGAAGCTGTTTACTTAGCAACAAAACACAAAGTGCACTGAGCCTAAGTCCTGAGTCTTAAGTCCTCTTGCTTATCAAAATGTCCTGGGACAACTTACTGACCTCTCTGCTTCCCTAATTGCGAGATGGAAAGTAGTAAGACAGAATCGATGGCACTGCTCAACAGGCCATCTGTATAAAGCAGTCAGAATGTAGTGTGTGTAAATAGTTGCCAATATAGTCATTTGTGTTTTTAACTAACATCCACCCTTTGGGGGTTTCTATGTATATATATTACAGTTTATGATGTCTCTGGAGCAGCAAGTGACAGAAACTGTGTGGTCCTTAGTGACATCCACATTGACATCATGGATTATATCCAGCCTGCAACGTGCACTGATGCCGAGTTCCGTCAGATGTGGGCCGAATTTGAATGGGAAAATAAAGTTAGTCTTTGAAAGGGTTCTTTTACCTGTCTTCCTTATGACTAGTGATGAGATTTTGAAGTAAATCCCACCAATAAGTGTCGAAGTAAAGAGCAAACAGTGCTTTAGTGGTTCCCTGCTGTGACTTAAATAGAATGGCAGTTGGTTTTGGAATCTTACATTATCTTGCTCTGCAGCCCAGTCAGGTCTCCAGTGCCTGACCTCCTGCCCTGTCTCCTCAGCTCATGCAGTGCAGGTGTGTATCTCTACACGTAGGTAATCTTAGCTCTCTAACCAGTTTGATTGAGACACTGTAGAAAAGATTCCCTCTTTCTGTGTCCAGATGAAAGTGTCATTCAGTGTCCTCCAGAGTATGTATAGTCTGTGGCCTGGTGGGAAAGTTTGTTCTTGAGTTTTACTCGAACTCTGTATTTCCTCAGTGCTCTGGTGAAGTGCGTGTCTGAAAGCACTGCTGCAGGGGTTTTGCAGGTGTCAGTTACTTTTTTATTGCCCACTCTTCCTTTGCTTAGTTGGAAGAGAGTTGTAGGATGAGATAGTAATAATGCAGTTTCATTATAATGTTTACAGAGTCTTCTCCTCTGCAGGTGACAGTTAACACCAACATGACTGATCTGAATGACTATTTACAGCACATCCTAAAGTCAACCAACATGAAGTGCCTGACTCCAGAAAAGGTAGAACATATAACTAGAAAATGCTAAACTTTGAAAGAGATTAGTACAGTAGATGGCTGCCTTTTGCTGTTTCCTGGGCTGTTTTTTTATATTAAAGCAGCATGGGAAAAAAATGTGTCCTCTGGAATACCTCAGAGAAATTACCCACAAGATGCTTGATCTGCTTACCACTTTCTGAACTGTATCATCCTACTTTTTCATGGTGATGTGACTTAAATAGAAGAGTCAGATTACTTGGAGGTTTGGGTTTTTGTTTTTATTTTGTCTTCTCTGCCTTTCAGATAGAGACTTTGTTCCCAAAACATTCATTTTGATGCTAGATTAGCAAATGCCCTTCTCTCATAGGCTAATTTTAAGTCAGAATAAATTTCCAATTCAGTGGCCTTCTGCTGTATCTACATGAAGAAAGACTAGAACAAAGACAAAATGAAATTGAATCTCTAAGGATCTTTCTTTCTTTAAAAAGTTTGTGTTAATGCATAATGTTCATCTTACTAATAAAATGTCTGCTGTCAACTGGGCATGTAGCTCAGTGATAGGATGTTTGCTTAGCATCTCATACACACACACACTCTCTCTCACACACAGAAAGAGAACGGACATGTTTACTGCTAGCCAGTAGGTTTTAGTTCATATATTAGTTTTTTCAATGACTTCTTTCTTTTTGTGTTTGTTTGTTCTTCAAGACAGGATTTCTCTGTGTAGCCTTGGCTGTCCTGGACTTTCTTTGTAGACCAGGCTGGCCTTGAACCCACAGCAATTTGCCTGCCTCTGCCTCTCTGAGTACTGGGATTAAAGGTATGCACCACCACGCCCGGTGGCTTCTTCAATGATTTCTAAGTCCAACAAAAGAAGTCTTTCTCTATGAAAGTTAAAAACCTGGTACAGGAGGCAAAAAGTAAATAAGCACTGAATATGTAAATACAAATTTGAATAAGTACGCTCTTCAAAGTCATGATTATTGAGTATAATATGCACAGGGAATTCTTCTTTTTACACATATATTTGTTTTGAGTTTTGGCAAACTCATAATGTTCTATACCCAGTACCATATAAGTAGAATTTTAGTAATAGTTTGCTTATGTATTTGAGTTTGCCAAGGTATAGTTCTCTAACAAAATATTGAGTTTATCGTACATTTCTCCCCAGGCCCTTTCTGGCTACTGTGGCTTCATGGCAGCCAACCTGTATGCTCGTTCTATATTTGGAGAGGATGCACTTGCAAATGTCAGCATTGAGAAGCCAGTTCACCAAGGACCTGATGCTGCTGTCACTGGCCATATAAGAATTCGTGCAAAGAGTCAGGTACTAACACCATTTTTTGAGAACATCTCTGAGCTGAATAAAGGGAGGAAGAATTCATGTCTTTTTTCTGTAATATATCTTCTCTCATAATCGTGATTTGTGCTTGAGGTAAATACACACAGATATATGCATGGAATTTTCTGAACTTTAAATCATTTAAAATGGCTTACTCTAAGGTACTGCCTAAACCATTGATTGCTGTGTGATGTTTGTAAAACAGATGTAGACTTTGGCAGATATGGCATAAATCTAGTATTAATCAACATCACTAAAACCAGTCTAGTGAAAGTTTTTTGAGTCTGTTTTGTACATTTTTTTGTTTTGTTGTTGAGTGTGATATCAAATGGAAGCTTAGTTAAGCTTAATTAACCTACTCTTTGGGCATTGTTTCAGTAATTACATTTTTGTTGAGTCTGGGGAATTCTCTCCTGGCCTGTATAGGCTCTGGGTTAATCCCCATTATCACAAAAATTAGTTTAAAGAATGTAAATATCTTCATTCTTCTTTACAGGGAATGGCCTTGAGCCTTGGAGATAAAATCAACCTGTCTCAAAAGAAGACTAGTCTGTAAGAATGAACAAAAAGTCCTTGAAGGTTTATGGTTAAAATTTAGGTGTGGGCTTATTGGACTCCAACATCTTTTGTACTCTTTTCATGCTTTATGTTATGTAGAATCTGAGTTCATGCTGAATGTATTCCAGCCAGTAATTTATAGCCTTTCCCCTAAATCAGGAACGAGTTTAAAATTATAGTTTGTCTTTTGTCTTAACAATTCTGAATGCTTGTCCTCAAAGTATATAATGTTTCTCATATGTACCAAGACCATTTTCACAGTACAATAAACAGATCTATTCATAATTTTTTGTTATTTTATAAATAAATTACTTAATTTTAGATTTGTATCAATGGCATTTTTTAACTTAAGGTAAATGTCCATTATAAATTTAAAATTACTTTTTTAAGTATTACTGTATGCATCTTTATGAAGAGAACTTACAAAGTCAATGATCTAACGTGGAACAGGTACTGGTTGACTGTATTGTTCCCTCATTTTCTAAAATAAGATCAGTGTCTCTAAAATTCTTAGGGTCTTTTCTCAAACCTTGCTCTAGGGAGAAAGTATCCAAATTACTTGAGAAAAGGTGGTCCATCTTTGACTTAAAGGAGCTATTAGAAATGGTCTGCTTGATGATCCTGAATTATTATTGAAATTAGATAATCTAAAATCAGGTTTAGAAATCATGCACATTTAACACGGTGTGTCTTGTGCTTGTTAGTAATTACAGTGGTTCTGGCTAGTTACTAATACTATACTAGGAGGATTGACTTTAGGGATTCCACAAGCTGTCTTCAGATTGCCTGTTTTTTATTCTTTTCCTCCCATTTATCACTTTCAGTGGGGCTGAGCAGCACACACACACCCTCATTACAGTTTCACTTGAGTTTGTAAATGCAGTTTTCCCAGGAATGATTGAGAAAGTCTGATCTTGTTGCTAAATCTCAATTTAAACTGTCATTCTTGCTCTTCCCTCTGGGGCTTCATCCTTCATTCCCCTAGGAGTCCATAGATAAGGTCTATGACAGAATGGAATAACATCTGTTTTCAATGAGAACAGAATGATTTATTGGGCCTGTAAGAAGATTAATACTTTGTATGATGTCATAAATTTTGAAGCCACTTGCTGATTTAGTCAGTAAACCAGAGACTTACAGGACATTTGTAGTCCAAGAGCACTGAGATCTTTAAACACAGTCATAGCTGCCAACTAGGAGAGATACAAAGACTGCGGGAAAGGAGTCATTTTGATACAGAGTCAAAGGGTGGAGATATTTGATGGGAGCTGAGGAATGATTGCATGAGATCATTTCCCACACTTCATTCTTTTGAACGTGGATTTCATTAAGTGACATTGGTTATCCTGAAAGAAAAAGGATTCACAGCTAGTAACTTACAGAATGCTGCCTATAGTCCTTACTGGAGAGTCATAGTGCACCTTAGCATGCCAGAGATTCTGAGAGGTTCTTCAGTGAAGAAATCAGAATATCTTAACCTTCCTTTCACCGAGGAATACTTCACCATAGGATATCTGTTGACATAGCCTGTGCAGCCATAGTCTCATATCCAAAGCCAGCTTGAAGTCTGAAGAAGCATGCAGTAGGGTGTCCTAGAGCACTTACTAATGTGGAGGGAGCAAGCCACCAGTGGAACTTACCTGATATATTTCACAGTTTTCAGGCTGGGCTCGATCAGATTGCTTACCCCCTGAGTTCTAGGACTACAGGCTGTGCCAGCAGACCCAGCTCACATTGTCTCCTTTAGTGCATAAAGGAGAAGAAGAAACAAAGAATGCAGTGGAGTTGCCAGAAGCTAGTGACAACTGAAGCCTGGTTAGCCTCATTAGCTATTCATCATCTGTGTGTGTGTGTGTAGTGACTAGGAGCTGAATTGCATGGTGGCACTTGTTTGGAGGAGCTGTTTACAGTCTCACCTTTCAGTCTGGATGCAGTGTACGTCCAGAGGTCATAGAAGCTCACAGTAGATAATACAGTATAGTTACAATTACAGTGTCTCATAAGAAAATTAACATTACTACCTACACCAAGTACAAGCTAAGGATCCTAGTGTATAGACCTGTAAATACGAGGACAGTGTTAATTATGATTCACCAATGTGACACTAGAGGGAGCTCTGTGCAGTTATTTTCATGTGAGGGTTGGATAAGATTTGTGTTCAAAGTTATCTCTAGAAGAGGAAAAGGTGACTTTTATTATCAAGCTAATTAATAAAAAGAACAAAGAAAAGTAAATCCAGCTGTCACAGATAGTAAGCATATTGCTTACTTTGCTGATAAAAAAATTACCTTGTTGTTTCTACCAACATAACTTCTATTGCACCTTTCTACTAAAAATATAACTTGTACTGCAGTACGCACCTGTACTTGGAAGGCAGGAGCACTGTGGGATTGAGATTACTTTGACTTGTATTAGAGAGTATGAAAACACAAACTAAGAAGCTTGGATGCCAAAGTTAAGAGGAATGCTTTGCTACCTGTCAAACATTTCCATATAACTGAGACATAATGTGAGAAATAAAAACTTATTCAGAATATGTGAAAAGGCCAGAGGATAAAAATACGCTTAAAAACTCAAATAAGGGTAGAGGTCATGGTGGCACACACCAGTAATTCCAGCACTCATGGAGGCAGAGGCAGGTGGGTCTCTGTGAGTTTACGGCCAGCCTGGTCTACAGAGTGAGTCCAGGACAGTCAGGGCTAAGAAACACTGGACAAAGAAACACTGTCTCAGAAAACAACCCCCAAATAAGGGCCAGTGAGATGGCTCTCGGGTGAAGATGCCTGTTGCCTGGTAACCCTCGGGACCCACAGGGAAAGGTGAGGGCCTGTTCCCACAAGTGGGCCTTTTACCTCCACATGTGTTGCGTGGTATGTGTGCACAAGTGCACACACAAAACATTTTTTTAAAGCTGAGCATTAGATGAAAAATGCTTTGAGTAAGTTTTGCTGGTGACCTGTTTCTTCCACATTAGTAAATATTCTAATCAGTAATGTTTAGAGTTTCTTTTAAATCAAGATTGAAGACTAGAGAGATGGGTAAACTGCTTTCTGTGCAGCCATAAAGATCTGAGTTCAGATCTCCAAAACCCTTGTCAAGAAGGGGGGTGCTCAGCTGCACACATCTGTAACCTCAGTGTTGATGGTGAAAATGGAGACATCCTGGGGCCTCATGGGTTAGCCAGTCAAGCTAGCTCCAAGTTCAATGAGAGACCTTGTCTCAAAATATAAGGTAGAGCTGGCCTTGGAGGCACATACCTTTAATCCTAATACTTGGGTGGCAGAGACAGGAGCTCTCTGAGTTCAAGGCCAGCCTGGTTGACATAGTGAGTTCAGGACAATCAAGGGCTACATAGTGAGAGCCTGTCTCAATAAAGAAGAAAGAAAAAGCTAAAGGAAGAAAGTCATTGTTGGCCTGTAGCTTCTACATGCATATCTATGAATGTGTCTACACGGAAGCAAGATTCACTTTAGTGATGGTTAAGTTCCCAACCCAAAACAAAAATCTATACCATTTCCTCCAAGGCTAAGGGAACATCATGGAGAATAGACAGAAAGACCAAGAGCCTGAAGATAAGGAGAAGGGCTGTGAAATGCGTCCTCTGGACATGACAAAGCCAGTGCAGTCATGACATCACGGCAGCTGTAGCTGCCTGCAAGGAACCCACACAAGACTGGACCTCTCAGCAAACAGTCATGAGTCAGGGAGGTTTCATGGGTCCCTCCCCTTCCCTGCTGAGCTCTTGGCTACTGATGGATTCTGGAAAAGACACAGTTACTGTCTTTAGTTATGTACCCACTGAGGAGAAACAGGTCTAAGAGGGTAATTAGAAGGGGAGGTTATAATAAAACACACTTTATAAATTAAAGATTAAAGAGATAGTAAATACAAGAGCTAAGGATGTAGCTCAGAGGTAGAGTGACTACCTAGTATGTGCCAAGGTCCTGGGTTTAATTTTAAAAGTTTCACCAAGAAAAAGATTGCACAAAAAGTCCAGTATCTTGTGATGAGGTAGGCTTAGTTAAACTAACTACTCACCTTACGGTCTTCTCCAGAATCTCAGTACATCACCAGTGCTTTCTTTCTCTCATAATTCTGTCCACCTCCAGATCTCAGGATCTAAAAATGTAACAGTGTGGTCAAACAGTGTAGTTCAGTTAGTTTGCTGAACATGAAACCTTGTCTGCTACTTGCTCGCTGTGTGATCCTAAACAATCTTCAAGTGCTAACCTTGTGGCTAGGTGTATAGCTAAGTGCTAAGGCACTTGCCTAGCAGGCCAAACTAAGTAAAATAAACTCCAACTATTGAATGCTTTATTTGTGTCAGTGCTTTCCCCATGGTACCTATAGTCCTCATAATGACCCTGTAAGGTATGGCTACCGTCTTACGAGAAGTTTAGTTACTTAAGGCTTAATAGAGATGAGCCCAGATATAAACCAGGGTACCTTGCAATTAATCTCATCATCTCTTCTGCTCTTCTTGAGCCCTATTTCTCAGCTAGAGGTTGCTTATGTCTGCTTCCCAGAGTTGATGACTACGACAGCTATTTAGCATATGGTAAATACTCACCAGTAAATGTTCATTCCTTTTCTTCCCATTCACGCTTCTTACAAACAGAGTGAAACCAATCTTCACTATCTTTATGCCTCCCTCAGAATTTAGTTCCTCATTTTACTTTGATGCTTTTTGGTACTTTTTACCAACAAGAAGCTCTCTTTTCTTGAGAATTCTTTGAGGTATCATTAATCTTCAACTTTTTGTATTATTTTCATAAAACTCTTGACCCTTCGCTTACCAAGCTGTCTCAACTAGATATGGCTATCTCTATTTATATTCCTGTGGATTGTCTCTAAGTAGACAGACTTGATTTACTTGGAGAATGACAGTCGAATGAGTGGCCCTTTAAAGAAATGGAACAGCAGGGATAACACAGGTAAGGGCTACAGTAGCGGCGTGCTGTCTGGATCAGAAATCATTTCTGATAATCTGACCACATCTCCCTGTGCCCTCCATCTGGCAGTGGCAGCAGATCTTTGATTGGAAAATCTGCCACGCAGCAACAAGCAGGCAGGATTCCTGTGTCTTGCCTGAGCCCCACATGTTATGTAGGACTTAAGACTTCACTGCTTGTATTCTGAACTAGTCAGACGTACTGTGGTTTGCAGCATGGTGGACTGACATAGCCTTGAATAAGGCTTATCCCATTTATCTAAGTAGCTTTGTGAAAATAATGCAGATCTGTTGGTGTTAGTTTTTCTTTTTTTAAGTCTTACATTTTTCTCTTACATTTTACTCTTTTTCTCCTACTCTACCCCAATCCCTTCCAATGCCCTAACACCAGGTAGGAGAGAGAAAGGAATAGTGAGAGAGGGGCACAGTTGTTTTGTAGCTGCTTCCTGCTGGCTAGGGGTGTCAGGTTCCTTGGAGCCAGTCCAATCCTTGTTCTAGGAGATTTCCATCTTGTCTCACAACAGCAACCAGGAGCAGCCTTGTTCTTTCTCTCAGCCACACTCTCTGGGCTCTGGCATTTATTCTCTCTCCAGAGTCCTCAGATTTAAACTATTAGCAGCCGGCAAAAAGCGCCTCTCAGAGCCTGCAGGAGGCAAATAGTCTCTGCTGTGGACTATCTGAATCAGTCTCACATCCCACACCTGGGACCAAAACGAAAACATGTTTCTATCCACAACACCTATCTTGTTTTCTTTGAAATGAAATGGTTTAGTTAATTGGCTTCTTTAGTTAAGTGACTAGCTTTAAAAAAGAAATCCATCCAAAAGCCTTATATTTTACAGTTACCTCCTTAATGTGAAATGGGGTGGGTTATAACACGTCTCAGTGGGAGACTTGTTGCCTAACATGCATATAAGTCTGAGTTCGCTCCCAGCACTGAAAATACATGGCATACCCTCACTATGTCTTCTGCTGTGTTCTGTGTGACTTAGCTGGAAACCTTAATTTCCTTTCCACATCTTATCAAGTTCCAAGTTCTTGGTACCCTTCTTAAGTATTTTTTCTTTTTCTTCTTTTTTTTTTTTATTTTTGTTTTTTGTTTTTGCTTTTTATTAATCCCAAACACAGTGTCATTTCCCTGGCTTAGATTCTTATCATCTTTAACTGGCTCAGTAGCCTAAACATAAATTTCACATATAACTTTTAAATTTATGCTTTAAAAAAAAGGGTAACTAGCCAGGCATGGTGGTGCATGCTTTTAACCGTAGCACTTGGGAGGCAGAGGCAGGTGGATCTGTGATTTTGAGACCATCCTGCTCTACGTTGTGAATTCTAGGACAGCCATGGCTATCTAGAGATACCGTCCTCTCTGGAAAAAGAAACAGAAAAAAGTTCAGTTTCCTGCCTTCTCAAACTCTTCCTTGATAATACTATTTTAAGAGACATTGTAAAAAAAGAAAATCTAAGGATTTCAAAAATCTTTCAAATAAAGATTTAAAGAACCATGATTTACCAAAATGGGGCCAGTAAGACACGTAAAGGTGGAGCCAGGCACGGCGGCGCGGGTTTAATCCCAGCACTCCAGAGGCAGAGGCAGCAGATCTCTGAGTCACAGGCCGGCCAGGCTCTGATACACAGAGAAACCCTGTCTCGAAAAACCAACCAACCAACAAAAAATGGATAAAGGCAGATGGCAGATGATGGGCAACATAGAAATTTCCTCTGAGAGGGAAGCCCCTTTTTACGACAGTACGTTAAGGAGGAGATGAACAACTGGATGTTCTAAGGGGCAATGAATCAACTGCATCTTGTAGGGAAGTTGACAAGCTCAGGAAGTAAACGACTCTAATAGCTTCAGGAAGTCCCTGAAAATGACCCAATTTACTAGGCCCTTCCCTCCATATATATATGCTCCTTATGTTTTAATATAGCTGCATATATGTGTGTGTATACGTATATATGCATGTATGTATGTATGTGTGTGTGTGCATGTCTATGCAGTAGGGCCTGCTAAGAGTCACTCTCAGAAGAGCCACGCCACCTAAAAGAGACAGAAACCAGCTGAGCTGCCCAGAAGAGGCTCAGATCAGCAGAGCTGCCTGGAAAGACTCCCCAACCTGTTGAGCCACCTGTGCACTGCACAGTGCACTCCAGGTTCCTAGCTTTGTGAGCTGTCGCTCAAGCTGGGGTGTCATGGTGATGAGGCTGTCTTTGAGTCACTTCTGCTCTCGTAAGTAACCCTTCACTCATATTCCTGTAGTTAACCTCAATAAAACTCATGGTTCACCAAGTTGGACTTTGGTGGGGTCCTTCCTTTGGTCTGTCCCCTACCTGGGGTGAGTAGTTGTTTACTTATGTCTCCCTAGGAATGCATCACATGGCACAGTGCAACCCTAGTGACCTAAGTTCAAACCTTACATAATCCATGTAAAGTGGAAGGAGAGAACTGATTCCATCAAGTTGTTCCCTGACCATCACAGCGATGTCATGGCTTGTGCACCCCTCCACACACACAATTTATTTTTAAGTCTTTAATGGTATGTGAAATAACAGTAAGTAAGAAAAAACACCATTGAGTCAGAAGGTATGTGCTTAACGTTAAGATAGGCATGCTAGTTACACTGCCAGTCTCTCCAAGAGAGCAGAAACTGAAATATTTTGAAATATAGAACAGCTTGAAAATAAATGTTAGCTACCCCACCTCCCACTCCAGTTCTTGTGAGGTTTTAGGTCTGTGATCTTGATCTCTTGGACTTCAAAATAGCTGAAGCCTCAGCCAACTTGGGCCCACCCAGAGAACTGGCATCCCTCAAGAGAGAGCCCAGCCTTCTCCTAGGAGGGTGGGGACTGACTGCAGAAATTCACCAGCCAGGCTGTCAGGAAAATGCCATCTGACAATGAGTCTGGGGAAGTTACTGAAGTTCTAAGCTGGGCAAACTTTTTTCTTTTTTTATTTTTATTTATTTATGGGGGAGTGGGGTTGCGTTGAGACAGTATGTCTTTATATAATCCTGGCTGGCCTTGAACTCACAGAGAGCCGACCTGCTACTGCTTTCCAAGTGCTGAGATTAAAGGCATGCACCACCACCGCCCATCTGCAAACTTATTTCTTAAAACCCAACAATATATATATATATATATATATATATATATATATATATTCCCCTGAAGGAAACACACACACATATACAGAGTGAATTGAATAAATCACAAGCAAAATGTTTTCTTTCTACAAAGTCATTTGAGGTCACACTGTATCTCTGCCCCCTTTCCCCCCAGTGGCCCCTAACCATGAGTTAAATGTACCTGTTTTCTCTGCTAAGAACATGGGTTCCTGAGTGTCTGTGCCAGAATGCTAGAGTGCCACAGGCCAGGCCCCGGTGTTCCCACAGCTGGAAGCAGATAGAGATGGTCCTTCTCCCGAGGCAACACAAGCTGATAGAATTTTGTCCATTTTATGTTTCTTCTCACAAATTATTCTTAGCACTTTAATGTCTATGGCTGGTTTTTGAAGAACCAAAGAAGTGTCATGGAAATAGTCAGCTGAGAGACTGTGGACCCGCTGCTTGTCCTTGTGGCTGTGTATGCTCTTGGTGCTTTTATATGATATACTGAGTTTCTGCTAATAAATTGTTCTCTGTTCATCGAATTGAATTAAATGAGTCAACATTTTTGTGGTGGCAAAAAATGACAGCTTCGCTTTTGGGGGAGCCCCAGCCCTGGTCTGGGTGTCTGTGAAATACAACTTGTGCTCTGTTTGCATGTACACCTGCATGGCAGGAGAGAGCTTCAAATTGTGGTTGCGAGCTACCATGTGGTTGCTGGGAATTGAACTCTGGATCTCTGAAAGATAATTGCTGAGCCATCACCATCCCTGAAATTCGATTTGTGTGATCCAAGCACTCAAGCACTTTGTACAGAGTGCATGCCTACAGGTGCTTTTATGAAATAAACTTTGGTAATGACATATAGATCCAAGTCTCAGTTTATGCCTTTAATCTTAACAACTCTGGAAAAGCCCTGAAAGAGAGTGCCCTGGTTTTGCTATACTCATTCTGCAAGACCTCACTTGTCAGTAGAAAGGAGCACACATGGATACCCCAGGTTCTGGCTGACAGATCTGCACATCTAGAGCTGTGCTGTGTCTTGAAGTTGGGTAGAGCACATAAAGTCTGGTGAGTACTTGCTTCAGGGCATGAAACGGTGAGCCACAGCACTGTTTAACCACTAGGGTCTTAGACAAGTACATTACACACTGCTGTGAGAGCACAGATGGTTGTCACAGGGAGTCAGGCATAGCTTCAAAAGGAGATGCTTTTTAAACTAAATCATTAAAGCGTGAATATGCTTGCTAAGTGTCAGCACGGTTACTATTGCTGCGAGGAAACACTATGACTAAAAGGAACTTGGGGAGGAAAGGGTTTATTTGGCTTACACTTCCATATCACCATCCATCACTGAAGAAGTCAGGACAGGATCTTAAACAGTGCAGGAGCTGAAGCAGAGGCTCTGAAGGCATGCTGCTTACTGGCTTGCTCAGCTTGCCTTTTTTATAGAACCCAGGACCACCAGTCCAGGGCCGGCTCAGCCACAATGGATAGGGCCTCCCGATCCCATCAAACACTGATTAAGAGAATGCCCTCCAGGCTTGCCTGCAGCCAGATCTTGTAGAGACATTTTCTCAAGGTCCTTTTCTCAGATGACTATAGCTTGTGTCAAGTTGACGTAAAACTAGCCAGCACTCTGTCAGATAAGGAATAGGAAAGGGGGAAGCAGAGTTGTTCTAGCTAAGAACACTTTGTATAAAGTCATAAAAGAAAAAAAAAACATGTAGCACAGAGAGATGGGTTCTGCTCAACTTAGGGTTTTGTAAGAGGCAATGGCAGATATGAGACTAGATATGAGAGGGAAGTCCAGGGTCAAAAAAATGGCAGGCTAAAAGCTCGGTATGACAGCACACACCTGTAATCATAGCAGCCAGAGCTGAATCAAGAGGGTCTTGAGTTGGAGGTAAGCCTGAGCTACATTGCAAGACCCTGTAAGAAAGAGAAGGGAAGGAAAACAAGGGGGGAGAGGGGGCAGAATGCAAAGAAGGAAGCAACAGGGGGACAGAAAAGATAAGCTGAAACGTCTTCATCTCAGCAGAAATGCAGAGGGAAGGATTTTAGGGAGATAAGGAACATTCACATCGAGTGATGTAGAACATGCTGTGGATGTTCTATATGGGATGAGGAATGGGTCCAAATCGCAAGCTGTTTTTGTTCGTTTGTTTTGTTTTGTGATGATGTTACTTTGATGAAGGAGTAAGAATCTCAGCCCTGTTCCCCCTTCTGTAAGATGGGACTGTCTGTGTACTACCCTTCCTGCCTTGAGGGGTTCCCAATCATGGGTTAAAGAGTCAGAAGCAATCTCATATAGATTGCTTGTTTTTATTACTTCCTGCTTCCTTTTCTTTAGATCATATCATTACCTTAAAAAAAACAAACAAACATGTTTTTTTTAAAAAGATGACCAATGCATTTCATCAGTGAGGATTTCCAGGAATGCTGGGGAGGCAAATGTGGCAGAGAGAAAGTATGCAGGCTTTGGCGCCAAGTGAACCCGGAGTTAAGTTTCCCCTTGTAATTTATTAACTATGATCTTGAGCAAGTATATTTGTTTCAGCCTCTCTCTGCCCCTCCCCCAACACACACCCTAGAAAATGGAAGTGAATAGTGACAGCAGCAGCTAGGCTTGGTAGCGTGTACCTGAGAAAGAGCCCAGTCCTCAGGAGCAGAGGGCTTCTGGTTTTAAAGCCAGCCTGAGGTATACAGCAAGACTCTGTCTCACACCACACAGCATCATGAGTGAGCATATGCATGGCTTGTTAGTATGTGGTATATAAGAGTTATCTAATTAAACTTGGTCTCAGGGGCAAGCACGGTGACCCATGCCCGTAACCCCAGCACTTGGGAAGCCGAGGCAGGAAGATTGCCTCTAGTCAAAGGCCAGTTTACATAGTGAGTTCTAGGGCTTCCTGGCTTACACAGTGAAACACTGGCTCAAAACCAAAACCCAAAGATAAGGCAACTTTGTCTCAGCTGTTCCAATCCCCCTTCACCTTCATCTTTCCTACTTGGCAAAGAACTCAGAATTATCTGCTTGTGTCCAAGAAAAGCCCAGTTACGACAGGTGCTTAGTATGCCTCGGACTTGTCCAGCTGTCTTGACTTCAAGCCACAGTCTTTAGACTGAGTGGCCATTAGCACTATCAAAATATTCCATGGAATTGATTTAGTGCACAGTCTGTGTCAAGATTTTCCAGAATGCCACAGCCTTATCACTTTTCACATCATTTGGGAAGTTGCTCAGCCTGAAGTTCCAATCAGCTCACACAGACAGAACACACTGTGCTCCCTGGAAGTGTCAGCAGCTTTTTTTTTTTTTTTTTTAATGTGATAACTACTCTCCAATCCTCTGCCCAGTGCCGGGGATTAATACCAGAGAACTGCTTTTTGTAAAGGAAAAAAAAAAAAGTTGAATTTTTTTTATCAGCTACTTCTGGCTCAGTGCAACCCCAAAGGTGAAATCACTGTTATTAACCCTTTCTGCTCACAGGGTCCAGCTGTGAGTTTCTGCCTCAGTTTCCTTGCTTTCTTTCAAGTGATGCAGATCAAACTCAGGCAAGTCCTCTACCCTGTCCCACCTTCAGCCCCTTCCTTGCTTAACATTTTTATTGAGTAATAAGGCAATCTCACTACATATTGATTCAGGGGTTTGTTTTTATTGCACTTCCTATTTTGTTCAGGCATTATTTCTGTCTGCAGCATGTAGATGATGAACAATACACAAAATTCTATTGCTCGTGAGCTTGAATTCTGAGACAGGCACCAAGTAAGGGACTTTCAGAGCGAATGAGTGAGTGCTGGGAAGAAATACAGGAACTCAAGGGATAGAGAATGGCTGCAGATAGCAGGGAGGGAGGCAGAGCTGCGGGGCACTAGGCAAACCTGAGTGGAAATGAGTCAGTCCTTGCCCCAGCAGTCCTGACAATTAGGCATGACTGCTCATCCTCAACACGCCAATTAAAAGAGCCACTGAGGAAGGCCAGAGAAGATTATTTAGTCAGTGTGTCTACACTGGGAGGGGGGACAAAGAGATCCAGTGGCACTCCCCAATTCCATCTTCCAGGGTCAAGGGTCAAGGTGTGCCCCATCCATCCTTAACCATCATGTCGGGGTTTCAGTCTGTTCTGTAAGGTGGTTACTAGGTAGTCTGAGAAATCGCTAGTGCTGTGTGGAATCCTCTTGGGGAGATGGATTTCTCTTCCAGCTAACACCAGTGTCAGTGTTTTCTTCTCCCAGCCTGGGGGGAAATTTCAACTCCTTGAGGTCCCTTGGTTCAATCATCTGGTAGCCAAAGGGAGGAATCTAAGTATCTCTTTGGAATATTTTCAATTACCTTTTAGGCATGCGAAAAAGAAAATTAATTCTAAAAATGTCTCTTTAGAATGTTTGTATTCCTTTCAGTTTACAGAATGACTAAGATTTGTTTTTCTTTTATATATATGTGTGTGTGTGTGAGTGTAGTGAGCATACATGTATGCCTGTTCACATATGAGTGGGCAAATGTGTGCAGAGCTCATATGAATATGTGTGCCACGTGCATATGGATACACGAACTTGCCATCAGGAGTCTTGCTTGCTTGCTCTCTGTTTTATTCATCGGAACAGGCTCTCAGCTAAACCCAGAGCTGGCTGACATGGCTAGCCAGCCACTACCGAAGGGGATCGCTGTCTCCACCTGTGGAGTAGAGGAATTGCAGCTCATGGGACAATCACAGCACGCATGTGACAAATGACCCTTAAAAATACTCCCCTACTTTTCATGGAGAGCTATTCACACGTTGATCCACTAGCCTCTCCTTTTGGGAATGAAGTGTGACAGTCAGCCAGCAGTAGGCTGGGAAGCATGACACCTCCTAGCTGGGAAATGAGAGCTACACATTCACACTGTGACAGCATGTTGTTGACAGTAAATTGCAAAGAGATTAAGTAAGAATATGAATGTTGGGTTCCCATGGCAGCCAGGCCTTTAGCAAACTCATGGAGTATTGCTCCCACATGGAATCAAGAGGCATCTTTTCTTTTCTTCTTCTTCTTTTTTTTTTTTTCCTTTTTGGCCAAAAAATGATGTGGAAGCAAACTGTATGGGTCCATAACCCTGGATTCTAGTGGGACTCCACCCTTAACGGTAGAGAGCAGAATAGCTCTTCTCTGGCATGATGAAGGCTCAGCTCACCTGATGTTTCTTCCAGAAATTCGGCTCTTCCAGACCCCCTTCTCCAGGCTCAGGCAGGGCTCCCTGCCCCACCACTGTACAGTATGGCACAATGTCACATGTTACTAGGTCTGTCTCTCAGCCTGGGGACTCCAAATTTATGGATCCTGCCTGTTTCATCTCACTGTCACCCTGCCTATCTCTGTTACTGACAAAGAGCAGCACTCAGTAAATGTTTCAGTATTTACCCAGCCTTCTTCCCAAGCCTATTCTAAATTTAGAGTAAGGAATCAAGAACTTGGCTGCAAGCACGGCCATGAGGTCATGATGCAATAATAGTAACAGCAACCTATATATGTGTAGATGGTTACGGTTTGTAGCTCCTACTTGATCACATGGATCATTTGCCTCATGTGATGATCCTAGTGGTGTTCATATTTCACAGTAGGAAAACTGAGCTCAAAGACTTAGAGTCACTGGCTAGATTGCTTAGCAAGTAAGTGGCAGACCCTGACCTTTGACCAGGGCCTCTCTCCTCTTGAATATATGTCTCCTACTGCTGGTTCAATCCTCAAAACTACTGAAAAACAAACAAATTAAGCCAGGTGGTGGTGCAGGCCCTTAGTTCCAGCACTTGGAGGCAGAGGTAGGTGGATCTCTGAGTTCGAGGCCAAACTGGTCTACACAGACTGAGTTCTAGGACAGCCGGGACTACACAGAGAAATTCTGTCCTGAAAAAAAAAATTTTTTAAATAAAAGAAAAGAAAAACAAATTGACAAAAACATCTACAAACTTTAGTTTCATGGAGGACAGCTAGCTCCTGCTTGGCTACCTGTCAAGGCCGCACCTTCCCGCTTTGACTGGAAGCCGCCTGAGCCGTTCCCCACTGGTGCTGACCTCCTGCTTCACTTCTACCACATGCTTAACTTTGCTGATTCTTAGAGGGTCCCACCATCAAGTTCAGCCCATCAGTCCCAGTCCCAGTCCCTCGTCCTGGGACGTTGATTGTGACGGCCTGTCCAAATATAGAAGGTACGAATACAGTCGTGAGCCATGTGGGCGCTGGGAACAGAACTCAGGTCCCCTGTGCCATCTCTCCAGTGCCCATCTCCTATTCTTAATGGTTGGCCGCAGTAGCCACCCCTTCAGAGCCACAGAGCCACTAAAGCCGTTTATTTCAAGGGTCTTACCCTGGACCTTCTCTCGTCCTGAAGTTGAACTCCACTTTAGAGACTTTAAGACCTCTCTCCGACCCCCCCCCCCCACAACTACCACCACTCTTAACAATTGACTGCTTCCTATTTCATAGGAAATTTAAAATTGCAGGTGTGAACTTCCTCAATTTCCTGCCTGCCCACCCACATATTTAGCTAACTGCATTTCCTTCACTTCCTTCCTGCCAAAATCAAAGAGGGTCAAGTCTCTTTTCTAAAGCCTGTCATTGTCCCTTCCACCTTCTCCAAGACCAAATACTGTACTGTTCTGCTTAGCCCCTCCTCAAAAAACACAACTCTTTTCTGGTTATAACAATTAAACACAAATTTCCTTATATATCGCCCTAGCTACTCCCTATCTCTCTCTCCTTTCCTTTAAACAGATTTTATAGTCCACACTCTCAGTAATGGGAATAGTGGTGTTCACCAAGTACTCCATCTGCTCCTGCATCGTCCAGCAGCTTTTCAAGTAGGTGGCACGTGGCATGAATGGTACTCTAGACCAAAGCAGAGAATAGCTGTCCTGGAACCCCCCTCTATCTCCTCACCTTCTCTATGATCCCTTTGCTTTATGCCTTTATGAACCACTTGAGGAGAAAGTTGGAATTCCAACTTCAAGCTGTTGGACCGAGGCTTGGGGCACAGCTGTGTGGTACAGCCCTCTCCTGACATGCATCAGACCATTTGTGGTCTGCACAATAAAAAAAGAAAGAAAGAAAAAAGAGGAATTTCTACAATTCTGAGCTCAGCAGTGACTCTGTAGAGCAGTTTTGTCCCATGCTACCCACTGACCCATAGGTAGAAGAAATAAAGCTTTATAAAATGGGCATGGTGGCACTTGCCAGTAATCTCAGCCCTCAGGAGGTTGACGCAGGAGGATCAGGCATTCAAGGTCTTCCCTGGTTTTAGAGTGTGCTAGAGACTAACCTGAGATACATGAAACCCTATCTCAAAAATGAAAAGCAAAAAAATTAAAAGAAGTTAATAAATAATAAAGTTATTAATATAAGTTAATAATAAAAATAGAAGTTTTGTGCTAACATCGCTGAGATTTCAGGGTTCTTTCTATTCCCGCATAGCCCAGCTCTGAAAATTTAAAAAAATAATATCACTCCAGATGTAAGTTTTAACCTTCCTTTCTTCCTGTTGACATTATGCATATAAACGCCACCAAAATTCCTTTATTTAGAAGTCAAGGATTTGACCCAGATTCCTGTCCTTCTAAAGCTTCTTCCTCTACTGGGTTTTTGTTGTTGTTGTTGTTGTTGTTTTTCTTGAACATGGGATTTGTAGGATTGGTTTCTCCATCAGAGGGGAATCATGGCTCGTATCAGTTTGAGCCTTGTTATTTAAATTTGTCTTCTTACTTTGTGTGTGTGTGTGTGTGTGTGTGTGTGTGTGTGTGTGTGTGTGTGTTTGAACATGAGAACAGGTACTCTTGGAGGCCAGAGGTGTAAGGTACCCTGGGAGTTACAAACAGTTGTGGACTCCCTGACATGGATGCTGGGAATTGAACTCGGGTTCTCAGCAAGAGCAGTACATGTTCTTAATTGCTGAGCCATTTCTTCAGCTCTTGCACCCTATTTTTTTTTAACCAGCCACACAAATGAATATATTTCCTTTATCGAGGGGTGACCAAAAAAAACAAAGACCAAACATGTAAAAACCTAGGGTGCTAGAAATACAAACTCAATCCAGACTCAAGCTCATCTAGACCCTGGTCATAACCCTAGTGAGGTGCCTCTGAGCACCAAGTCAGGGAATGGGACAGGAGTGAATCGGAGGCCAAGAAAAAGGGTGGGAAGGGGGATCTCCTAGGTGTCACCCCAACAGTGGTGTCTCCATCTTCCCAACGACTGTGAAGATCTGCCAGACCCTCTCTTGGCTCCAACCTCACCCTAGCCAGAGCTTGAAGGCCAATGGCAATTGGTTCTCCCTTCCCTTGCTCAGTCCTCACTTGCTCCGGCTTCTAGGCTTATTCTTTTTTCTCCACATTCTTCTCAGTGATTAATAGCAGGTTAGGTACTATAGAAAGCCACAGTGAGGCTGGGGGCCAGAGGAGGGGTGGGGAGACGGGATAAAGACGAGGGAAGAACTGTCCCAGGACCTCTCTCTTCATGGGATCCCGAACTGTACAACCAGCTCTTGTTTGGCATCCACACGGATCTGAGAAACTGCACTGTAGCATAAGCAGCTATCCTGGAGACCTGCTGCAAGTCCGAGAAAGGGATAGGCTCGCTGGCCAGCACTTGGTGGGGCTGACTGGTGAGAGAGGGCAGCGGCAGCAGCTTCTTCCAATGGGTCAGGCTGCTGTTAAGCACAGCCAAGCGGGTACTGTACCGCCTTGCCCGGTCCATGTACTCACGCTGCTCCATGCCCTGGGAGTCTGCAGCAGACACATCAATGATGTTGCTAGCTGTCTTGGCAAGGATGGAGGAGAGCAGGATCTGCTCATCTGTGCGAGCTGAAGGTAGGCTATGGTAGTTAGGCTCGGCTCCATTGAGGGCTTTGGTAGGGGTGCTGGTGTCCAGCAATAGCTTCCTCTCCTCCCGATCCTGGTCCAAGTCCTCATTTTCGCTTACCCATGGCAGGGTCGGGCTGGGCGCACAGGCGGCGCCGAGGAGGGACGGCGTCTGATTCTTGCACCCTATTTTTAAAAAACTTCTTTGGATTTCTGAATTAGGCATATCAAATAGGCATCCTTGGCTGTCATCATATATGCAGAGCCTAGCTTTCCACACCTACTTTTTTACTCCTTTTCTTTACATGGCTTACGCTGTGCCCAGCCCAGGCTTAATGAGTAATTTCTCTTATGTTCCCCATACTGCTCTCCAACAAGTGGTGGAAGGAAACCTGAACGTTCACATTATTAGATCCATATATCTCACCCTGCACAAAAATTAGTTCAAAATGAATCAAAAACCCTGAGTTAAAAATCTTCTGAAACTTCTAAAAAAAAAAACATAAAGTAGACACTTTAAGATATAGGTGTAAGAAAGAACTTTCTGAAAAGGACTCAATAGTACAGAAATAACCTCAAGAACTGGCACATGGCATTGCATGAAATAAAAACAACCAAAAAACAAAACAAAAACAGAAAAACCTTCTATACCACAAAGGAGCTGTCAGCATTGTGAAAGACAGCCGGGATCAGAATGGAACTTGAAGTACTTCAGACTTCAAGTTAATATCTAGACTATATAAGGAACCACAGACATAAAAGACCAAGACAAATATTCAGACAAGTAAATGGGCTAGTGGACTGAACAGCCAATTCTTTCTTTCTGGCTCTATCTATCTATCTATCTGTCTATCTATCTATCTATCTATCTATCTCCTATTGATTTTTATATAATATATTTTGATCATATTTTCCCCTCCCCCAGCTCCTCCCTACCTTCCTACTTCCAACTTCATGTTCTTTCTTTCAGGGAACACACACATACACATACAGAAGAAAAAAAAAAGAGAGAGAGAGAGAGAAACAAATCAACAAAACCAAAAGATGATAATAACGATAATAACACCAAAACAAAACAACACACATACACACACACACACACAAAACAGAGTCTTGTGTCTTGTGTCAGTCAATTCCTCCTGAGCATGGGGCCTGCCCTAGAGTGGGATTGGTAAGCCAAATGTCACACCACTGGAGAAAACTGATTTTCCCTCTGCCAGAAGGTATCGATTGCAAATAGCTTTTTGATTAGGGATGGGACTTTGTGCCCACTTCCCCTTCTCCACAATGGGGTTTTGTTGAATAGACAACTCTTAAAAGAAGAAACACAGATGGCCAATGTTTTCTTAAGGGATCAACACCCATTATCATTAGAATACAAATTAAAAGTACTTTGAGATTTAACCTCATCCCAATCAGAATGGTTATCATGAAAGCAAATGACGACAAAGCAGGCTAAATTATTGGGGGGGGGGGATTCTTACTCGTTGATGGTAGGCGTTTAAACCAGTGCAGCCACTATAGAAATCAGTATGGAGGCTCCTCAAGATACTAAAAATGGACTCAGGTGTACCGCTCATGGGCACATTCATTCTCTCTCTTTCCCTCTCTCTCTCTACCTATGATATGTCAGGGTGTAGAACTCTCAGCTACTTCTCCTGCACCATGTGTGCCTGCATGCTGCCATGATCCCCACCATAATAATGGATTAGCCTCTGAAACCATAAGCCAGGCTTAACCGCTTTCCTTTACAAGAGCTGCCGCGATTATGGTGTCTCTTCACAGCAATAGAACAATGGCTAAGACAGGCAGAGAACTAGCCTGATCTTCCTGCAGAACTCTTGAAGCTCAGGACTGAGAAGAGGGGACATAGGAACTAAATCTAGGAAAAATATATGGATATTACTTTAAAAACAGATTCTTGGGTCTGGAGAGATGGCTCTGCAATACAGAGGACCAAGGTTTAATTCCCAGCACCCACATGGTGGCTCAAAACCATCTGAAACTCCAGGGCCAGGGGATCTGAAGCCCTCTTCTGACCTTTCCTGGGCAGCAGGCATGCACATAGTGTATATTTATACATGTAGGCAAAACACTCCCGTATTGAAAAACAAAAACAAAAACAAACCTAAAATAGAGAGAGAGAAAAGAAACTGATTTTTTTTTTTTTGGTTCCTCACTGCTTTCTTCTGGGCAGCTCTTCCCACTTTCCTCCAGTAGAAGACTGAAGGTTCATTTTCAGGAAAACCTTTTTTTTAGCCCCTGGGTTACAAGCTACCTCATGTAGTTGTAGAATGTGAATGCATGCGTCCCTCCTGAGACTGAAGGCTGTCATACCAGGCTCCTCACTTTCCAGATGACCGGGTACAGGTACCCAGATACCTATCCCTCACGACTATTAGAACATTTTCTGAAGAACTTGTTAAATGAAAATAGAGACAAATAGAACACCAGACATTTGAGGTTCCCTGACAAACGGCATAGTCAGAACATCAAACAGTAAACCACTGAATCAAGAAATCATACACAGGACTGGAGAGATGACTCAGTGGGTAAGAGCAATGGCTGCACTTCTGGAAGACCTGGATTCAATCCCCAGCACCCACATGACAGTTCACAGCTGTCTGTAACTCCAGTTCCATGGGATCCCACACCCCAACACAGACATATATGCAGGCTGAACACCAATGCACATAAAATAAAAATAAATCTTTTTTTTAAAAAAGGAAATCATAAACACACATCTTGCTACATAGCCCAGTGTCTTAGCTACTTTTCTAATGCTATGAAAAGACACCATGACCAAGGCAACTTACTAAAGAAAACATTTAATTGGGAGTTTGCTTACAGCTTTAGAGGGCGAGTCCATAGCCGTCGCGCCTGGGAGCTTGGTGGTTGGCAGGCAAGCAGACACCAGTGGCTGGAAGTTAACATCCTATCTAAAAGTTGGAGACAGAGAAAGGGAGACTGGGCCTCGTGTGGGCTTTCGAAAGCTCAAAGCCCACTCCTAGGGACACACCTCCTCCAACAAGGCCACATTTCCCAGTCCTTACCAAGATACCTCTACCAACCATGGACCAAGTATTCAAATATATGAACCTGTGGGGACATTCTCAACCAAACCACCATATCCAGGCTGATCTCAAACTCTCAGCAATTCTTCTGTCTCAGCCTCCCAAAGTTTAGAATTATTTGTATGAGCTACCAAACATACCCTGCTCAAATTATTATTGTTGTTATTATCTTAGTGTCCATTGTTGAGCAAGAAGAGACAATTGAAGGATAACAAACACTAGAGGAAATTTTCTCAGAGGACTTAAAGACCCCAAACAAACAAGCCAATCAAAGTTACTCAGGGAAACAAAGATAATTCATGGAAAGCAAAACTTCTGAATCACTGTAATTAATACACTCAGAGGAGACATGCAAAGGTCCAATCTGCTGTTTTTTTATTTATATTTTTTTCTTCACAACTTATTCATTATATATCCCGATTGAAGCCTCCTCCTTCAACTCCCTCAGTACCACCCTCCCTCCCTCTTTACCTCATCTTTCCCTAGTCCAGTGAAAGGGGAGTTCTCCACTATCGCCATCTGTCCATAGCTTGTTAAGTCTCATCAGGACTGCTTGGATCCTCCTCCTCTGTGGCCTGGCAAGGCTGCATCATCAGGGGTGAGTGATCTAAGAGCAGTCAACTGAGTTCATGATAGAGGCAGCTCCTGATCCCCTCTCTCAGAGCTCTACATGGAGACTGAGCTGCCAATCGGCCACATCTGGAAAGGGGGTCTAGGTCCTCCGTTGGTGCATCAGTTTCTGCAGGACCCCCTGAGCTCAGATCTTTTAGTTTTGTTGTTTTCCTTGAAGGGCTCCTGTCCCCTCCATGTCCCTCTAATCTCACCCCTCTCTTCCTCCATAAGACTCCCTGTGCTCTGCCCAGAGTTTGGCTAATTATCAGCATCTGCTTTGTTCCCCTGTTTGGTGAATCCTTTCGGAGGACCCTCTATAGTAGACTCCCATCATGTTTCCTCTCTTCCACGGCTTCTGGTGTTTATCTTGTTTGACATTCTGAATGAGATTTAAGCATCCTCCCTAGGGTCCTCCTTAGTGTTTGGCTTCTTTAGGTCTGTAGATGGCTGTCCTATATTAAATGGCTAATATCTGCTTATTAATGAGTGTATATCATGCTTGTCTTTCTGCTTCTGGGATTCCTCACTCAGGGTGATCTCTTCTAGTTCTATCCATTTGCCTGAAAATTTCATGTTTTCCTTGTTTTTAGTAGCTGAGTAGTATTCCATTGTGTAGATGTACCACAATTTTTGTATCCATTCCTCAGTTGAAGGACATCTACGTTGTTTCCAGATTCTGGCTATTACAAATAGAGCTGCTATGAACAAAGCTGAGAAAATGTCCTTATTGAATGGTGGGGCATCTGTTGGGTATATGCTTAGGAGTGATATAGCTGGATCTTGAGGTAGTGCTATTCCCAATTTTCTGAGAAAGCGCCAGATTGCTTTCCAAAGTGGTTGTACAAGTTTGCTGTTTTCTAAGGCAGTTGAAATTGTTGGTTTGCGTATCCTGTGAGTGCTATTCTGATGTATGTCTGTGTACCATATGCATTCCTGGTGCCTGACGACATCAGAAGAGGTGGTTAGGTCCCCTGGGACTACAGGCACTGGTAGTTGAGAGCTGCCATGTGGGTGCTGAGAACCAAACCTGTGTCCTCAGCTTTGTCCCTCCACACCATGCATGAGGCATTGCATTACCATAGCCAGACACAATGGAGCCAACCAACCATGGTCTGCAACCTCATACTGTGAACCAAAAATAACTCCTTCCTTCTTTCACATTGTTTGCCTCAGGCGTTTGTCAGGGCAGTGCAAAGTCTACCACTCACACAGTCAGGAAACAACTTCAGTATTCTTCTTATTCTTTTTCTTTTTCTTCTTCTTCTTCTTCTTTTGGGGGGGGTATTTTCAAGACAGGTTTCTTAGCATAGCCCTGGCTGTCCTGAAACTTGCTCTGTGGACCAGGCTGGCCTTGAACTCAATTGGAGACAAGAAAGACATGGAGCAATGCCTTTAAAACAAAATCTGTGTGCTGAGATAGAGAGAGGATTCAGCCATTAAAGACCAAGGCTCACAACCAAATGGGAAAGTAGCCTGGGTAGAGAGCTGGGGCTGTAGCGCAGGAGAATAGCAGTTGTCTTGCATGCCCGAGATTCTGTGTCCATTCCTCAGCACAGAAAATAAACAAGCAAACAAAAAAGGAAACTTCTGGCCTAGTGGTGGTCCTAGCAAATCTCTGAGTTCCAGGACTGCCTAGACAACAGAGTGAGTTCCAGGATGACACAGAGAGACCCTGTTTCAAATAAGGACAACAAACAAACAAACAAACAAGCAAACAAAGTAAAATTCTGCAGGCAAATTGTTTCTAAGAATTGCCAAACTACTAGTTAGGTCCTAGATCCTAGGGAAGAGGGTGTGTCCCTCACCCTCATCAGAGAAGCTTCTTTCTGCAGTAAATGGTGAATGGTGATTGATACAGAGACCCACAAGTGATCATTATGCAGAGAGCCGTAGTCTGTGGAGTGCTCAGTTCTACGTGGATGAGAGGGCCTGGTGCTCCACACCTGGCTGAGGAGCTATTGTTAGCAACAAGTGGACTTTGAGGTTTTCCAACATGAAGTTGGAAAGGAAAGTAATGGGGGGGGGGAATAAAGGAGAAATTGGAGCAGAGGGGATACAGATGAACTGAGATATGTATATGAAATTATCAAACAATGAAAAAAGAATCGCCAGTTCATAATGAAGTAGAAAGATAGAATGAAGACATTTCAGACACACCAATGTCTTGTGTGCCCCCTTCTCATGAAAAAAAAAAAATACAAGACAACAGAACAGAATCCTCAGCAGAGAAAGGGGTAAAGACTATCTGATGTGTGATGCTGACAAAATATTCTTGGCTCCCAGCCTTTCATGGGGCCAAGACGGGGAGATGACACAGGTCTGCTGTTGACTGCTCAGGCTAAAACTGACGTGATCTCCCAGTACGCCGGCAAAGAGAGGATCCAAAATCTAGGCCACAGGGACTCCAGCCCAGAAGACACAGAATTCCCTGGAAAACATCAAAGGAAGGTACCCAAAGGACAGCCGAGCAGGCAGGACAAAAGGCAAACAATCTAGATAGGAAGCTGGCAGCGGCGGCGAGGAGAGGGCGGCTTTGAGAGAAAAATAGCACGGGCAGATCACCTGATGCAGCCAGCCAGGAGGAAAGCAGTTGGGAAAGGTCGCTGGAAGGTGCCAGAGTAATTAGCTATTGGTCATAATCACGAAAATATTAAACAAGTGATCGAGTTTTAAAATCAATGTATTTGTTATTACCATGTGTACGTGTGTGTGAGAGAGATGGTGTGTACATACGCTATACGTACGTGAAGGTCGGAGGACAACTTTTGGCTGTCAGTTCTTTCTTTTCCACCATATTCTTTTGGTATTGAATTCAGGTCATTGGGCCTGCATGATTAGCAGTTTTACCCAGTGAACCCATCTCACCATCCCCAAAGGCATTTATTTACTTTATGAAGCACAAAAGTAAGAAAAGGAATAGAACTTTGATACCAAAGTTGATACTTAGAATAGTCTACTAGATAAATGCTGTAAGCAGCGCATGTGTAGGCATAATCATGTAAACACTAAATATACCAACTTGTCAAAATATTATCATTCTTTTGGGAGGGTGGGGGAATCAACCAAGGGATGGGGTATGAGGGAGCTGTATATCCTGGGATATCATAGAACAAGAACAGTGTGTCATATCTAAAACTGGTTAATTAAAATTATTGTGCTAATCAAAAACAACTATAATTTGGACAGACAGAGATGCTATGTAGATGCTAAGAGGAATGGCTGAAAGGTCACAAAGGAGGCAAGGAAGTAGGAAGAGTGATAGGACAGATTTAGGGGGGTATTGTAAGCCTCATAGTTTATATGGCTTTTAGAGTTCAGATCATAAGTATTTCTCAAAGGCCCATATGCTAAAAACATGGCCTGCAGCTTGTAGATGGAGAAATCTTAGAGGCCCTCAACCCGTGGGGTTGCGACCTGTTTGGCAAATCTTTATCTTCAAAAACATCTACACCACAATTCATAACAGCAGCAAAATTACAGTTATGACGTAGCAATGAAAATTATTTCATGGTTGAAGGTCACCACAACGTGGGGGCTGTATTAAAGGGTCGCAGCATTAGGAAGGTTGAGAACCACTGCTTTAGGTGGACCCTGGCTGGAGGAAGTTAGTCAAGGGAGATGTGCCCTTAAGAGGGGCTATTTCAAGGCTAAGATTCATTCATTCAATCATCTAGTCATCTATCTATCTATCATCATCTATCTCTCACCCCAAAATTCTGTTCTGAGGACACAAGAGAGCTCTGGATCACTGTGACTACCAGGTGTGAGCCACCATGTGTGCTGAAACCAAACCTATCTGCTCTGCTCACCCAAACACTCATCCTAACCTTAGTCTGGCTGTCCTGAAGCTCGATCTGTAGATAGGCCTTAAACTCACAAAGATCCTCCTGCCTCTGCCTCCCAAGAGCTGGGATTAAAAACTGCCCAGCAGTTTTTTAAAGCAAAGTGGAGATTTATTAAGAAAACTATACCTGCACCTCACCAGGGCAGCACAGCGGAGCCGGCCTTGGTGGCATGCTTGCAGGATAGCTAGCTACAAAGGTATGAGTGGGAGAGAGCTGCCCCTCACCAGGGCAGTGCAGAAGAGCTGGCCCTAATGGCAAGGTAAGAGAAGAGCTGGTTGGCTGACCGACCTAGCTATCATTCATGCCCAGATCGAAGGCTTTGAGTTGACCCACACCAACATCTATGGTATCTGTGAACTGCTGGAGCCCATGAAGGGGGTCATTCTGCAGAACCAAAGCTGCAGGGTAACAACCATATATCTAAGAGGAATCCAGATGAGGATCCAGTAGCAGAAGCCAGAGGACTCGAACCAGACCAATGACTCACTGCGGTGAACATCTGCAAGTAAAGCTGTTTGGGCAAAAGGGTATGACACAGGGCAACAACAGGCAATCCAAGAGGAGTCCTGGTGAAGATCCAGTATTGATAGTGTAGCAGAAGCCAGAGACCTCAAACCAGATCAGTGACTCACTGCAAAGAACATTTGTAATACAGCTGTTTGGGGCAAAAGAGTTTACTGTGTGACACACAGTGACACACTGCAGCTTCCACAGAGAGATTATTTATTTATTATTTATTTATTTTTACCTTTTTGTTTTCTTTTGAGGGAGTTGCAAGAGGAGGGCAGACGTGGCAGGGTGGGAGATGAGTGGGATTGGGGTGCATGACGTGAAATTCACATAAAAAAATCAACAAAAAGTATGGCAGTATACAAGGGTGGGTGCCGCCTTTTGAAGAGATTCTCCTCTCAATGACTTGATCCACTGAGCTCATCACAATGATTTCATTGAAAAGGCCTCACATGCCTACCCCTAGGTTTCTGAGTTAGAATTAACCCCATCCAAATCTTACAAACTAAAAGGGAAGAGAAATCACTGGGCGGAAAATTAAAATGTTCTTATCAAAAGGAAGAGGAGAAACTGACATGCCAACTGTAGGAGACGTGTTCTGTACGTGAGTCCTACACAGGTCTAAAGAGCTCACAGTCGGAGCTGTTGTGGATAGAAACACGTGTTTGTTTTGGTCCCAGGTGTGGGATGTGGGACTGGTTCAGATTGTCCACAGAAGAGACTGTTTGCCTCATGAAAGCTCTGAGAGGGGTGCTTTGCCAGCTGCAGATAGTTTAAATCTGAGGACTCTGGACAGAGAATAAATGCCAGAGCCCAGAGAATGTAGGAATACTGAGAAAGAACAAAGCTGATCCTGATTCCTCCTTGCTGCTCCTGGTTGCTGTCGTGAGAGAAGAAGTTGGAGATCTCCTGGAATGAGGATTGGACTGGCTCCAAGGAACCAGATGGCCCTGACCAGCAAGAAGCAGATTAAGAGAACTGTGCCCCCTCTCCCACTAACCCTTTCTCTCTCCTACTTGGTATTGGGATGTAAAAGATAAATGTAAATAAAAGCGTTTTTAAAAAAGTTGGCCAACATAAAGCCAGGTAGGAGAAATGGACCACATCAAGGCCAGCCATCTTCCTAGAACATGGGAAGGCAGGAGGCAAGGGAGCCTTTGGAAATTTTCCATTTTTTTGGTGGGAATCAAAGCCAGGACTTTGGTTGAGGCTATGACATAAAGACCAATAATGTCATGGGTTGCAGGGAAGCCACTGATTTGACAGGTACCAGGAATAGGGTTATTTTCCATGTTTATGACTGGGTGAAGCATATGCAATGCAAACACTCTCCCTTAACCCCACTCCCAACAAGAGAGAAGCACATGAGCCCGTTGTTCTGCCTTGATGCCCAGGACTGGGTCTGCCTCTCCACACCCACAACAAAAAGGAAGTCTGGGATTAGAGATCCCCAGGACTGCACCTATGACTCAGCACAGGACCATGCCGTGGAGAGGGAAGATGCAGAAACAGCCATCTGAGTGGAAAAAAGAAGAGGCTGTCATAATGGCTGATCCTGGAGACTCAGGGCAAGTGTGACAGCTCACATCTGCAAGCCCAGCACTCAGGAGGCAGAGGCTGGACTGCTTCAAGCTTGAGGCCAGCTGCATAGCATAAATAATTGACATAGCAAGACCGTATCTGAAGCTACCTTCCCCCTACCCTGGGCAAAGGGTGGAGATTTGGGTGTTAGATGGGCCTGATTTTGAGTCTCATGCTGATGATTTATGGTATTATCTTGGACACTGTGTAACTATCCTGAACCTTGGTTTCCTCACAGTAATAATAATAGTAATAATAATAGTAATAATAATAATAATAATAAAATGTATTCCTACCTTCCAGATAGGTAATAAGGTAGAACACATTAAGAACATAACATGTGTCTCTTTCACAGAATTGGTCAACAAGCATAGCTTTGCAGACACAAAGTCTTCTGGAGCCCAAATCCTGGCCTCAGGACAATTACTGTTTCATCAGTTCTGAAATACGCTTTCCTCACTGCCCAAGTCCATATTTCAAACATCCCTGAAATTAGAACTCACTCAGCACTGTAATGTAGTTTAGCTTCTGATGTCTGTTAACAATCCACAAGGGGATAGGATGTCTTTACAATCACTGGGTTGCACTGGGCTCAGGACTTCATATTCTGGTAACTCAATTTCTTCAGTTGTAAAATCGGGATATTAGTAGTATCTACCTCATAAAATTGTTGTGAAAATTAAAAAAAAATAGATGTTTTACAAGTTTCCAACATCTCATAAAGGCTTAGCAAATTCCCTTTTATTTTTATTGCTGTGGGCCCGGGAAGGGGGAGGGTAGGAGTGATGTGATGTGAGCATGCATCCACTAGCAGCAGCAGCCTGAGGCGCTGTGCCGATGTGATGACGGGGTCAGGAGGGCACTGGTGGTTCCCATATTCAAAGGGGGCATGTGCACTGTGTAAGAGGCTGCATGCTAGCACTCAGGAGTTGAGGTGGGAAGATCTTGAGTTCAAAGCTGGGTTGGACCGCACAGAAAGATTTCAATCTAAAACACAAAACCAAACAACAGGGATTGAGGGGGGTGGAGGGACAAGTCAGCCATTAAGAGCACTTGCTGTTCCTCCAGAGGACCTGAGTTCAGTTCCCAGCACCCATGCCACGTAACCAAGTCTGTAACCCCAGCTCCCAGAAGACCATAAGCCTCTGTCCCCCTGACACTCACGTGGACATACCCACCCACAGACACCCACACATAATTAAAAATAATAAGAATAAAACCTAAAATTAGAAAAAAAAAAGAACAGTAAGGAAGAGCAGAAGGGAAGGAGCAGAAGTTTGGAAGCTGACAAGTGGCTGATGGAATACAAAAAGATACAGAGGACAGGTTTTTAAAGGAAGGTCACCCAGGACAGGGTACCAAGGCTGCTGCCCTGTGGGGATGGATTGGTGGCTTAAAAGGGATTATCAGACTCAGCCAGCTAGTATATGTCCTCATTGGACTTGGATACCCCCTAATTATAATAGCTACCCATGTAGTCATTGCTTTATGCCCCTGTGCTAATTGATAATTATTATATTACCATAAGTTTAAAAAAAATCAAACCTATGATTCAGGCTATAGTATTAGGTCAGTTTTGTAGAAACAAAAATTAAGGTTCAAAGAGATGAGTTGTCATGCTCAGAGTTACTTGACTCTTAAGTGGCAGAGCTGGAATTTGAACCAGGCTCTTTTTAGACCTGAGTTCTGGCACCTCGATCCACCCTCTGCCACAGTTTACCAGCATCTCTCAGAATATCTAGAAGCAATTTCTCCCTTCTGTACAGCCGTCTCCTCAGGTCTCTGCCTCCTGAGCCCACGAATGCCGGGCTCACGAGTCATCTGTTTTGCCAAAATTCTGTTCCGATTTGATAAACTGTAGCCGGGCCAGCTCACTCAGCATGATTCAGCCAGAGAGAATAGCAAGGCTACATGCCCCGCATGCCGACCAGCTGAGCTCAGGCAGGATGGGTGGTGTTCAGGAACCTCAGCCTGACAGATGGCTCCACTCGGCTGTCTTCGTGGGCCTGATGCCAGGTGCCGGGTTCACTCTCTGCAGGAGGGAGATGTGGGAGCCTGGTCCTGTGAGTATCACATGCGTCAACATCGGGATATATGTAGCTACTTAGGGAGCACACAGGAATGAGGGGGGGTGTGTGACCCACGTGCTCACTTGGATGTTTGTGTATGTTTATCTATGTGTGCGTGCCTGGTTGTGCGTCTGTGTGTGTGCATTCTGAGTTGTGTGTCTGTTAGCTTCAAATCGGCATTCATCCTGGTTATGTGTGCTCACACCGTGAAAGAGGAAGACAGAAAGACAGGGGAAGAGAGGAGGAGGGGTTGCTTTTGACTCTCCCCACGTGCAGTGGGAAGCTGCTGCACACCCTTCCCTCAGCTCTGCCCTCATCTCGGGACTGACAGCCAGCAGCAGCCAGCAGCAGCAGCCAGCAGCAGCAGCCAGCAGCAGCAGCAGCAGCAGCAGCAGCAGCAGCAGCAGCAGCAGCAGCAGCGGTCATCCTACTCCCACTGTGAAATGTAGGTTGGGGCTGCATTTCAGAGCTTCTTGATTAAGTTTTCCTATTAAGGCAGAAATATAAGCTGTTTATGAATTAGGGTTCTCTAAAGCTCTGGTGACCAGAATAATGACCTCAAAACATACCATTTCACATACATTTTCATGGAGCTCACAAGGTACCTCCCCCCCAAAAAACCCAGCAATGGGCCTCAGGTTAAGAAACTGAACATTTGTAGAACATGTAGAGAGTGCCACCAACAGTGAGACCTGGATAGAGAGTCCATAGGAGAACTGGATGTAGAGACATTGTAATAAGGAAGTCACCTCTTTGAGGTCAGGGATGGATGGGTGGGGGAACGACCAGGGGACTCCGGAAATGATGCACAGATCCACCGAAGAGGTGGACATTCACGGGGGACGGAGAAATGTGAGCGGCAATTGTGAAATCGCAAAGATGGGGAAGGACATAAAAAGCAGAAGAGATGCTGTGTGTGGTCTGAAGGAGAGTCTTGGAGCAGCCTGTGAGGACCTGATGCTAGACTAAAGATACTGGAGTCCTTTGAGCAAGAGAATAGTCTAACCTAATGGGTGGTTTGCAGAAATCAAGTGCATCTAACATTTGCCCAGAGAGCAAACAGGAATCTGTTGCAATAGTTGAGGAAAATGAAGATGTGAGCCACAGGAATGTGGGGAAACTAGAGGAAGGGTTTAAACTACAGATTTTAGCAGATAAACCGGTCAAGAATCAAGTTAAGACGCAGAAAGGAAGAGCATTGGCTTTTGTGTTCTAGCTTGTCAGAAAGGTAGATGTTATTGCCCTTTGCCGAGCTAGACCCACAGTGCTTTGGTAACAACCTCTGGGAAGGACAGGGATTGGGGACAGAGCGTGAGCCATCCAAGAAGAGATTTACACTAAGCAATTTGCTGTATAGATGGGGAGAGCTGGGAAGAGAGATTCAGAAGCATAAATCTGTGAGTCATGAGAGATGGATGATAAGTGAAGTCATGGGTGGTGGCTGAGATCGGTAAGGGAGCGTGGACATAGCACACAGAATGGGGTCTGGAAAGAAGTCAGGATTTAAGGGGGAAGGGGCCAGTGAGAGAGGATTCTTAGGATTTGGAAAGACTGGGATACATTCAGAAGAGAACTGACTCCTGGAAACAGTGTAAAACATTTTAAGAATGAGGAAGCGATCATTAGTGTCAAGAGTTAAAATCAGGTGAAGCAGTCGGAGGAATGATGTGGAAGCAGAACAGGAGAGGTCACAGCAGTTTTTATGCTCTTTATTGGCGCTGGGGTCACAGCATCCCAGAACCACTCCAGACAGTACGCACCAAATCTGACCAAAGAGAGAGCACAGGAGGAGGCTGCTAAAATAGAAGACCTCAACTTTCAGACAAGATGGGATAAGAAGCACCGACTTTAACTTCCTGCCTAAAACAATGACCATCAAGGCAAAATCCATAAAACAACTTCAGAGCAGAGAACAGTAACTCGGAATGCTCAGTGTCAAAGCAGGGGCAAGAAAAAGATGCATGCCCTCGCTGCGTCTGTTTGCTCGGTGGAGAGTATTTGGGATGCCGAGCACAGAGGGGCATCCAAGGTGGAGTTGGCAAGTGTCTGAGTGGAGAAGTCAGAAACAGTTGTTTGGGGGAGCAAATATGGCTAGTGCTCACAGCACAGAGAGATCTCCAGAGTTCCAGAGAGGAGGGTTAAGTCTCCACCTTAGTATTTTCAACCTGTGGGGGCCACATGTCAGATATCCTGCTTAGGTTTTAAAAGCTGACTGCATAGGAAATTCAAGACACAGGTTGGTTACATTTTTCTTTTAAAGGCAAATTAAACCAAGATGGCTTCTGCTCTAGTTACTTTTCTATTGCTGTGAAAGACACCAGGACCAAGGCAACTTATAAAACAAAGTGTTTACATTGGGGCTTACAGTTTCAAAGGGTTAGAGTCCATGAGAGCAGAGCAAAGACATGATGGGATGAACAGCTGAGAGCTTACAGCCTGATCTGCAGGTTGGAGGCAGAGAGAGAGGACACTCAGAGTGCTTGAGTCTTTTTTGAAACTTCAAGGCCCACCCTCAGTGAGACACCTCCTTCAACAGGGCCACACCTCCTAATCCTTCCCAAACCAACTGGGGACCAAGTATTCAAACATATGAGCCTATGGGAGCCAACCATGACAAGAGTTTTATTGTACTGTTTCCTTCAATGAAGGTTAAACCTAAACAAGGTGAGTGCACAGTAGGACAGCAGGTTAAGTACATGGTCTTAAATGATGATTAACTAGCTTCACGGTCAAAACGTTCAGTTTCTTTTAAGGCAAGAGCTATTTTTAGAAAAATATTTCACCACAAATGCCAATACTCAGGAGGCAGAGGCATGTGACTCTCTCTGAGTTTGAGTCCATTCTGGTTTACATAGTGAATTCCAGGCAAACCAGGGCTGCAAAGTGAGACTCAGTTTAAAAAAAAAAAAGTTAAATATAATCTAGGTGTAGGTATACATCCAGTAATTCCCACACTTGGGAGACTAAGGCAGGAAGATTTTTTAGTTTAAGAGAAGCCTAACTGGCTTAGCAAGATCCTATTGAAAATCCAGAAGAGAAGAGAAGAGAAGAGAAGAGAAGAGAAGAGAAGAGAAGAGAAGAGAAGAGAAGAGAAGAGAAGAGAAGAGAAGAGAAGAGAAGAGAACCCAAGGATGGATGTTGTCCCATAGTTGATCCTCTATAACAAACAGTTTTAAAAGTTAGGCACAAACTTACAAAGGTTTAGTTTGTTTTGGTTTTGTTTGTTCGTTTTTGTATTGTTCAGGGTCAAACCAAGGCTTTGTGCAGGGTAGAAAGAGACATTACCGCTGAACTGCACCTCCAGGTCTCTTTATAGCTACAACTTGTGAAATATCTTCCTATCTCCGTTTGCTTTTCATTGCTGTGACAAAACACAATGACCCAAAGCATTGTGGGAAGAAAAGGGTTTACACAGTTTACATATCCAGATCATAGTCCATGGTGAGGGAAGCCAAGGCAGGAACCCAAGCAGGGCAGGAACCTGAGGGCAGGAATTGAAACAGAGGCCATGGAGCAATGCAAACTACCAGCTTGCTTCTTTAATGCAACCCAGGACCATGGGCCCAGAGGTGCCACCAACCCTCCCACATCAATCATTAATCAAGAAAATGCCCCGTAGACATCCCCACAGGCCAATCTGAAAAAGACAGTGTCACAAATTAAGGTTCCCTTTTCTCAGATGGCCGTAGCTTATGTCAAATTGACACAAGACTGTCCAGCACACCTCCCTACCCCTGGGTTGCATTTTCAACAATATTTGTGTGGCACATAGTATTGGATGATTTGAGAACACATGTCCCTCTATAGCAGAGGAGGGGACAGGTTGGACAGATTTGCCTACAGCTTCAAGCTTTTAGCCATACGTTATGAACGTCAAAGTTAATTTCTAGGTATTTGCTCTTGAGTGGTCTAAATACAACCTTGATCAGTTCCAGCTATGATACGATGAAGCTCCAGACAAAACCCATCAGAGGCCTGGGAAGCTGGGGGCAGTAGGAATAGGGTAGGAGTTGAAAAAGAGGATGTCACAAGAGAGAAGCAGCGTGCACAGCATGCTGGTAAACACTCGGCTGTGTAGCACAGTGGCTCCCTTGCGACTGAACCAGAGCTTCTTCTCTCTCGCAGATGGCATAGATAGGAGCATGCTAAGAATGGGGAAGAGAAAGCACCGTGTGGCCTCTACAGAGCCAACACTGCTGTCACTCAACCCCTTGACATGGAATTCCCAAGAAGGCACTAAGAAAGATCAGAGCCTTTGTTTTATTATTATTATTATCGTTATCATTATTATAAAGGCAGCAACACCCAATTATTGAAAACAAAAAAAAACTTGCCCAGCACTCAGGAGGCAGAGGCAGGCAGATCTCTGAGTTCAAGGCCAGACTGGTCTACAGAGTGAGTGCCAGAACAGCTAGGGCTACAACAGAGAAAGCTTGTTTCAAAAAACCAAAAAGAATTTATCTACTACAGCATTTATCTATTATATTATTAAGAAAGAAAGAAAGACTTTAAAGGCTGCAAAGAGGGAAATAAAAGCCCTGTCATTGCCAATTAATCATTGCCAATTAATTCCTAGGGAATACCTAATGTAAACAATTTCTTGTGTATGCATCAAAGTGCTTCCACTTTAGTTATTTGTAGATCTGGATAGTGAATCCAGCTTCTTGTACATGTTAAGCCCAAGGGTAGCTCTCTCACTAATGACACCCCCAGCTTACACTTTCACTCCTATGTAAAAATTTTTAAATTAATACATACCAAGACCTTTAACTTATTTTGAAGTTAAAATGTAGTTACATTATCCCTCCCCACCTTTCCTTTCCTCCTTTCACCTCCTCCCATGTGCTTTCCTAGCTTTCTCCAAAATTCATGGCTTCTGGCCGATTTCTCTTCCATTGTTGTTATAGATGTATTTAAATATTCCTAAATATATAGACAACCCGTTCTTTATAATATTAATGTATGTATATGATATCAGGGCTGACTGTGGTTGGTATTGGTTAGCCAATTGTGGGGCTGTTCCCACAATTAGTGGGAAATACTATTAGTGGGAAATAGTGGAAAAGACTATTTCTCCCACTCTGAATAATCTTCACTTGGCTATAAGTGAATTTTGGGGTGAGAGATAGATGATAGATAGATAGATAGATAGATAGATAGATAGATAGATAGATAGATAGATGAATAGATGATAGAATGAATCTTAGCCTTGAAATAGCCCCTCTTAAGGGCACATCTCCCTTGACTAACTTCCTCCAGCCAGGGTCCACCTAAAGCGGCGGCTCTCAACCTTCCTAATGCTGCGACCCTTGAATACAGTCCTCATGTTGTGGTGACCTCCAACCATGAAATTATTTTCATTGCTACATCATAACTGTAATTTTGCTGCTGTTATGAATCGTAGTGTAGATGTTTTTGAAGATAAAGATTTGCCAAACAGGTCGCGACCCACGGGTTGAGGGCCTCTGCAAGATTTCTCCATTTCCTGCTTTCTACAAGCTGCAGGCCATATCTTTAGCATATGGGCCTTTGAGAAATGTATGCCCATCTGAGTGCCCATCTGTAGTGCATACAGATGGTGCCCTTACCTACGTGCACAGCAAAATACTCCTACTCAGAAAACATAAATAAGTAAATTTTACTAAGTAAATTTTAAAATTGAGGGGCTGGTGAAATGGCTCAGTACATAAAGGCTCCTGGTGCCATGCCTCCTTGGTTTTGGGTCTTCAGTCCCTGAGACCACATAGTAGAAGGACACAAACAACTCCTGCAAGTTGTTCTCTGACCTTCACATGCATACTGTAACACACACACTCATATACATACACAAAATAGATAAATGTAATAAAATATTTTTATTGAAAATATGGCCAAGATCTTTATTTTATTTTTTTAATTTTTATTTATTACAGTTATTCACTTTGTATCCCAGCTCTAGCCCCCTCCCTCACCCCCCTCTCTTAATATCACCCTCCCTCCCTCCCTCTTCTCCTCCCATGTCCCTTCCCCAGTCCACTGATAGGGGCAGTCTTCTCCCCTTCCATCTGACCCTAGCCTATCAGGTCTCATCAGGATTGCATTGTCTTACTCTGTGGCCTGGTAAGGCTGCTCCCCCCTCAGGGGGAGGTGATCAAAGAGCCGGCCATTGAGTTCAGTCCCTGTTTCCCTTACTAGGGAACCCACTTGGACACTGAGCAGCCACGGGCTACATCTGTGCAGGGGTTCTAGGTTATCACCATGAATAGTCCTTGGTTGTGGTATATCAGTCTCAGAAAAGAACCCTGGGCCGAGATTTTTTGGTCCAAGATCTTAAAAAAAAAAAAAAAAAAGGTAGGGTCTCACTACATAGTTTAGGCTGCTCTCTAACTTCCTACGTGGCCCAGGGCCAGCCTTAAACTTACAATCTCCCCACCTCAGTCTCTCAAGTGCTGGGATCACAGATGCACACAACCAGTCCCGGCTGGAAACATTGGAATTAGAAGCGCTACTTGGTTGTGATTAGATGTAAACACATTGCTGTTATCAGGAATTTTCATACGGACAAAGGACTTCTGAGGACCAACCTACCAAGAGTAAGTTATAGGGAGAGAACTAAACTTGCAAATAGCATTGCTGGGAGCCCTTAGACCTCAGGCGCAGCCCCTTCTGCAGTGAGACGTATTCTGCCTGGGACACATTTAGGACACATTAGGAGATGTGAACGTACCCTCAATTTGTTCATGAAGGTCAAGAGACAAGGGCCTAGTCTCTAACTTTATATCTCAATTGGGCCGCAGCCTAGTACCTAGTAAGGAGAAAATCCTCAAGGAGATGTGATGATTGACAGAGATGTGTGTGCTTCATTCAGTCTCGCTTATTCTAGTGTCCCGCTGATGTTACACAGTGGGAGCATGGGGGATAGCCAGGAGTGGTCCTGGTCCCCCAGAGGCCCCGGGCTGTGTGACAGAGAGGGATGAAAACAAGCTGGTTGTGATAATATTTGAGCTCTAGTAGAAGTCTGAACAAAATGTTGTAGGTGCCCAGAGTTGAAGGTTTGGGGAGATGAGATGCGGAAAGGATTCACAGAGGAGGTGGAATGTGAATCAAGCTCTTAAAGAATAAATAGGATCCATGGGCAGAGAAACGGGTGTGGGGAATAGTGTTCTGGAGATAGATGTTTCAGCCAGAGGGACTGAAGATTAACAGGAGGATGGGTGTGGTGGCACACGTGGCTATGCTACTGTCCTTGTAATAAATCTCAACTTTAAGGGGCTGCAGAGATGGCTCAGCAGTTAAGAGCACTGTCTGCTCTCCCAAAAATCATGAGTTCAATTCCCAGTGGCCCCATGGTGGCTCACAACCATCAATAATATGAACCGATACCCTCTTCTGGCAGATGTAAATGCAGATACAACACTCATATATGTAAAATAAATCAATCTTCAAAAAAAACTCAACTTTGTTTCATCTAGTGAGAATACCTTTAGGACAGTTTTTAGAGGGGGTTGAGGGTTGCTGGTAGCGAAGAGAGAGTCTCACGTAGCCCACACTAGCCTCAGGCTTTTCTCTTTCTTTTTGGTTGGTCATCATTTTTATTCTTTAAGGAGATACAAGTTCACTCATTTATTTTGTCATCGCAGCGTTTAGGCGGCAGATGCAGGAGGACCCTAAATTTAAATCCAGCCTGGACTGTATCTAATGATTTGTTGACCTAAAACTTTCTATGTGGCCAAGCCTAACCTTGCAATCTACATCCTCCTACCTCTGATGCCTGAGTGTGGGCATTTTGTGAACCTGCCACCATGCCTGGCTTACACAAGGGCTCACCGCATAGTTAAGGCCGGTCTTGCACTTGCTGTATTGGGAGGTGGAGGCAGAAGAAGCAGAAGCCCAAGGCCAGCCTTGTCTATGTAGCAAGTAAAAGACCAGTGTCCCGAGACCCTGCCTCAAAATCAGTCAGACCTGGTAGTGTAGGCCTACAGTTGCAGCTACTCAGGAGGCTGAGGCAGAAAGATCACAAGTTCAAGGCCTGCCTGGGCAACTTAATGAGACCCTATCTCAAAACAGAAAATGGAAAAAGCAGAAATCTGTGGGTGGAGCTCAATGGTAGGTACTTGCCTAGCATGTCCAAGGCCCTGGATCCTTGACAACAGTAAACCAACACAAGCAAACAAAAACACTAAGAATGCTACCATCTCCTTTTCCTCTGGCTTTCTCTCATGCTCCCCTTTGCTTTTCTTCGGCTTCACACACAAATGAACACAGCATTCTGGCAGAGAGCACAGGCTCTGAGCTCCAGAAGATTTGGTTCTGCCATTTACTACCCATAAGATCTTGAGTGAACCCCACTTATGCCCTGCAAAAAAGGACAAGAGCTGCATTTGTCTCCTCAGAGCGTCAAAAGCAGTAAACGAAATTGCAGATATAAAACGTGTGTCTGGCATGAGCTCATTCTTGAGAACTGCTAGCTGCTCAGACTTTATTGTCTTAGTTAAGACCTTCAAACACCACGAAACAGAGGACCTAACTGGAATGGCACAAACAGTAGAGAGCTTGTTCGTGGCACATAATGGGGAATCTTGAAGTGTAGCGGTTCTGGGCATGGAATAATCAGGGTCCTGACTCCATTTCTCTGCATTTCTCTCTCCCCCACTCTGTTTCGCTCTTTGTACTGGCTCTGTTTGCAGACTGGGCCTCCCTCATTGTCCAGAGATGGCCGTGCCACTGTGTCCTGAGCAACTACTGTGACAACATGCTTCCTTGTTCACTCCAGAGAAAAACTCTCCATCCTCCAAAGTAGAAGCATAAATCCCTCCTTTATATCTTCTTTGGCTTGCTCAGGTTGTGTGCCTGCACCTGCGCCACAGATAGTGGTCAGAGGGCTCTTACGTTGATTGGGATTGGCTCGGGGTCCTGAACTAGTCTCTGACAAGTGAGGTCGGGTTTCCAGGACTGTCTTTGAGGGATTAGGATCCAATTAGGAATCACTCTAGGGTGGGTGGGATTCTGTTGCTCTGAACAAAGGATAACTAGACTTTGGTGAGACAACCAGGAGATATGATACAATTTTTTTTGTTTGGTTGGTTTTTTGTTTGTGTGTGTGTGTGTATGAGGCTCTCAAGGCCTTGGCTCCAATAGTTCCTAACCAATGAGGCCTTTTTCAACTATGTGACCAGTCACAGGAAATAACACATGAGCTCTCACCTCTCTGCCCACCCCCTCCTCTGTATTTTTATTTATTTGTTTATTTATTGCTCTCTTGCTCTATACTCAGTTCAACTAAAATACCTAACATGACATCTACTTCTAGCTTGGTTTACTATTATCATTATTGTTGCTTTCTTGTTTGTTTTTTGAGGCAGGGTTTCTCTGTGTAGCCCTGGCTGTCCTGAAATTCTCTCTGTAGACAAGGCTGGCCTCAAACTCAGATCCGCCTGCCTTGTCGATCATGTCTCCTTCCCAGACAACGTAAAGTTCATGATGTCAGAGGTTTGGGATTGTTTAGGGCTGCATGTCTAGGACTATGATCGTTTAGGGAGAGACGGCCCCATAGGCTCAGGCACTTGAACGCTTCACGGTACTGTTTGAGGAGATGACAGGACCACCTTGTGGAGGAAGGGCATCACTAGGAGGGCGCTAGCGTGTATAGCCTTACCCCATTTCCAGTTCACGCTGTTCCGTGTTTGCATTGAAGATGTATGTGGTCTCTCTGCTCCTGCTCCAACTCTTCACTGCCAAGCCTCCTTCCCCATGCTGCCATTACAGACTCTCTCTCTCTCTCTCTCTGAAACCATAAGCCCAAATGAATCCCTTCTGCTTTAGCTGCCTTCAGTCATCATGTTTTATCACAGCAGCAGAAAGGTAACTAACACAAGGGCCTAAGGAATCCTGTAATCATACAGTAAGGACACAATTAACAGTTTGTTAAGTGATCATATGATTCTGACCAAAGCCAGAGTCCAAGCATCTTCTCAGAGGCTGTGCTCTGCTCTGCTAGACCACTTGACTCCATTGTCCTCTCTGCTTTATTCTTTCCCTGAGCACTCAAAGTCTGTTTGCACCCCCCATCTGTCTCCCCGTCTCTCTGATATTCCTCTTATGAGCAGGCTATTATTTGTCCTTATGCCTCATGATGTTAATTATAAACCTCTGAGCAGGGGTTCTAGGTTATATCCACACATGGTCCTTGGTTGGAGAAACAGTCTCATAAAAGACCCCCTGTGTCCTGAGATATTTGGTCCTTGTGGAGCTCCTGTCCTCTCCAGGTCTTACTAACTCCCCCTTCTTTCATATGATTCTCTGTACCCTGCCGAAGGTTTGGTTATGAATCTCAGTATCTGCTTTGATACACTGCTAGGTAGACTCTTTTAGAGGTCCTCTGTGGTAGGTTCCTGTCCTGTTCCTTGTTTTCTCCTACATCCAATGTCCATCCCATTTGTCTTTCTAAGTGAGGGTTGATCATCTTATCCAGGGTCCTCTTTCTTGTTTATCTTCTTTAGGTGTATAGATTTCAGTATGTTTATCCTCTCTTATAGGTCTAGTACCCACTTACAAGTGAGTATATACAGTGTGTGTCTTTTTCCTTCTGGGTTACTTCACTCAGGATGATCTTTTCTAGATCCCACCATTTGCCTGCAAATTTCATGATTTCCTTGTTTTTAATTGCTGAGTACCAAGGACCATGTATGGATATAACCTAGAACCCTTGCTCAGATGTAGCCCATGGTATCTCAGTATCCAAGTGGGAATACTTTCTTTAAGTGGGGAAAATCTGCTTTTTCCTGTGTCGCCCCTGGCTTTTACTCTCTGTCTTTATTGAAGGGCCTGAACAGTTTTCTGGTCCTATGAATGATAAAAGGGCTGGAATGGTGCATCATGGTAATGCACATGCTCAGCATGCAGGACGCCCTAGATTCAATACCTGACATCAAAACAGTAATCGCATCACTAATGATAAAAGTGACAGCAGACAGCAAAGCATGGTGCTGCACACCTTCAATCCCAGTATTTAGGAGGCAGAATAAGGCAATTTTCTCTGAGTTTGAGGCTAGCCTGGTCTATATACAGTTTCAGGACAGCTGGGGCTACAGAGAGACCATGTCTCAACAAACAAACAAACAAACAAACAAAACAACAAATGATAACAATGCGTCCATCCCGTTCTTCACAATGAACCACCCATTGTCCTTCTCTGAGTTACAAAGAAAATTGCAACCTACAAGGTGTTGATTGTTTCAAGTGAAAAGTGCATGTGTCTTTTCTCCACTCTGCTCAGCACAGCACAGACCTTTGTGTAACACACACCACATGACGACCAGTGTCCACTCCCCTGTGACAGAGGCTGCTTCCCAGAAATAGCTCCTCAGGCGTGATTTCTATTACCAGCTCCCTTTATATACAGGTGTGGCCATGTGTATAGTTTTGCCTGTGGGATATGAGCAGAGATACATCTCATTTCTGGGTCATAGCTTTCAGGAACTGAGCATAACTTCAACGCATTCTCCATCTCCTCCTGCCTGGTAAAGCCCGGGGGGGAGGGAAGTAGAGCCACAGGATGGAAGGACTCGAAATCTATGAATCACCGAGGAGAAAAGAATCAACTGCCAAACAACTTAAACTGAATGTGACAGGGAAAGTCCAGTTGCATCTTTATGTATTTGGAAATTTATTTGTTACCGTAATTGGCAATGCTATAGTCAATACAGCATATAAACTACAGATTTTCCTGGGCATCGTGGTACATGTCTTTCAAGGCAGAGGCAGGGGGATCTCTGTGAGTTCAAGCTCAGCCTTGTCTAAAGACTGGGTTCCAGGACAGGTAGACCCTGTCTCAAAAACAAACAAACAAAACAGAACAAAGCAAGAACAGAAGACAACAACAATAAAATAAAATACTGTAACAATAAAATACTATTATGGATCTGAAAAAATGACTCAGCTGACACAGAAGCCTGATGACCTGAGTTTGACCCCCAGAATCCACATGAAGGTGGACGAAGACAACTGACTCTACAAAGTTGTTCTTCATCCTTCAAACATGAGCCATGGCATGTGCGCACACACATACACACAGATACACACACACACAGACGATGCACACATACAACCATAAAATAGTGTAAATACATATTGGATGATATATTTATCATGTACACACTCAAAGAATGAGAGATTCTATGACAAAATCGTGTTGTACATTTCACAGTCTGAGGAGGCCATCTCAGAAACATGGCAGAGGCAGAAACTCCCCTCTTCTGGGCAGTGAGCTGCTCTCCACCACCTTTCTTTGATGGGCAAACATGTTAAGAATGTGTTGTCTGTTAGGCATCCCTGATGACTCAGATGTGCTGCATTCCCCTCTGAGGTGGGGTAACCCCAGGTAGGGTCTGCCCACCCAGTAGCCTGTGGCTTCCTGCCTTCTTCAGATCTGGGGTTTCTCAGACAAGGAGGTGCCTGAAAAAAATGTTCTTCCTTCCCAGAAAACACTCCTCAGGAGGATGGGCAAAAGCTACAAAGACGGCCTGCAGGGACCAGGTCACGGTTGAGGCAGACGGGAGTCCAGAGCTAAAAGCCTCCACCCTCACGCAATCACATCCTGTGAGGCCTGAGAGTTTGCAACCTCTGAGCATATGCTCCCAGAGGGGCCTCTGTCTGTCCTCCAGGCCCCAAATGCCACCAGAGAGTGAGCTTCAGAAGCCAGATGGCTCAGCTCTTACCGGCTTCCAGGAACGCTCAGCAGTTCTCAGAAGCCCCCGTTTCCTGCTTCACACCCACGGCCTGGTCCTCTGTGGAGGAAAGCAGGAGGCTTTTACCCTCTGCTCGCCCCCTCCTCCCCACCCCCGTGTCCCCTCTTCCCTACCCCACCTTTGCCTTGGGGATTCCTACAGGTGCACAGCAGCTCACAGGAGCAATGAGGGCACTCGGTGTGCATGAGTTGGGGGAGACTCAGCAAACCCAGACCCTGGGGTCCTCCACCTCTTATCCATTTCTGACTTATCGTTCTTCCTTCACCTCCCAAACTAAATACAGGCCCAAGGGTGAGCCAAACCAACTGGTAATCCAGAAGACATGTCAACGTGATTATGAAATTGAACAGACCAATGTTCCCCAGAGGGAAAGTCACGTAGAATGGATGGATGTAAAGTGGATTTAAGGTTTCCACGGGAACACCAACACTAAAGAATACTTTATCACTCCCTTTTGATCCCTCTTCAATATTTTTCATTATATAAAAAATAATATCGCCATTCAGCATTGTCAAATCTTCACCGCTCCCTTGATGTCCGTAAGAGAGATGGGGATAAATAATATTAGAGATAAAAATGGCTTCATAAACATTTTCTACTGTAATGTAATTTTAAGAAGGGACCCTTCACAAAAGCAACACGATTTTATACATCTAGAAAGAAATCCAATAAAAGACATATGCTTTATCTTTATCGAGAACGTTGTAACACTTTAATGAAAAACATAAAGTTGAAACCTAAACAAATGAAGAGCTTCAGCATGAACTGAAAGAAGACCTAATATTACAAAAGGGCCAGCCGCATGTGGCGGCATGCATCCCAACACTGTCAGTCAAGTCAGGCAGACAAGCCAGAGGAGGCTATCCCAGGCTACAAAGCAAGATAGACATCGGCAGCAAAGGGGGCTAGCCCAGGCTATATAGCAAGATAGACAGGGGGAGGAGAAGGAGGCTAACCTAGGCTACATAGTAAGATAGACAGGAAGGAAAGAAAGGAGGTAAAGAAAACACTATGATTTTATTTTGAGTTAGGATCTTGTTGGGTAGCCCAGGCTGGCCTGAAAAGTACTGCGTAGGCCCACTCAGGCTGGCTTTGAACTCTCAGCAATCCTCCTGCCTCATCCTCTCAAATGTTGGGGCTACAGGCATGTGTCACCACACTTGACTAAAAATATAGATGCAATGATTTTATATGTGCTATATATTACTTATTTCACCCACATTTTTCTAGAAATATAATGCGATCTCAAGCAATACTCTGGCAGCAGGTGTGAACACTCTCTGATGCTATGGAGCTCGTCTGGAAGAGCACAGAGCCTACTCCTCTGCACAGGGTGTTGGAGAAGGTCCTTTGTGAGGCCTGGGAGGAGGGAAGCATTCCAGCAGGCTGAGCCAAGGCTCTGAGGCAGCAGCTTGCTAGGAATGTTCCAAGAATACGCAGAGGTCAGTGTGGCTGGAGCAGACTAAATGGATGGCAGAAATGAGGTCAGAGAAGTAGCCAGGGGGAAGGAAACTGAGATTCATCCAGAGATGAGGAATCATTGGCGTTCAAGCACTGATCTAAGTATTTAAAGGTTTTGAGGAGCATCAATGGTAACACCCCATTCTGGGGATGGAACCTACAGACTGTATGCTAGGCAGACATTAGCTCCAAGCCACACCCTAGTCCCCCATGTAAAGAGTTGGAAAGGGTTAAAATGACCCATAAACATTCGCAGGTGGTTCAGAAATGAAGGAAAAACATAAAGGGCCACAGAAGTGACTGAAATTTGGGGAATTTTGAATTAAACAATTTCTTTGGTCACAGATTTCATCTTTTTAATTCAGCTAAAGGGATTTCAGAGTTCTCAGAACCCAATCTGACAATCTTGCAGGAGTTTAGGTAAATCTTCTCCTCACTTGGGCACATGGCTGGTGATCCAGGGAACCCTCCCACAGTCGGGCTTCCAGCCACAGCCTCCTGGAGGGCAAGTCCAAAGAACAGCTGCACCGAATCAACTCCTGAACAGCATCCCTGGCATCTGGCTGTAATCCCAGCATCGGGGTGGCTGAGACAGGAGTTTAAAAGGCCACCCTGAGGCATATAGTAAGCCCAGGAGGAGAAGGAGGACGAGGAGGAGAAGGAAGAAGAAAAAGAGGTGGAGGAGGAAGAGCCAGAACAGAAAAAGATTCTCACTCCTCAGAGAATAATAAAAGTAACAAATTATGCTTAAGTTAGTGTCTCCTTTTGTAAAATCATTCTCTTCTGTCAGAAAACTGCTCCCGGGTCTGTAAACTGTTCCTATGTCCCAGTCCAGTAAACGGCATTGCCGTGTATTCATTCGGTTGGTTGCATTAAGTACTCACTCAGAATTAAGTGCTCCTAAGTGTCAGTGTGGGATTCTCTGTGATGAGCGGTCAACTCGGGCTCTGCTCCCACAGAGCTAGCCTCTACAGTGGGAAGGAAGGTGAGAAACAGTCAAGATGTGACAGGAAGTAAATAGGGATGAGTTAGAGCCAAGGCCATCACCACCGGAGGGAGAGTGAAATCTGGTCCACTGTCCTTTTGTTATTACTGCTGTTGTAAAGTTTTATTGAGACACGGGGTGTGCTTGTCTTCACACTAGATGAGAAGAAAATTCAAAGCACGTAAAAGGGAACGGCAGTGTTGTTGTTTTTTAAGGTATGTACCACCACACCCAGCTTTAGAAAAAATACATAATTTGTTTTTATTTTATGTGCATTGGTGCTTTGCCTCCATGTATGGCTGTGTGAGGGAGTCAGAAGCCCTGGAACTGTAGTTACAGACTGGTGTGGGTTGCCATGTGGTTGCTGGGAATTGAACCCAGGTCCTCTGAAGAGCAGCCAGTGCCCTAAACTGCTGAGCCATCTCTTCAGCCCCAAGATTCAAAGTATTTACAGAGTGAGTTTTGGAACTGTTTTCCCAGCAACATCCAGTGGAGCTTTTGCAAGAATGACAATGTCTTATAGCTAGGCTGTCATGGTGGTCACGGCCACACATAGCTATGGGGCACCGGAAATGAGGCTCGTCATGGAAGAACTGAATCCTTACTTTCTTTCATTGAAATTATGTTAAATGCAAACTTAAGTGACCATGTATGGTCAGTGACTGTGATGTTGGATAACATAGTCCTATGACATCACAGAGGACAGACACACGGTGGCCTTCGCTGAAGACTTCGTTTTCATTCTTTTGAATTTCTCTGTGCATGTATATGAATGTTTGATGCTGGGGTCTAAATCTAGTCCTCCTCACCATCACCACAGGGCAGGCAAAGGCTCTATCACTGAGCTACACACCCCTCTAAGAATCTCTTGGGGCCCTAATAAGCCAATAGAAACCCAAACTAAAATGAATGCTCCTGATAATTGCAAAATTATCCTGTAAAGTGTAAGGACATACGGAAATATGAACTGCTTAATATTCATGGAGAATTGGCTATAGGATACGCCAAAACTTAGGGACACTTAAGGTTTCTTTACAAAATGGCATACATGCATCCTCCTACAGACTGTGTCTAGACTTCTGGCTGCACTCAAGGGAGGCGCTATGTGTACGCTGATGATGCTGTATTCTTTGGGGGAAATGACAAAAAAGAAAAAGAAAGAGTCAGCACATGTTCAGTGTAGAAGCCTCACCTCATACAGTCTATGGACCCAGAGGGATTATAGGTACTTGACAATGATTATTATTAGCTGGGCAGTGGTGGTGCACCCTTTTAATCCCGCACTCAGAGGTGAGTTTGAGAACAGCTTGGTTTACAGAGAGAGAGTTCCAGGACAGCCAGGGATACCCAGAAATACCCTGCCTTGAAAAACAAACAAACAAATGAACAAACAGAAAAGGCCATTATCATCATCATCATTATTCTGAAAAAGGAAGCAAAAAAGGGTGATTTTTCCTCTTCCATTTCAACTCTTTCATTGCTACTCTTCCTTCCTTCCTTTCTCTCTCTCTCTCTCTCTCTCTCTCTCTCTTTCTTTCTTTCATTTTCAGACAGAGTTTCTCTGTGTAGCCCTGGCTATCCTGGAACTCATTCTGTAGATCAGCCTGGCTCCGAACTCATAAAGATCTGCCTGCCTCTGCCTCCCAAGTGGTGAGAAGAAAGGCATGTGCCATCACTGCCTAACCAAAGTAGTATTTCTTAAGCATCTGAGATAAGGCTGTGCTTGATTCTATTGGTCGTTAAGAATAGAAAATCAGGGCTGGAGGGATGGCTCAGCAGTTAGGAGGACCAGAGTTTGGTACCCAGCACCCATACAGGGCAGTTCACAACCACCTGTAACCCCAACTCCAGAGGGATTCCATGCCTTTGATTTCCACTGGCACTCACACTCATGAGCATATGCTGACACACAGACACAATTAAAAATAAAACAAATCTTAAAAAAAAAAAGAAATAGAGGAATCAGTCCTTTTGCCTCATTATGACTGGAGAAAGCAACAAAGATGGACAGACAGACTTTTCTACTACTCTAGTAGGGACTGGGCTGACTCCAGAGAAACTCGAGACCCCACAGCGGGGGGGCTCCGCAGCCCTCACTGTGCAGCTGCTGGTGTGACTCGCTTGCTTCGTCTGCATAGCCATGTTTCTGCTCTGTGTTCTCAACAGTAGCTCTGTTCACAGCTTCTGCAGTGTTTGTTTCCCTGTAATTTGTTTGCCTCTTGTTCATGGCTTCTCCACTTCCTTCCTTGCTAGGAAATACTTTATCTCTTTGGTGGTTCTCTCTTTGAGTTCTCAAGCGAAAACTACGCCTATCCCAGCTCCTTTTGTGACTTTCCAAGGCCCGTGACACTTGGATTTAGACTTCTACCTTATTAGTTAATTGTGCCCCCAACGAGCTAGGATCACATGTTAGAAATAAGACTGCCCTTGCCTGCCCCAGCAGGGACAGTGAACAGGTTTTCCTTGGGAGGGACTATGGGTCTCACAGTTGAGTTACTTGTGTTAAGTTTCATCTACGATGTTTGCCTTACCTAGGACTATGGCTAGGTGCCCAGATCTGTGATGCTAGGATTATCCAAACTATGGGACTTTGGACCCCTGGTGTGGGGTGGGGCTCGGGTTCGTGATTGTGGTGGTGGCAATTTTGTTTGTTTGCTTGTTTTTTTTGAGACCGTCTCTTGTGGTGTGTTCCTGGTTGCCTGAAACTCACTTCAATAGACTAGACTGGCCTCAGACTTACAGCAAAACCCCTGCCTCTGCCTCCGGACTACTGGTATTACAGGTATGCGCTACCACACTGGTTAGACTGTGATCTTGAATTGACTCTTTATGGCTAGAAGTTCCCAGGTAGCTATGGTTGCTTGGTTGGGGCAAACCTATTACCCCCATACTGAACCTTTCAAGTTCACCACTATCCCTTCCTCAATTTAGGGGCACTTGAGCAATGGAGGAAGGACAATGCCACCCACACATGGGTCACAGTGCTAAGAAACAGGGCAGTCCCTTGAGAGGAAGCCTGCTGCAGAAGCTGCTGGAGAATTTCCGACTTTCTGCTTCAGGGCTTAGTTATTAATCTGAGGATGATGTGTTTGGAGCCTGCAGGGACAGTTTTGCAATTCCACCCCTGACTGAGAGAGCGTGGGTTCTGACACGTGGGCCACCTCTGACTCAGAGCCCAGCTACAAAAATGAAATCTGCTGCTTTCCCAGCTTGGCAGGAGTAGTAATGGGTGTTGGCTGGGGAAGGTCCTGGGAATCTGCTAGGCAGACAGAGTAAGCTTCACACCATTGTATGGCAGGGGGGACCTGAAAATTTTCCATTCTCAGCATGACTTCTGCTGCTGCTGCTGCTCTGAATGTCTGAGATAAGTGTGCAACCCCTTTCCTTACCCAGAGACATTGGTCTCAATTAAATGAGTGTTCACAGGGAGAGAACAGGGAGCAGTGGGATCCCAAGGGGTGGGAGACACACACACACACACAGAGGAGCAAGTAGGCCAGGCCAGCAGATAGACATCATTCATCTCTCTTTCTCTTTTGCCTTTCCTTTTTTTTTTTTAGTTTTTATTTTTGTATGTGTATGGGGTGTTTTGCTTGCATGTATGGCTTGTGCTCCCTGTACATGCCTGGTGCCCACAGAGGCCAGAGGAGGAACTTGGATTTCTTACAACTGGAGTTATAGATGCTTGTAAGCCATTATGTGAGTGTTGGGAATGGAAGCTCAGGTCCTCTGGAAGAGTAGCCAGTGCTTTTAATTTCTGAGCCATCTCTCTAACCTTTCCTTTTTCTTTGTAATTTATTGTTTTGCAATGGTGGGTCCAATATATATATATATATATATATATATATATATATATATATATATATATATATTCTGGTTTTTCGAGACAGGGCTTCTCTTTGTAGCCTTGGCAGTCCTGGACTCACTTTGTAGACCAGGCTGACCTCAAACTAACAGAGATCAGCCTGCCTCTGCCTCCCTGAGTGCTGGGATCACAGGTGTGTGCCACCACACCTGGCTGATCATGCCTAAATTTTTTGTGTGGGTTCTGGAGATCAAATCCAATTCTCATGCTTGTGTGGCAAACATTTTACCAACCCATGTGTCCTGGCTTCAAGATACATTACTATCATGTGCCAGAGATGTGCCTTAAACATCTACAAATTACAATGTCTGCAAGCGAGGGCATTTCCATGGAGTTGTAGAGAGTACAGCAGACATTCTCTGCCAAGTGTCACACTCTTTCATGGGCAGAGCACGGGCTTAGATGGTGCTGGATACTGAAGTCCATGATGTAGAACAATACATGTGAATGATTAGGTCTCATCCCAGAGCTTCTGATTTAGAAGCTTCGATAAACCTTAAAGATACACATTTTTGATATCTTCCCAGGTAACATTCATGCTGCTGGGCTGAGGGCCACGTAGTCAGAATTGCCTTATTAGAGAATTCAAGGAAAAGAGAGTCTTAGTGGGACTAGCTGACCAGATCAAGAATCTTAATCTGACAGAGTAAGAATCTGAGATGTGACTTGTAACCAGATTTTATATCTGGCTCTCGTTCATCTCCAATATTGTTATTCCCTGTATAATGTTACTGATGAAAAATCCAACATCTTCCTCCACCCCTATCTCGAAGGACCTGAGGAAAGATGCAGCTGAGCTGGACTCCCTGGAGGTAGAAAAGCCTGCAAAAGCCTCTAGAAAACAGGATTCCTTTTATTATAACCTCAGACTCTAATGGTGTTAGGAGACTTCATTGGAGCACATGGCAGCAGCTCCTCCAGAGAGGGGAGCCCTGAGCCAGGCCAGCCAGCTCTGAAGCAGACATGTGAAACTGCAGTGTCCAGGTTCATCCTTGCCCCCTCACCCCATGCCTCTCCCACTTCAGCAGTAAGGTCCCAAACCTTGTATTCCATATCTGAATTCTGAACCTACCACCTTGGTGACCATTAGACCTCTTGATGGCCTTCAGTTAGCAGAACAGTTTTTTCCTTCCCAGACATTGCCTAACTAAATACCCCAAAGTATTAGCTTCAACTGCATGCTCAAGGACAGGCCACAGGACAGGCCATGATTCAGCTAATAAGAAAAGCCTAGAGTAAAGCTGGTCGTCAGTGGCACACTCCTTTAATCCCAGCACTCAGAAGGCAGAGGCAGGGAGGATCTCTGTGAGTTGGAGGCCAGCCTGGTCTACAGAGTATGTTGTAGGACAGCCAGGGCTACACAGAGAAACCCTGTCTCGAAAACAAAAACAAACACAAAGAGAAATGCCTAGAGTCCAAGGCAAGCGATGTACTTAAGCAAGTGCAGCAAAGTTGGGTGTTCTCTTGACTCCCACTCACAATCCATTATAAATTTAATCACAAGGACATATCTAGCCATTTTGCCCACAGCCTATTCCCAACACCTGCTACTATTAAAGGAGAGAATAAAGGGAGACAACTGCCAGTCCTTTCATGATGATCTTAGGATAATGAATAACCACTATTACTCAGGAGATTTAAGATCAATGCCAATTAATAAGCCCAAACCACTAAATCCCATTTGTTCCTCTCAAGAAACAAAAGAAAAGCGTCTTCCTTTTCAGTACCTGTTTTGTTTTTGAGACACAGCTTTGCTCTCTAACCCAGGCTGACCCGGAACTTGCTTTGTATTTGTAGCCCGGGCTGCTTACTCTGCCCAGCTGGGATTAAAGATGTGCCACCGTGCCAGACTCAGAAAGAAATTTTATTCATAGTTTCTCCTGGCTATTTCCAAGAATAACTCAGGCTGCAGTGCCACGTGTGTTCAAAAATAGGTGGGTCTTGTCAGGTGTAGAGACTGGGCCAGGGAGGATCATGAGTTAGAGGTCAGCTTGGGCTACACTGCAAAGAATAACAACAAAAACAATTGGCAAGTCCTTCCTCACTGCGTGTCAAAGTTACAAGTGACCTTTGGCCCAGTAAGTCCACTTTCTTTGGACACACTGAAAATAATGAGGAAGTGTGGGGCTGGAGAGACGTTCGGTGATTGAGAGTACTCGCTGCACAGCCATGAGGGGTCTGAACCTGGATCCCTGCACCAGGTAACAGGCCTCACGCGCTCTCACGTGCACCTGTAATTTCAGCTTTGTGGGTGGGGGCAGAGGCAGGAAGGAGTGAGGGAAAGACAGAGCGAATAAACACAGGAAGAAAGGAGAGAAGGAAAGAAAAGGAGGGAGAGAGGGAGGAGGCCTCTTTATCAGGCGGCCCCACTGCTGTCTCTGCTTCAATAAGCTCTGAGATTGCGCTTGCCCAGTCCTGCCTCCGCTGGACTCTTCTGGAGACTCACGGCTGACACAGTTTAGCCCTCGTGTACGGAGCGCTGCCATCCTCTGAGTTTCTACGGCCCAAGAGTGAGGCAGAGCCTCGTCGTTGGTTCCTTGTCCCGGCAGAGACCATTTAAAGGTGGATAGAGAAGTGTTCAACCGATGGTTTAAAAAGAACTGGAGTGGGGGAGGGGAGGGGATAACTACAGTTGACAGCTTCCAGTGATTGCTCAAACCCAGCTCCGCCCTCAGACTGCCAGGCCGCTATCAGGAGTCTGCAGTCGCCACCGGCAGCAACTTTCTAGAAATGCCTGAGTTAACAGGAGACCCAGTTTCACAAAAATCAAATTAAGACATGTAATTCGAGATACCAATTGCTGATCGGGGGAACGTGCTAGACTAAGCCATGTTTCTTTTGGTTCTCTCCTCATTAAGCTCTCCAAAATTCTCCAGTCATTTCAAGCCTAAGATTATAGCAGAAGCAAGTGCAGCCACACATTAGGTGAGCGTCTGGAGAAAGGAGAAACACAGTAGTACCAAGAGCCTGGGATGAGGTCACTACAGCCATTGAGTATTATATGTGGCTCTAAGTCCCATGGTGTCAAGAAGGAGGGGGTGATGGGTGAGGCAATCGAATTGTCCTTGTTTATGTAATGAGAGGATTCTTGTCCATAGATACAGACCCTCGATTCAAGAGGGAACTCCTCAGAGAATGTTCTGTGAGGGGTACTGACCAGGAACGAACACAGTGCCTTCAGAGAGGGGTGGAAGACCAGTCAAGGTAAAAGCTATGGTCCAGGGCTGATCCCAGAACGTGGGGGGGGGAGGGGGGAGGGGGGGAAGAGGGTTGACAGGAAAGAAAGAGGATGGCAGCTTGGTGTCTATGTCTCGGGCTGTTTGAGGCCAGCAGCTTCCAGCAGGAGTGTGCCCTGAGGGGCCACAGTGTGTAAATACAGTGGGTACTGTGTGTTGCATCCAGCTTCCATTTGCCCTGGTTTTAAAAAATCATTTCTTTCCCTACCTCTCTGCTTCTCCCGCACACAGGCAAGAGTATCAGGAGAAGACCGCTCTCCTTACTCCCCAACTCCACCGCCACCCCTGCCAAAACAGGGCTAAAGGTCAGTCTTGCTCTCTCCACTAGGATCAGTCCAGGAAGATGCAGATGACTAAATTCTGCCCAGTGGGTGCAGACTTCCTGATAAGTCTACAAGGATAAGCGTCCTAGGACATTTATTGTCTCAAAAGATCCAGGAGAAGCTGAGCATGATGGCATATGCTTGTAATCCTAGACCTGGAAGGTGAAGACACAAAGACCAGGAGGTGAAAGCCAACCTCAGCCACACAGCAAGCTTGAGGCCAGCCCGAGAATGACGCTCCATGTCAAAATACAAGACGGAGGGGCCAGGCCAGGAGAGAAGCTCTCTGTTTTCCTTCTGGATCATGTATGATGCCTGAAACTTGTCCAGACGTCTTGACGCTGGGAGGTGACACCAATATCCAACGTGACACATTCTGCTGGAAAGAACCTGGATCTTGATGGCATTGTGCAGCCTCTGAGTCAAGACTTCTGGGAAGCAACCTTACCTCTAACCTTCCTCTTATGCACAATACCGCATTCTCCTTCAAGCACACATCAGCTGGAGGTGCGGCCCTAGCAACTGAGGGCGCCCAGTGCACAACACTGATTAGAATCTAACTCGCTTGCCAGGTGCAGAGGGAAGTGGTTTTAACATGGTAACACGTCGCTACTTCTATAAAGCTTAGCTATGGCAGTAGCAGAGGGCTGGCCATCAAACAATGAGCCTCATGATTAAAACTGAATCACAAGTAGGATAAAACACTACAAGAGGGGATCTGAGCTTGTCTGAGAGGGGCACATTCCTTCCTTCGTGTCTTTGCCCAGGTTTAATTGTCACCTATAAGAAGGTGTTAACTTTTTACATTTGTTTGTTTGTTATTTGGAGAGAGGTATTCATGCCACTGCACACGTGTAGAGGACAACCTTCACGAGTCAGTTTTCTCCTTCCATCGCGTGGGTGGATGTTAGAAGCAAACTCAGCTTGTCATCAAGCTTGGTAGCAAGTGACTTTTTCCTGAGCCTTCTTATCTGACCCCAAAACTGCTTTTTTTTTTCTGTTGGTTTTGGTTTTTTCTACTCAGTTCCAAGTCTTTGGTTAGTGCTAATGTCATTCACTTAAAAACTAGAGACAGCCTCTCAGTGTAAGGCCATGGCTAGTGAAGCTGTCAGGCTTCTGTGAGAACTGCGACCCTGAATCAGAGTCCTGCTGTGGCTGTCCTCAGATGAGCAGACCCCGCTTCGCTAACCAACAATGCCAAGGAAATCCTGAGAAATGAGACAGTTAAAGGGCTAGGGACAGAGTTCAGGGACCGTTCACAAAGGTACCCTCACTACTTACTATCCCAGAAACAAGTGTTCTGTTAGTCACAAAGGACGGTAGCGCAGAATCTCACGACATCACAGCAAACTCAAACCTTTTCCTCTCATTACTCAGAACCAACCCATTCCATGTAGAAGACTAATAAAAACACAAACTTCACCCTCCGTGACACAGAGAGGCATCTGAAACAGAAAGCAGATGAAGAAATTGTCTCTGGGCAAAGACAAAGCAGGCGACAGCTCTGTGTGGCTTTGGCTACAGCACCAACCCACCTGAGCCAACAGCAGTGGCCCGCAAGCATGGGGCTCACCCCTTTTCTTTTTGCTCTGGAGCTTCATGAATGTTGTGAAAGTTAATTGCCTAACGTGAAAGAGAAAACGCCCCGGAGGTGGGATGTGGATTGACGTCACTGGGTGTGGTCCTCAGTCAACCGGGATCAGAAGAGCGGTAGATATAGATCCCTCAGGGTGCAAAGCTTCACAAACCTATTTATTTTACGTATTTGGTGTTGGGAATTGAACCCAGGACTCTCTGAAGGCAGAGCATATACTCTCACATTGAGCTACAGCTCTAACCCTCCTGTTAAGTTTTCCACTATGTAGCCCAGGCTGGCCTCAAACTTCTGGGCTCAAGCTATGTCACCTCAGCCTGTTGAGTAGGCTGGACCCAAATGCATGTGATAGCACGCCAGGCTCAGGAAAACAATTCTGTAGCATATTTTGCAGCCTCCACCAGTGACAATCTCAATGTTTGTCTTTTCCCCTTTGGCATGTTTT
>CM053758.1:23576057-23747617 GCA_028658305.1 Pachyuromys duprasi
ACACTGGCAGAGGGAGGTAGTGATATAAGCAAGTCGTTCATCTAGGTCACACCTCCTCCCCTGCAAGGCTCAGGGACTATTGGGGGGGGGGGGGGGAAGGGGGACAGCCAGAGGTCAGGAGGACTGGAGTGAAAGAGCCTGCTGGACACTCAAGAACTCACAGAAATGGCGGCCTCCTGTGCAAGACAAGCACAAGATCAAGCCACCAACATTCCGGGCAGAGTGCATACCCACAGCTGAGGGCTGCTGGCTCCTGATGGGTTGGCCATGATCTAGTGGATGGCTGCACACCCATGAATATCTGGGATGCACAAATTGGCCTTGGTGAGTTATTTGAAAAAAGGAAAAAAAAAAGAGAGAATACAAAGTTGGGAGGGGATAAGAGTGACTCTAGGAGGAGTTAGGAAAAGGATTGGAGGTGAGTAGGATCAAGATACATTGTATACATGTACAAATTTCTCAGAGAATTAATAAAAATATATTTTTTTAACTCAGAAGCAAGTCTTTTCTGATGGCAGTACACCAGGAAGGCACCACAGTCCTTGGAAGGGGAAGGTAATATCCCTCAGTGGAAAAAGCCCTCAGCTGGGAGGATAGTTCACTGTTCTGGCATGCATAAGGCTGTGCTTTGCTTGCCAACATCCCCTGGGTGGGAGGGACAACGCTCCTTAAGCAAGCTACAGTGAAGCCTTGTGGTCAACAAGTTTGGCCGATATACACATCACCCCCTGCCACTGAGCACTTCAATATGTACCTCTCATCCACAAGGCATTCTCCGGCACATTCACAGTGCAACCATCAAAATCAGCCATTTGACTACAACACAAGCCAGCCGTCTAAGCTGCAGACCCCACAGAGCGTTCACCAATTATCCTGGGAAGGCCTTCTTCATCTAATGAGCCAGTGCGGCACCACGCGCTGAGAGGAGCCGTCAGGTCTCAGCTCCTTTAATCTGACACAGTTCAGTCTTCCCTTGGTGCTCACGACCTTGTTTAAAAATTACAGTTCTAGTCATTTGGTAGCGTATCGTTCCTTTTAGGTTTCTCATAATTAGATTCGGGTTCTGCATTGCAGGAATGATGTTACATTCGCTCATCCTAGCAGGTGGTACATGGTTTCAATTCGCCCTGTTGCTAATTACGTTCACTTTGATCATTTGATTAGAGTGGTGTCTGCCAGATTTCCCCACTGAAAATCTTACCCTCTTTCACTTTGTAATTAATAAGTATTTTGTAGCAGGTGTTTTAAAATCACAGAGCCATGATTCTCCTCTCACCCCACCTTCACACAAGTATTCTTCATCAAACTTTCAGTTTAAGCACACACACACACATACGCACACACACTTTGGTATTTTTGCATGTATGATATTTATGATTTCCTTTGGGTGGATTTAGTTTGGGTTTTGTTGTTGTTGTTGTTTTTGTTTAATATAGGTACTCTTATGCAGTCTGTTCAGGCTAGCCTGGAACACTGTGTAGTTTAGGTTGGCTTTGAACTTACTATTCTCCTGCCTCAACCTCCTGTGTACTGAAATTACAGCCATGCCTGTCCTATGTGTATATTTATTTCTAAATGTATCTGCACATTGAATACACACTTCTACCACTGTTTTAATTTTAAATCAACAGCAGAGGGTTCCTTCTAGTTTTCTGCTTTACTGTATTGTCAGCCTCAATTTTCTGACAGTGAGAAATAGATGTCAGGATATTTTCTCATTTACAAACAATGAAGGAAATCACAGGATTATGCGCCCATTATGTCCTCCCGTGTTTAAAGTTGGAATACGCATTTTAAAACGAGCTGTCAGAATACCTCCAGTGGCTTGCATTGAAGTCCATGACTGAAAAAACCAAAACCCAAAAACCAGTAAACATCTCACCTCTTGAAGAGAATGGCTTGCATTGGTGGTTAGAGAACCCACCCTTCCCCAGGGATGTAGGATTTCTGTCAGATGGGGCATGTGTTGCTCCTGCCGAAACGACAACACAGATAGCGAAGTAGGTGTGCTTTATGAATTTCCTAGGTGTTGCTCCATTCAGTCTGACAGCCAAGATTAACCAGCAGAAGGAAGAGGGCTTAACATTCTTTTCCACTCCCATGTGCTGGAGGAATTGGGCTTGAGGTAGGAACGAGGCTGCTCAAGTCTGATGTGGCTCAGAGGACTCATCTAACCTGCCTGAGTTCGAAACAAATGGAGGTAGTAAGAATTAACAACAACAACAAAATCATCTTTTTGGTAATGAGACTAAATTGAGGCTTATGGGTAACAGTACTAGCCAAGTGAGTAAGCTAATAAGGTCTAGGTGGCACACCCTGCAATCCCAGCAGTTAGGAGGTAGAGGGAAGAGGACCCAGACTTTGAGGTCAGCCTGTATTACATAGCAAGTCTCAGGCCAGACTGGAATACACAATGAGGCATTGTCTCAGACAACAGCAAACTAAACATCCTCTAGAAGTAGGCAGAGTGACCATGGACCTCAAGAGCTGGGGATTGCCCTGGACCTCAAGCCTCCAGAACCGAGGAGCTGAACAAATGAGATAGCAAAACATAACAATTCTTGATGTTTTCAAGGAGAAAACAAGAAGTGAAAGAGGGCCAAAGCAATCCTGCCTCGCCTGTTCCCAAGGAAGCCCCACATACTGTCCCACTAATTGAGGTGAATCATTTTGAAAAGACTCGTCAGTGGTCAGGGAGAAGCCTTCCCTGAAGAAGGAGAGTAGAAGTCGGAGACGGATGTCAGCTCTCTGCTCCAGCTGTCAGATATCAAGCCTCAATTTAAACCTGAGATGGTACTTCATTTAAGATTAAACCGTTGATTGGTAGTGGTGGTGTACGCCTTTAATCCCTGGAGTGGGGAGGCAGAGGCAGGAGGATTTCTGTGAGTTTGAGGCTAGCCTGGTCTTCAGAGTGAGGTCCAGGGCAGCCAGGGCTGCCTTTGGAGACTAGGGAGCCAGCTTGGTTGGTAAAGTTCTATTGTACATTCGTCATAAGGACTGGAGTTCAGATCCCCAACACCCACGTAAAGCCAGTCACTATAAGCCAATAGTGGACAGAGACGGACAAATCTCTGGAGTTTACTGGCCACCCCGCCCATGTTGTCTCTTTCCTCTCCTTTAATTTATATTCACCGGCCATTTGTATTTTTTTTCATTTGACTGACCATTTGTTGATTATTCTTTTGCTGTTTTTTTTGTTTTTGTTTTTATGTTTCTGTACATTTTGTTTTATGTCTCTGTACATTCTAGGTAGTGATCTCTTTATGTAGTCTAGATACAGTCTGGACAATCAAGGTTTTCAGATGTGCATCTGGCTATGACTTTCTTTTGTTCTGCACGCTATCCCTGTGTTTCCCCTCTCATAATTTCAAATTTTGAGGTCTTACGTTAAAGACTTTGGTACGTTTTGACTTGATTTCTTTACAAAGTGAGAGGTGGGGATCTTGTTTATGTGTTCAACGTGTTAAATGACATCCAGTTTTCCCCAGAACCAACTGTAAAAGAGTGATCTGTTTTTCAATGTGTGTTTTTGACACCTTTGTCAAGATTCAGATAACTGCAGTTATTTGTTGATCTTCTTGTGTCTGGATCTTCTATTTTGTTCCATCGGTCTAGTGCTGGTGTAATCTGTTGTTTGTTACCATGGCTCTGTAGTACAGTTTGAGATCAGGCATGGTGAGACCTTTAGCATTGTTCTTTTTGCTTGGGATTGTTTTGGTTATTTATAACCTTTTGTGTTCCTATATAAATTTTAGGGTTGTTTTGTTTTTTTCTTATTTCTGTTGAAGAGTGTCATTGAAAACTTGATGAAAACTGCATTGAGTGGACAAACTGCTTGTGGAAAGATGGCCACTTAAGAATCATGATTACCATCTTTGCTTGATGATGATGTTTGGGGTTACTTTGTTTTAGATGGACCTAGGCTGCCTATAACTCACTGTGTAAACCAAGAACGATTTTAAACTTGTGATTCCCCTGCCTCCACCTCCCAGTGCTTAGCTTACAGGTGTGCACCACTATACGTGGTTATACCTCTCAATCCATGGACCTAGGAAGCCTTTCCATGTTCTAATGCATCCATGCTTTCTCTCTTCAATGCTCACGGTCTCACTGCACAGTCTTGAGGACCCTTAGTTACATTTTGCCTAGCTTAGGTTGTTTTTGCTCTGAGGCTATATTGAGTGGAACTGCTTTGCTAACTTTTTCAATGATGTTGTCTGGTTGTTTTTGGTTTTGCCCTGTTTTCAGGGTCTTACTATGGACCCTGGCCTGGTACTTTCTACATAGTCCAGGCTAGCCTTGAACTTGTGACAACCCTATTGTTTCAGTCTCTTAGGGTTGAGATTATGGGTGTGCACCAGTATGCCCAGTGCAGTAAGTTTATTTTAGGTAAATAGAAATACTGTTGATACTGGGTCCAGTGGCACACGACTGTAGTCCCAGCACTTGGGGAGGCAGAGGCAGGTGGATCTCTGAGTTCCGAGGCAGCATGGTCTATCGAGCGAAGCCAGGACAGCCAAAGCTACACAGAAATCCTGTCTCAGAAAAACAAGCAAGCAAACAAACAAAAGAACCCAACCAAACAAAAAGAAATACTGTTGACATCTGTCTGTTATTTTTGAGTCCTGCAGCTTTGGTGAAAGTGCTTATCAGGTCTCCGAGTCATATGGTAGAAACTCCTAATCTTTTAAATATAAGATCTTACTGTCTGCACACAGGGTTCATTTGAGTTCTTTACAACTCTCTGCATTCTTTCTGTATCTTTTTCTTACCTTATTACTCTGTTATAGAAAATGTTTTTAATATCTATTATTAATACACAAAATTATTTCAGTGGTTAATTATTACCCTGCTACTGTATCAATAAGAAACACAGATACGTGTTAGATTTTTAATATGCCCATACAATGGACTGGGCAGATATTAACCCCCTAAACTACCTTGTTATCTCCCAGTCCCACATTCCATGTCATTTGCTCTAATCATTCCTATCTGGGCTACTTCCCATTCAAAATAATAATATAATACTTACTATACTATATACTATAGTATATTATACTATAATATAAATACTTGCACATGCTTTCCATCTGGGCTGCTTCTCTCCAGCCAAGCCCATTCTCCAGCCAAGCCCATCCTCAGAGTAAATTTCTCCGGGCCAAGAGGTTTTTTACAATGACCCATAACAGTGTCCTGCTTTCTTCTTCTCTCTCAACCTCTGGCGTCCCCCACCCCCATGATCCTTCTGTTCTCCAAGCCTGAGAACCTTGGCCAAGCCCACCTCACTTCTGCCCTGTGCAGGTGTGTAGGCATTTATTCAGCCAATCAGGGATAATTTGGAGGCAAAGATTACAAACGTCATTTTGGGTACATGACTGTCTGTTCATAAAAGACAGCAAGCAGCCCTCAGGGAGCAAAATAATTAACAACCAAATACAAAAGCACCAGACCATGACATTGCAATTCCCCCCTTTTGTCGAATTTGAAAGGTTATATTAAAAACAAACTGTGTTATTATTAAGCTGTAGGTACTATGCTGGGCAGATTCTGAGCTATTCTAATCCTCCTACCCTTAAAACTCACATAGAAGCCAATCACTTGCCAGTCTGACAGCTCCCAGGCAGTCTGTCATGGCCACGCGCTCATCGTCCGTCCTTCCCTGTGGCGACTCCTTCCTCTCCCACTCCCCCTCCTCCTGCAATGTCTTCTGCCTCTCTTCTTGTCCTGTGGCTTCTTGACCTCAAGCCTGGGAACCTGAACTCTGCCTCCCTCTCTTCTGGGGAATATTCCTTATGTCTCATAACGATGCCCTTAAGAGGGTGGTAACGGATCTCAGGGCACGGAAACAGCTTTGGAAAACAGTGCGCAGGACCCTCCTCCAACAACTCTGGCTAAGGTTTCAAGCACTTTCTTGAGTAAAAGTACAAAGAACTGAGCTGGAGAGATGGCTCAGAGCAGGGGTCCTGAGTTCAATTCCCAGCAACCACATGGTGGCTCACAACCATCTATAATGATATCTGGTGCCTTTCTCTAGTCTGCAGGCAGAACATGGTATACATAATAAATAAATCTTTTTTTTTTTAAGTAAAAAGAATCAACATCCTTAACTTGTTCTTGGTTTAAAAAGAAATTCTCACTTCTCTCCATTTTGTTTGATGTTCTCTACTGGTTCTTCATAGGTAACTTCTATCATGTTTGAGAATGGCCCTTCTTGGCGTTGGAGAGATGGCTCAGCAGTTAAGAGTGTGCTGCTCTCGTAGGGCAAACGGGTTCAGTTTTGCTGTTATTTATTTATTTACTTATATATTTTGGGTCTGGATGGCCTAACTATTTGGTGAAGTTGGTGTATTTAGGTCCCGTACTATTGTGGCCTGTCTGTGTCTCTTCTAATTTTGTCTTGAAGCTTGCTTTGACAGATAAGAGTATGGCTGTTCTTGCTTGTTTTCAGATTCTATTTGCTTGGAATATCTTTTTCCATTCAGCCTCAAAATTTCAGGCTGTCTGCCTTAACAGTGAACAAATCGCAAATTTACAGAAAGTGTCTATTTAGAAATCTGTTTTTTGTTTGTTTGTTTGTTTGTTTTTGGTTTTGTTGTTATTGTTTGAGACAGGGTTTCTCTGTGTATCTCTGGCTGACCTAGAACTTGTTCTGTACTGGCCTGAAACTCACAGGGATCCACCTGCCTCTGCCCCCCTCCTCACCCCCGAGTGCTGGGATTAAAAGCATGCACCACCACCTCCCAGCAAGGAATCTTATACTTGAGTATGTGCCCCACTCTAGCTGTGAGAGTAAGGGATGCCTGCCTGTGGTGATGAGGAGACCATTGCAGAGCTAACAGATCTTCCTGGTTTTCCTTCAAGTTACACACCCTTACCTTCACAAAGTGAGGCCTTACTTTGCTCCTAGTTGCAATTGCGCCAGCAGCATTGTGAAGGGCTGTCTAGGGCTGTCTAGGAAAAAAGACCTTCTTAGCATAGACAAGGCAGTGAGGAAGACAACCCCCTGGAAGCCTGCCCTGGGACAATTCGACCTCCCACAGTGGAGGCTGGGAAGATAAAGAAGATAGATGTCTGAGGTGCAAATGGCTCCCTGCTGGCCAGATCAAGTGTGCCTAGGAATCATTTCCATGAAATTACCACACAGTGACACTAATGAGGTGATCTTGACGACAGCCAGTATTTTGCTTAATTCCCGGTAAGCCAGTAACGAGACCAAGATGGGTCCCCATTTATCTTCTAAAAACAGTAAGAACATGTGGATGAATGTGTCACCCAACCTTAATAGCAGAGGCAGAGGACTGGGGGAGGGAGGGGAGAGGGGGATGGCACACACCTGTTATCCCAACCCTTGGAAGGCGGAGCGGGGAGAGTCAGGAGTGGGCAGTGAGTTTGAGGCCAGCCTGGGCGACGTGTCTCAGAGGGAGGGGCTGCCTGGACGTCGTTGCTAAGAGGAACAGCCCTGGCGACTCTCTGGAGCAGCCCTAGAGGAAGAGAACATTTTAAATTTCAGAATATTGTTCCAAGACTGGCCCAGGTCCGGGTCACTGTGTAACTACAGTTTTTCTCTGGCTCTGGCTTCCTTCCTCCAGTCCACAAACATGCTCAAGCACTCGCCCTGTTTATACACGCCTCCCTCGCACGCTCCAGCTACATCATGGTCTCTCTCTGTTTCTCTTTACTCTGAGACTTAGGCTATACCTACATTTTCTGCATTCACTGTCTCACTTCAGTGGTTCTCACCAGTCACTGAAACTGAATCCAGAGCTGGAGAAGCGACTCTCCTCGGCTAAGAGCATAAACTAACTACCCTTGCAGAGGGTTTCAGGACCTACATGAGGAGGCTCACAATGGCCTGCAACTCCAGTTCATTCCTCATCCAGATCTCATTCCTCATGTGGATTTGATAGTTGTTGGTAACAGGTTTTTCGCTTCTCATCTCTCCCTCCATCTTCTACTCCATCTTTCACATTACTCTCTAAATGATCTATGGAAAACAGATCTGAGACTTGCTTCTGACCTTTTTGGGAACCTGCACTCATGTGCACATATGCACACCCATATCTACATGTACACACAATCATTCCCTTGTCTTTCTTTTTTTCCCCCCTTGTCTTTCTTCCCCTCTTCGGTACCTAATACCCTGGGCTGCTCTCCTTGGATAGCCATTTCCTTTGGCTTCTGTAACAACATCCTTTCCAGAGTCTCTCTTTGGCTTTCTTCAAAGGAAAATCCACGATTCATTCCTCAAATGCATTCACACAGGGTTCTCTCCCTGGCACCCTTCCCTTCTTGCTCCGGGTGATCTCATTCATTCCTCTGGCTTCAACCAGTTTCTCACATGCTGCCAACTCCCAGCTCTATATCTCTGAGCTTCTTAGACCTTAAAGTGTCTATTTGCCTAATATGTCATGATTCCCAAATTCCATGTTTACCTAATTAACTATCAGCTTCAGTTTGTTTGTTTTCTGTCTTGTTCTTCTTCAGTTCAGTTGGTAAACAACCTCTCATTTCATTCATACACAAACCCAGGAAATCTAAGTAGAAGTCTAATTCATTGGCCTCCATGTCTAAGACACACAATGTATCCAGTCCTCTGTCTTTCTAGCTCCCACCCTCAGTGTCCATCGTCACTGCTTTAGTTCAGATCTCATTCCTCAAGTGGATTTTTATAGTTGTTGGTAATAGGTTTTTCTGCTTCTCATCTCTCCCTCCATCTATTCCATCTTTCATACTACTCTGTAAATGATCTATGGAAAACAGAAATCTGTGCTGGGCCTATAGTTCAGCTGAAAGAGTACTTCCCTAGCAAATGGTAACTTGGCATAGTGGTGTACGCCTATACTTCTGTCACTTGGAAGAGGATCAGATGTTCACGGCTGTCCTTAGCTACAGAGTAACTTGTAGGTCAGACTGAGAGCTTGAGACTCTGCACCAAAGACAAAACAACCCCCACAATTTATGATTACATTCTCAACTCTCTGAAAATTTCCTTCATGGTTCCTTATTTCCTTCCAGGTAAAATCCAAATATTTGGGGTGGGCATGGTAGTGCATATCTTTAATGAGGGGGGGATGGGTGGGAGAGGGAAAGAGAAAGGAAGAAGAAGAAAAAGAAGAAGAGAGAGAGAGGGGGAGAGAGAGAGAGAGAGAGAGAGAGAGAGAGAGAGAGACTCACTCTGTAGCCCTGGCTGGCCTGGCAGTCCTTAGTAAACCATGTTGGCTTCAAACTCATAGAGATTTCCTTGCATCTGCCTTCCCTGGGATTAAAGGCAGGTGCCACTACACTCAAACCCTCACCTTAGTTTTTGAGACAGGTTTCCTCACTAGGTGTGAAGCTCACTGGGCTAAGATGAGTTCTGGAGAATTGCCTGTTTCTATGTCCTCAGTGCTGGAGTTACAGATGGATGATACTATGCCCAGCTTTTATGTAAGTGCTGGGGACCTGAACTCAGGCCCTCCCTTATTCTTTTTTTTTTTTTCATGGCAGAAGGTTTTATTCAGTGAACTGCAGCACACATTTCAGCTTCCCTCCCTCATTCTTACACAACAAACTCTTCACTGACTGAGCCACCTTCCAAGCCTGTGATTCAGTCCTCCTCTTTCTCCTCCTCCTCCTCTTCCTCCTTCTCTTCTTCCTCCTCTTCTTTTCCTCTTCTTCTTTGGCTTTTGTTTTGTTGGAGACATGGTTTCTCTGTGTAACAGTCTTGGCTGTCCTGGAACTCGCTCTGTAGACCAGGCTGGCCTCCAACTCAGAGATCCACCTGTCTCTGCCTACAGAGGGCTGGTATTAAAGGTGTGTACCCACACTGCCTCCAGCTAGATTTGTTCTTTTACACACGAGGAAAGCATTACATGCACAGCAAGTGCTTGGACTTATGATCTCCCTGAGCCACTGAACTACCCAAGTTCTGGAGGGGCCCGTGTAGACCATGAGATAACTGTCTAACCATCTACACTCTTTGATTTACACTGAGGTTGGCCCCAACAATCCCATCACAAACGGAAAAGAAACATCTCAAGGTTAAAATGGGTTAGGGGCCAGCTAGATGGCTCAGCAGGTAAAGGCATTTACTGCAAAACCCAATGACCTGAGTTTGATCCTTAGAACACAAATGGTAAAAGGAGAGAATTGACTCCTCTAAGCTGTCCTTTGACCTCCACATGCTTGTGCATGCATGTGGTACAAACACATTCACATTTAGACACACACATATACATAAAATAAAAAAATTAAGAGAGAAAATACAATGGAATTTGTAAAAAAAAATAAAGTTTTATTGACCTTCTTAGGAAGAATTAGATCAAAATCTCCATACTGTTCACATGACAACAGGCAACTTGCTGTGTTGTGATATTTTCAACCGAATTTTTATTTTGCTTTTACATTTACTTTAAATTACAAAACAGTTTCTGCTGCACTGAGGAGCCAAGTGCACTCTCAAACTTGGTCCCCTACTTGTACAAACGTAAATTTTGCTACCTCTTCAAGCCATAGCCAACCAGCTTCAGTGGTTAGGGTAGGGTGAGAGAGACAATAACAGCTAGTCTGCCACATTCTGTGGAGAGCCCGGCGTCAGAGCTCCTCTCTGCTGAAACATCTAGTTGTGCTGGGCTGGTTGTCGTGGAAACCAGCTGATGCCGAGAGCATATGGCCTAGAGCCTCTCTTTGCATTCCCGGTGAGGGAACAGAGCTGGCACCAGAGAACAACGGGACGATGTTCTGTGTTATCTGTCGTGCCTGTAGGATGAAGGGGGAGACTGGACCACTGTGGAGAATGAAGCGCTGTGAGAGGTAGCCTCGGAGAGGTCTGGTTCCTCTCTTCCTCTGTGAACGGTTCCTGAGTAAGGCCACATACTTCAAATGTGTGCAGATGGGCATGGGGAGGCTGGAGGAGGTAGGGGCACAGACACCTAATGAGCGCTCACCATGTGCCAGGCCTGTGTTACCATTTGTGCAAGTCAAGTGAAAACCAAAAACAAGACACCAGCATGACTGAGACCTAGTGAAGGCCAGCATCCTCATCCAAGGCCATCTTCTCCCTGGAGCTGGACATGATGGAGCAACAATGGATAATCTTTCTTTCTTTCTTTCTTTCTTTCTTTCTTTCTTTCTTTCTTTCTTTCTTTCTTTCTTTCTTTCTTTCTTTCTTTCTTTCTTTCTTTCCTTTTTCAGGGTCTCATGTAGCCCGGGCTTGTCTCAAACTCACTATGTGGTTGAGACTGGCCTTAAATTCTTGCTCGTACTATCTCCACCTCCCAAGTGCTGAAATTATAGGCATATACCCCCTCACATCTGCTTTAGGGTCTTTTCTAAAGGCACTGGTCCCATTGTTAAGGACTCTGTCCTCATTGCCTAATCATGTCCCAAAGGTACTCTCTCCCAGTTCCACAGGGAGTTAGCATGTTAGTTACTTTTCTGTTGCTGTGATAGAACCCCATGGTAGAGACAACATATAGAAGAGTTCATTTGGGTTTACGATTCCAGAGGTTAGAGTCCAGGATGGCAGAAGCAGAGGCAACAGCGGTGGAGGCTGGAATAGCAAGTTGAGAGCTCACATCTTGAACCATGAGCAGGAAGCCAAGAGAGCACACTAACAATTTCTAGAGTCTTGAAACTCTGAAAGCCAGCCTCCAGTGGTATAATTCTTGAACAAGACCATATTGAAGCCTCCCCATAGCAGCACCTATTGGGGACCAAATATTCAAACATCTGAGCCTATTCAACCTCCAGAGTTAGTAATCTTAGGAGTGAAGGCTTTCAATATAGGATTTTAGGGACCACAGGGCTTCACTTAACCAGCACTTCACTCCCGGCTTATATGATATGCTGAGAAATGATTTTCTGAGACAGCCTTACATATAGTAGATGGAAGTCTTTTGAAGTGATGATCATAGTGTACTACAATTCCCAAAATAATTGGGCGAGCTAGGAGTCACAATTCCCATCTCACAAATGAGGAATTTTAAGCAACTTGCTGGATGTCATACAGGTGGTAGTGACAGAGAGGCACTGTGAACCAACACAAGTCATTCCAAAGCCTGTACTCTGTTCAAAGCCTTTACTTTATTGTGCTTTAGGGCTGCTCTTCCTCTCTACATTGGCTTCAGTTGCTCACAAAGCCCAATCATTTCTTTGACCAAGGACTCCCCAACTGCCCTTTCAGTTTCAGAAACGAACTCAGCCTTGCCCAGACACAACCAAAACATGACCACTCTAACTGGAAAACCTATGACCAAAATTGAGCTAACGGTCTCCTCATGTGTTCAGCACCCTGCTCTCAGAAGCCGGCACCATCATCCTCTCTGATTGGCACTCTTCAGCATGGCTCCCTTTTCTTCTTCTGAACTCTTTTCCTTTCTCTTTTCAGACAGTCTCTGTATATAGCCCAGGCTGGCCTGGAACTCACTCACAATCCTCCTGTCTCAGCCTCCCCAAGCACTGAAATCACAGGTAAGAACTGTCGCGCCTGGGTCCAATGTTTTGTTGAGTCATTCCTGGTTCTGCCTCCAAAGCTCAAATCTCTCCCATTGTTCCATTTCCATCCCCTGTCTACATAATCTCAAGAGCCACGTGAGGCTTCCACCCTGGCATCCTTCCAATCTGGTCCTCATTGTGGTCCTCTTCAATCACTCGTTTGCATAGACGATTTCAATTACTCTGCAGAGAATAGTCAAAATCTCCGCCGTGGCTTGCAGGTCATAGTATGTTCTCCTTTGCATGTATACAGCCACCTGTGTGGTTTTGCTTCTCTGCACCTGCCACCTCTGTGACTAATCCTTTCATGATTATCTCTTTGGGGTTGAGTCTGGACCTCGCATTCTAGTGTACATTCTGTCTGTGCCGACTGGAGCAGGAGGCGAGAGGACTGTTTCTGGGACAGTCTTGATTGTAAATCTTTATGTGTCTGTGTCATCCATTGAACTCTGTGTTCCTTTGAGAGGAGCCGGGCTAGAGACCAAGTCAGTCTGACCTCAGAAGCTGAATTTCCTAACTTCTGCAGCAGGACAGAACTAGGAAAATAATTATGTCAGTGAGGAAGCTAGTGCCTGGAGAGGTGACGTAAATCTTCTCAACACCTCACAGAGCTAGAGCAAAACCTCTAGCTTTCTTGATTGACAGTCTGACTACTACTAGACTTTATGAAGTCTCTGAACTCTTTGTCGCAACTTGATACTTAGTGAGGCCACACCAGAGAATGCTGCCTGGAGACAGTCCTAAGCTGTGCAATCTCTTCCTCTCTTCTGGAAGCCTCTCTGTCCCTCACAACTTTTCTTTTCCCGTTTCTTTTCCTTTCTTTTCTTCTTTCCTTCCTTTTCTGAGACAAGTCTTTTTTGGGTAATCCGACCTATCCTGGAATTCACTCTGTAGACAAGACTGGCCTTGGACTCACAGAGATCCCCCTGCCTCTGCCTCCAAAGTACTAGGATTAAAGGCATGTGCCACCACCGACCCAGCCCTGTGCTATTTTTCAATGCCTATTCACATCCTATTTGTTAAGATGAGTTCTGCAGGGCCAGGGAGCTGACTCAGTAGTTAAGACTGGTCCTGCTCTTTCAGATGACCAGAGATCAGTTCCCAGAACTCACATCAGACAGCTCTCAACCACCTGTAACTTCTGCATTAGGGGATCTGATACACTCTTCTGGAGTTATGAAACACCTGCACACATATGCTCACAAGCACCCACACACATACACCCACTGAGATCTATAAAACCCTATTTCCATATTAATGTTTTGTTCCAACCTCCTAGATCATGGCATTACCCTTCCTGGAATTTTTGATTAGGAAAAAAGGCCAGGAAAAAAAAATCCACAGTGGTGCTTACCTGTCCTCATAATTCCATAATTTATAAGGTAGTGTTTACATACATTTTAGAACATGTTTGTCTTTATTAATAGGATCCATAGCTGCTATTTAGATACATAGCCATCATCCTCATGTCACAGATGAGGAAACTGAGAATTACAGAAGAGGTGACTTGCTTATGCTACAGGGGTTGAGAGGCTAGTTCTGGTCCTATAGTTTTGATCCCCATATTCCTTTAGCATCATTATAAGTTCTTTTTGTGTTTTTAACTTATTGAATGAAATCCAGCAAGCCAGTTACAATGACACCAGAGTTCCTAGTCCCCAGGACTCCAGCAGCTAAGGAAGGGAGGAAGGCTGTGAATCTGCAGGCCCAAGCCAGCCTGGTAAATCAAAACAAAATACTTTAAAGAGAAAAGTATTTGGAGTTAGAGAGATGACTCTCTAGTTAAGAGCACTGGCTTCTCTCTCGTGGGATCCAATTTCAAATCCCAGCACCATAGGGTTGCACACATCCTTCTATAACTCCAATCTCAGAGCCCTCTCCTGCTTCCCCGGGCACCAGGCATACATGTGGGGTACAGACATAGATGCAGACAATGCAGCCACACATACAACAAAAATAAAAAGTAAGTTAAAAATAAAGCGTTATAAAATGCCGACAATACCTTGGATGGATACGGAGAGGAGACCCAAAACCTGTGGGGGATACCAAGGGCTCCTGAGCCTGTGGCATGTAAGTATGACCCTTGCCTGCCCCATCTGACACTGCGGTCTGGCCAGGGCCTGGTAGGTTGGTGCTGGACCTTCCTTGCCATCTCTCTTTATTGTCTGTGAGCTGTAGACCAGAGGTTCCTAGACACAAGTGCAAGCCATGTGCATTTCCTTAAAAAGCAAAACAAAAGCAGAGTGGAGACCGCTTTGTTTTCTCTCCCCAACTTTTAATTACACAAAATATTCACAACAGAAAAACTACAAAAAATGAAAATAAAAAACTAGAGAAGCATTAATTTTTTTTCTCTACTCACTCTTGCCTCCCAAGCAAAGAGCAATCCCTTCTCATGATAGTGTCTATCCCCACAGTATTTGTTGTGTCTCTAAACAAAAAATACATACATCCCTACATGCATAAAAATTCAAAAGCACTGCATTGTAGGTGTCCTGTCCTGAACTTGCTTTGTAGACCAGACTAGCCTCGAACTCACAAAGATCCACCTGCTTCTGCTTCTAACCACCACTGCCCCACAGCATGCTGGGATTACAGGTGTGTGCCACCGCATCTAGTAATGGGTGGGGGTTGTTGTTATTTTTGTTTTTGTTTCATTTTTACTAGCGGCAAAAAACAAACATTTTTCAAGGCAAACAATTAGATGCCCCATTATACAAATCTACCATAATTCATTCAACTAGTTCTCTTTGACATTTACGTGCCCCCCTCTCTCAATGTGTTTTTCAATATTTAATTCGCGTTTTCAGTGTATACACGGCTGTTTAACCTGTGAGTCTGTCTGCGCACCATGGGCAGGCAGTACCTGAGGAGGCCAGGAGATGGTGTTGGATCTCCAGGGACTGGAGTTACAGGTGGTGGTGAGCCTCCATGTGGGTGTTGGGAACCCCAGTCCTCTGGAAGAGCAGCCAGTGCTCTGACCTGTTAAACTCTCTCTCCAGTTCCTACTGTCATGTTTCGATGTGAGCCCAGAAACTCAAATCTTCATTCATAATCTCTGATTATAATCTTTACATAAATCTGTGGGGAAGGGGCCGGCGGGGAGGGCTGTGGCTTGTATCAAGCAGATGAAAACATTCATCAGCACACAGGGCCTCCCTGCCGCTTTCTAGGCAAATACTCTGCCATGAAGCTGAAACACCGCCCCCTCCCCCACACACAAACCAGCCCACCTTTTATTTTGACACAGGCTCATACTAAGCTGCCCAGGCTAGCCTGAAGCTCACACTGTGTAGACACAGTTCAGGCAGGACTTGTCCCTATGATCTTCTTGCCTTAGCCTCCAGGATACCTGGGAATACAGGCCTAGTTTAACCCCTGGTCTCAGTTTAGTCAGACCAACTCGATCTCCACGTGCTATTCCAAACAGAATTTCCATCAAGATAAGGTTTCCGTGACTTCTCCAGCAGCTAACCATGTGCTCTATCGCGCTCTTTACCTCCAGCTCAGGAAGATGATTTAATATTGCTGCTGGCTCTCTTTTTTCCTTGCTTGCATCCGAAGGAAGAGACTGCAGAGGTGTTTGCTTCTCTGGCCTCCAGACAGGTTCAACTACACAACAGTTCCTAGTTGTGAGAGGCTGGGGAGATGGCTCAGCCAACTAGTAAAGCCCAGCACTGTTGGGGGAGGGGACAGATTTTTGTCTAAAACGTCCAGTGGAAAGTGATAGATGAAGACACCTGCCATTGACCTTTGGCATCTACACACAGCTGCACATATGTACATGTGTGTACCTGTGTGCAGACAAGTACTATATAGACAAACATGCATACACACATAAACATACATATTCATTTTAGCTAAGTGAGACATAAGTCTGTGTTTACTGTGATGTTCAAGGATAATAAAAACAAAGGGCATTGTCTCTGTCACCTTTCTACCTTGCATTTTGCTGTCCTGACTAGAGCTTCGGCAGCCATTTTGAGAATAAGAGTAAAAGGCCACGAGAATCAAGGCCAGCAGCTGCTCACTTCTGCATGCCTTGTGACATGAGAAATGTATCCCCACTGAAAATCCTATAACTTGACATGATAGTGTATACCTCCAATATCAGCACTTAGGTGACGGAGGCAGGAGCTTCATGAATCTGAGGCCTCCTTGGTCTTGTGGTTTGATGTGAAATGCCCCTTGTATGCTCATGTGTTTGGATATTTTGTCTTTAGCTGTTTGGAAAGATTGCAGAATCTTTAGGAGGTGGGTTCTCTCTGGAGAAAGTGGGTCACTGGGGGTGGGCCTTGAAGCTTTATAATATAGCCACACTTCCAGTTCAGTCTGTGCTTCCTGATTTTCCGTGCATTGTAACCAGTCAGCTTCCTGCCTGGCTGCTGTGCCTTGCCCACCTCCTGTCACACCTTCTCCACCATGAAGGAATCTATCTCACAGGAACTATAAGCTCAGATAAACACTTTTCCCTTTACATTGCTTTTGCTGAGGTATTTTATTATGTTATCAGAAAAGTAACTAACATATTAGGCTACAAAACAAGACCCTGTTTTGAAAAAGGTTGTGTATATATATATGTGTGTATATATGTGTATGTATAGGCATGGTGGTACACATCTTTAATATCAGGACTCAAGAGGCTAAGACAGGTAGTTCACTGTTATTTTCAGGTCAGCCTGGTCTATAGTGAGTTCTAGGCATCCAGGAATACACAGTGAGACCCTGTTTCAGAAATATTAAAATTGAAAAAATGCAAAGTCATTTAGATGAATTCCTGGCAGCTAATATCTCCAAAAGAAAAATCCAAAAGAACAAAGTATGTATTAATATATACATCAGATAATTTTTCTCATTATAGAGTTTTCTAAACTTAAAAAAACCTAAAATTATTAAAATTAATTTTTTGTTTGTGTTGTTTTGTTTTTCAAGGGTTTCTCTGTGTAGCCCTGGCTGTCCTGGAACTCCCTCTGTAGACTAGGCTGGCTTCTAAGTCAGAGATCTGCCTGCCTCTGCCTTCTGAGTGCTGGAATTAAAGGTGTGCCCCACCATGCCCAGGGCTAAAATTAATTATAATCTATGCACAAGATGGACTATACCTGATTAAGATGGGTAATTATAAAGCCTTTTCCCCACTAAGACCGAAACTTCACTGTGTAGTGAGATTCATGACTTCCGTCCCCATTGCACTGGTACTATGGCATATACCAACCACCACATTCTGAAATCTTTTAGTCCTCATGGCCTACCAACAATTAAAATACTAAAACACATATTGCATCGATGTAAATAAAACCCCCAGCTGCCTATAACAACCAGTCACCTTTTAAGAAACTGAACAAAGCAGCCTAAAAAATCACATTCTGAGTCACTTTCTGCTGCATAAGTCCTTTTTGGGTGCCGCATGCCTCTGGCCTCTGCCTTGGGAAGCTGGGCTGGAAGAATCACTGTGAGTGATTTCACAGTGTGCGAGTCCTAGCCTGGACTATGTTGCAGGTTCACGTCTCAAAACCAAACAAATGAACAAAACAATAAAGCAGATGTTCTGCGTCATGTGGCCTGAGTAACATCAGCCTCCACCAAGTAGCAGCTGCTGTGTGGTCCTCAGCGGATCCACACTGGTATTCTAAGGTGACCAAACCCTGTGATCACAGGGGGTGGGGTGGGGTGGGGTGAGAGGAACCGGTAGATCACACCAGGGACTAAATCTTAAAGAATATGTAAATAGGGCCTGGAGAAACGGCTCAGCCAGTGATTAAGAGAACAGGCTGTTCTCTTAGCATCCACATGGCAGTTCACAATTGTCTGTAATTTCAGTGCCAGGGGATCCACGGCACCATGCAAGCTTGTGGTGCGCATATATATGCATGCCGACAAAATACTTGTACAATAAATAAGTCTTTTAAAAATATGTAAGTAGGAATGGGCATGATGACACACACCTGTAATCCAGCACTTAGAAGGCTGAGGCAGGAGGGTCTCAGGTTGAGGGTCAATCTAGGCTGTGTAGGAAGACTCGGAGCCTGGTCTGGCGCCAAACACCTTTAGTCCCAGCACTCAGGAGACAGAGGCAGGTGTACTTCTGTGAGTTTGAGGCTAGCCTGGTCTACAAAGCAAATCCAGGGCATCCAGAGCACTGTTACACAGAGAAATTCTGTCTTGAAAAACCAAACCAAACCAAACAAACCCTTGGTGGCTGGCCGGTGGTAGGGCACACCTTCAATCCCAGCACTTAGGAGGCTGAGACAGGCGGATCTCTCTGAGTTTGAGGCCAGCCTGGTTCTACAGAGTCAATTCCAGGACAGCCAGAGCTACATACAGAGAAATCCTGCCTCAAAAAAACAACAACAGCAACAAACAATTTGGGCAGGCAGTGGTGGTGCATGCCTTTAATCCCAGCACGGAGGAGGTAGAGGAAAGCAGGTGAGCCTCAAACCAGTCTGGTCTACATAGAGAGCCTCAGGACAGCCCTTTCAATTAGTGCCTAAGACTCCCAATTTGGGAGTCCCCACAAACGTCTGTAGACATAGCAAGTAGTTCTCATCACCAGTTATAAAGCAGAGACCTAGGTTCTTTAGCCCCACTTCCTGCTTCCTGTTAAAGCCCTGCTCTGTCAATCAGGCTTCTGTCCTTCGGTTTTAGATTAGAAGCCTGTGGCAGTGCTGGATGTGGCTGAGGGTCACTTTCCTCAGCAGCAGGGCCCCATGCCTGTTTCTGTCCTGGGACCTGTGGTGTGGCTCTAGCTAGGCAGCCTCCTGGAGCTTCCCAGTCCCAGGTTCTCTAACATCTTGGAGCCTCAGCTATTTTTAGGGCACATGGTTTGTTGCTTCAGATAGTCAAGGCTAGATTCCCCTGGGAATGGCCTCTGCCCTAATTATTACGTGCCCAACCTAGCAGTTCTACAACAGTTCTGCTGCATTTCTGAAATTGCGAAGAACATATTTTTAAAATCTGCTGCCCTAGGATAAACTCCTTGGAATGGAATTAAGGGACAAAGGTACAAATAGTTGAAAGTTTCTTGATAATTGTTGCCAAATAGCATTCCGAAAATATTGTGTCAAGTTACCTAACCACAAGCATTGTTCTACTCTTTGATGGCACAGAGCGGCCACTATTGAAATTTTAATTGAGCACATGTTTAAAGCAAACAACAACAACAAAAAAACCCCAATGCTTTGCCTTGTGTTGGCTTATGGCTAACATTTTAACTCACACAGCTGCTTGAGCTTTAATTTCTTTTCTTTTGACAGAAATTTTGCCTAGCTCAGATATTTGCTCCCTCAATGCTTACTACAAACATTTTCCCTAGTCTATTCTTTTTTGTCTTCTACCTTCTCTGTGCAGTGACATCTATTCATCTTTTCCTTTGTGATTGCTCCTTTTGCTTCCATGTTCTCAAACACACCTTTCTTCCCCAGATCTGATAGTGACTTTAATTTCCTGCCACTTTTTCTGCGATTCAGATTCTTATGCAGGTAAGTCTTTACTCTGGCTGATCTCTTTGTGTGAGAGAGCAGCATAAATATCAGAGTCTAAATTATTGCACTGGGGCGAAGAGTCATGTGAGTGTGTGAACAAGCCAGGCTTCTGGGCATTTTGTTGTTTTGTTTTGCTTTGTTTGGGGTTTTTGTAAGAGGAAAAATTTTCAGGGAGCCCAGGCCTTGTTGTTAAGGGAAATATGAGTAAAATGAAGACAGGACTTTACACAACTGAGATAGAAACAGGGGGGTGGAGGAGAGACAGAGACTGAAACAGAGACAAAGAGAAGTGACGGGTCAGAGAGTCAGACGCCTGGAAGGGGCAGTGGTGGCAGGAAGGACGTCCCTTTGCCGTTCTGCTGCCATCTGTTACGTTTCAGCCCATCCCTGGATGCTATACCAAATTCCCCTTTACACCCATTGTCTCCAGGTCTGTGTGATCTCAGGAGCAAAGGAGAAAATCTCTTTCTTGTCCCTGGCAGCCCTCCAGGCTCTGGTTCTGGCCATTCAGCCCGTGAAGAAGGAACTTGTGAGTGCAGTTCTCTCTTGGGCGGTAGGGAGGCTGTACAGTCGGTATCTCACCGCCTGACCTGGAGGCCCCCGTCTTCCGCCCATGTCACCTCCAATCTCTGTCTCCCTCTCAGCTTCGTTACACATCTTTCCAGTGTTCTAGCCAGCATTCGGTGTTCTCACAGCCGTTGTTGGGAGATGGGGTCTGGTGTTTGAGAAGTGGACACTCATTCGTGGAACTCCCGTCGTAAGTAAGCTGCTGGATAAGGTCTTCAGTGTAGCTAACTTTGGCTCAGTTCTCACAGTGGCCTTTTGAAGCACGGTCCTTATCAGGGGGTCAAGTAACTGCTCTGCAATAAAGGACAGATGTGGATTTAGAATCTTTGTCCTAAAGGTAAGTTCAAATCTTACAGTTCTTTTCCTTTCTATCAAGATGCTGGATTTAGGGCTGAGGGTTAGCTCAGTGGTAGAGCACCTACCCAGAATGCTTAGGGCTCTGCATCATTAAGGAGCAGCAGGAGGAGAAGGCTTTCGTGTGCTTTTTCTGCTGTACCAAGCTGTTTTTGTCTTGGTCTTTTTGGGGTGTTTGGGTTATCACTGAGTTATCCAGACACACCTTGAACTTGCAGTCCTTTTGCCTCAGCCTCCTAGGCAGCTGCAATTACAGGCCTGCTGACCAGACTCAGCTCATGCTACCTTTTGAGAAACCTTTTACTAGGGTTGGTAAGATAGCTCAGAGCATAAAGGTGATGGCTGCTAAGCCTAGTGACCTGAGTTCAATCCCCCAGGACCACAGTGGAAGGAAGGAGAGAACTAACCACTGAAAGTTGTCCTCTGAGCTCCTTATACATGCTGCTGCGTGTGTACACACACACACCCCATCATCACCATCATCATCACTATCATAATCATCATCATAAAAATTAAAACTAATAATAATACAAACCGCATATGTTCAGGTATATGCTTATAGTCCTAGCTGCTCAGGTGAAGCAGTGGGTTGTCTAGCTTCAGGAGTTTGAGAGCAGCCTAAGCAAGACTTTGTCTTAAAGATGGAGAGGAAAGAGCAGTGTTTAAGAGCTCTTACTGCTGCTCTTGCAGAGGACCTGAATTTGATTGCTAGCACCCATGTTGGATGGCTCACAACTGCTCGTAACTCCACCTTCAGAGGGATCTGATGCCTCTGGCCTCCCTGGATGACTGCACTCACATGCAATTACACACATACACAGACACACTTAAAAATAAAATAAATCTGCCAGGCAGTGGGGGTACACTCCCAGCACTTGGGAGGCAGAGGCAGAAAGACCTCTGTGAGTCTCAGGCCATCCTGGTCTACATAGCAAGTTTCAGGACAGCTAGGATGACACAGAGAAACCCTGTCTCAAAAACTAAACTAAACTAAGCTAAATCTTTAAAAATAGAGGGCGGAAGTTTGGTACAGTGGCACATGCCTGAAATCCCAATACACAGAAGCCTGAGGCATGGCGGTAGGCCAGCCTGGGCTAGATGGTGAGTTCCAGGCCTACTTGGGCTAAGAGTGAGACCCCCATCTCAAAATAAAAAAATCAAGAGAAACAAAGTGTATGGCTGGGTAGGGGAAACACTTTTTTATAAGTGGGACAGAACAGAACAGCTTTTATTTTATGAGCGAAGGTCTTGGAGTACTTCCTGTTGTCTGGGGCTCGCCGGCACCAGTCTGCCATTCTTTTCACGGTACCTCCTGCGTGGTATCTATTCCTCGCTCACTTTCAGTTCAGATGGCTTCTGTAGGACACCTCTCTCTCCAGGTGCTGCTAGAGAGCTTTCCAGAAAGCTGTGGCTCAGACCCCACCACACCGTAGCGGTTTTGTTTGTTTGTTTGTTTGTTTGTTTGTTTTTGGTTCCGGCACAATGAACTCAGGGTGGCCAGGGAGAGTCAAAATTCATGTCTAGTCCTGAGTGTTTGTACGTGTACTTGTTTTGCTGTTTTTATTGTTGTTGTTGCTGTTGTTTTAATAGTATGGAAGAAAACAGTTGAGAGAGGGGATCTCCCCTTGTGCTAGAAACTGCCTAGAACAAATGTCAAAAGGAAAAAGAAAACGTGGCCCCAGAGCATTGTGGGTTTGGACAGAAATATCATTTTTAATATTACTCTTAAATCTGAAACTCCAGGGGTAGAGCCCAGCAGGTGATCTGATTCATACTGACGGGTGAGAACCGCTGGCTAAGAGAAAGAATCGGAGTTGAGTCACGTTGGTTCAGACTACAGGAGCCAAGAGACCTGAGTTAAAAAAAAAAAAAAAGCCTTGAAACATTCTCAGAGTTCCTGGTTTACTGCAGTACCTGTGTGGGTTCTGTGTGTGTGTGTGTGTGTGTGTGTGTGTGTGTGTGTGTGTCTTTCTGGGTCCCAATTCTCAACTGCTTAGAACTTGGTGAGAAGAGAGCTCTTACTTGGTGAATTCCTTAGCATTCAACCCTGACAAGTCCTGGAACATAGCATAGAAGATCTATGTGGACCCTTCCCTTCTAACATTTGTAGGGGAAGGGAAAATGGCTTCTCTCCACTCATCTAGGATCTTTGGCTGGATACAAACTGACATAAGACAGATTGACAGGGGGAAAAACATAAGTAGCTAGTCGTGGTGATACAGACCTGTTACCTCAACATTTGGATGATGGAGGCGGAAAGACCAATTCTAGGCTAGCCTTGGCTACATAGGGAGTTGAGGAAAGCCAGGGCTATCTTATATCCTTCTCAAAACACCACCACCACTACCATCATCACCACCAACAAAGAAAAAAAAATTGGAGCTGGAGAGATGGCTCAACAGTTAAGAGCACTGTCTGCTCTTCCAGAGGACCTGGGTTCAATTTCTAACACACACATGGCAACTCACAACTGTCTGTAACCCCAGTTCCAAAGAATATGACATCTATGGTGATTTTTAAAAAACCCAGAAATATTATGGGGATATGCTTTAATTTTAATCCCAGGTGTGGGGATATGAGGTTGCGTCACAGCAGGTGACTATGATTTGCCTCATGCTCTAGCAAAGATGTGGTTCTGCCAGCTGCAGATAGTTTCTGCAAGTGTATGACGTTTGAAAATCTGGGGATTCTTGAGAAGGTATGCAAATGCCATTACCCTGAGAGGGGCTGTGGTTGTTGCTCCTCTTCCTCCTGGTTGCTGGTTGCTGATGTTGCTGTTTGCTGTTGTTGCAGTTTGATGTGGTTTGCCAAGTGGTCTTGTGCAAAGAGACTAGAAGAGGAAATTGAATATTCTGAAAGCAAATATCAAACTTACCCCAAGGAACTAGATGCCCCTAATCAGCAGGAAGCAGTCTAACAATAACAACACCCTCTTTCCCCTCTGTCCTTTCCCTCCTACCTAGTATTGGGAGGATTGGAAGGGTGGAATAAGGGTGGAGAAGGATAGGAGAAAAAAGAAGCCTCAAAGTAGCAAACAATGGTTACAAGTGGCACCCAGAGGAGCAGGGAGACAGAGTGGGAAACCGGGTTTCAATGCCATAGAGGAAAAGGAGGGGAGAGAGGGGGAAGGAATGGATATTTTGTTTCAAGATGTCAGTAAAAGGTTTATTGTGATGTGGGCTATCCTCAGCTTTGCTCCCTTAGGGGTGGGGGAGGTTCTGTTGTTTGTTGTTGTTGTTTTGTTTTGTTTTTCCTCTTCCTATATATTGTTCAAAAAAGTTTGGGAGAATGGCTGAGCAGTTGGAAAAATTGCAGGTGGAAATGAAAGGACCTGAGAAAAATGGCAGAAATGGGAAAACCGAAAGGGTCACTCTGCTCTCGTTTTTTGAAAAGGTGGCAGAGTTGCCTGTGCAACTGGAGAGGTAAGGAGTGAAAGTGCACTTGGGAAGCGGGTAGTGCCAGAAAAGGGAGAAACAAAGGGCTTAGACCTAGTCACTGAGCAACAGAGTGGGAGTTTTTCCCTAGGAGGAAAGAGGGAAACTGTGCTAGAAGATCACGTCCAGTCTGGCACAGTACACTTTTGATTTCCAGTCCCTGCAGCCCCTGGGAGGAGCAGTTTGTGTGGCCAGGAAGAGGAGGAGGCTGTGCAAGGTAACAGGGTCTTTGAAAGAAAGGGTTAATTTCAAGCGCTGCTAGAGATAGAGGAGCCTGGAATTGCAAAATCACCATCACTTTCCCCAGTATTCATACGGTACATGCCTGCTTGTGCAGATTGTGATTATGATGAAATAGGGTGACATCCTCTAGAAATTACAGATCTGAGGCATTTTAAAGAGTGCATGATTTCTTATGGCATGCATTCACCTATGTAAAACAAATTCTAAGTAACTGGGCTACTCAAAATAAAATTATTCCCCAAGACTGAAGGGGACTGGGAATAGCTGTGCTAGAGGCCATTCAGCAGTTAAAATGGTTAACATGGTGGAGGGAAGAAGCCATGACTACTGAACAGGGAAACAGAGCAAGGGTAATGAAAACTGTCAAAGATCAGTTGCTGGGTGAAGAGCAGTACTCTGACCTACAAGAACAGATTCGATTTGATGAAGCTACTGTAGAATAATGTTGCTTAGCGGCTTTAAGAGCTTGGAGCAAACTTGAAGAGCCTGGGAAAAGGTTCCCCTCCCTTACTAAGATTATACAAGGCTCTGGAGAAGCCTTCACTAAATTTTTTTTTTTTTTTACAAAGATTGGTCTCAGCAGTGAACAAAACAGTATCAGACCCTGGTGCAAGACAGGTGTTGATAGAAAGCTTGGTTTATGAAAACGCAAAGACCAAACATAAATAAATGATTAGGCTGTTAAAGGTTCGAGTAGCACCTATGACCAAATGGATAAGGGAAACAATTAATATTGCTTCTCCTGTACGGCATGCTATTGTCATGGGTCAAGCTATAGCTAAAGGTCTCAGATATCAAAATGCCCTGTGCTTCGATTGTGGGAAGTCTGCTCATTTGCAAAGAGACTGTGGCCAAGCTGCTAAAGGTCGTAGATTTCAGCATGTCTGATGCGTTAACTGCAAGAATATGGTATTTGCGCTGGAAAAGTGAACAAGTCATTTTAGTGGCAATGGGTTTTCTGAATATAATCCAGAAAGAAGGCCAAGGCTTCCAGGAATGTTCAGGCAATGTGGTGAGGGCTCCCACTGGACCAACGAGGGTAAGGCTGGTGGGTGATATGTCAATACGCTTGAGATGGAAGCAGATAGAAAAATGGTAGGTTCAGCTTCACTTGGCACTCATGAAGACCTAGACATCTCTGGTAAAACTTTTTTGATGAATCTTCCTTCTTCACGCCAGGGGGACAGTTTATGATGAAACTGGGGGTGAAATGATATAGGCTTCTGATATATATATATATATATGATATACATCATAAAAAAATCTCAGGCTGTGTCAATTGTCTAAACACAAGACATAACAGGAATTGAGCTCTCTAATTTGTGAGGGGACCACTACTGAAATATAAACAGCCCTACCTACCTTCAAAATGGTTGACTGGCAAGCCTGTATCTGACTGAATATGGGTGATATGTAATTTCATTTCTTATCGCCTGTTGCAGTTGCATAAATAACAAAGTTAATTCTGAATTATCAGGAATAAATTTAGCAGTTTATATATGCAGAACAACTCTTTTTCATATTGAAAGTCAGTAATTGTATTAAGAGATTCGTGGAAAATCTACTAATACCATAAGGAATGTCTACAGCCCTGATTTTTAAACTGAAGTATATAGACTTTGAATTGCTTTGCTTATTTTGTTTGACTTATAGCCCGCCACTCTCAACTTATTTGCATCAGTACAGAATGTAGGTGCTTCAGGAATTGGCTTCCCTTTGCAATACATGAGAGAATTCAATTAGTTCCTTTTATAAACCGAAGATGCTTGCTTTTGTGATGTTTGTTGTTAATTTCTCACAAATAGTTACTACAAGCTCTTTGCCAATCTTCATTGATTACTCACAATGACATAATCTCAGCATTAGCAAAAGGCACTATGATTTTTGCCCGGTATTGTTCCTGACAATTGATGTAGTCTCATTGTACATTTTTTTATGGTTAAATCATAAGTTTTTGTACATAAGTCTTTAATTTTATTCATTTTGTTCGTGGGCTAAGAAAATCTATTCCATAATACTCTTCCCTTTGTACAATGAGCCCAGTAGAAGAATGAGTTGAAGGCAAAATAACAAAAATACAAACAAGTTGGGATCTATTTGATATACACATGAATCTTGTTGCCTCTGTTCTACCAGAGGTAACTTTCTCCCTCAACTGTTAACCATCTTGGACTATTTAAATCCAAGTCTTGTACCATTTGAAACAAATTACTTAACTCTTGAGTGGTCAATCCAGTGGCACTGTACATGCAGGCGGAACACCGACACATATAAAAATAAATAAATCTTCTTTTAAAATCATTTTTTAAAAGAAGAAAACTGTGTGTGTGTGTGCACGTGCTCGTGTGCATGCATGTGCCCACACAGGAATGTGGGCTTGGTGCTACATTCACATGTGGATGTCAGAGGATGACCTCAGGTGTTGGGGGAAGGGGGTTGGTTTTTTGAGACAGGGTTTCTCTGTGTAGCCTTGGCTGCCCTGGAACTCTCTTTGTAGACCAAGCTGGAGATCCGCCTTTGACTGCCTCCAGAATGCTGAGATTAAGGTGTGCACTACCACCTGCCTTCTACCTTATTTGATTCATGGTCTCTTTGTTGTTGTTGTTGCTTTTTTTTTTTCCATTACACATGCCAGCCTAGCTGGCCCACAAGCTTCTGGAAGTTCTCCTCTTTCTCTCCGTCATCCCCTGTGAAGGAATGCTGAGTTCCATTTGTCCATGCTATATGTCTGTCTTTTATTTGGGTTGTGAGGATTTCCTCTCAGATACTTACACTTGTATATATGTTTTCACCCACTGAGCCATCTCCTCAGCCCAGGAAATTATATTTATTACATATCTATGCATGGAATTAAGTCCCACAAAACACTAGAAAGGAAAGGGGCTGGGAGCTGGGAAAAGGAAATGTTTCACGTCATGGGAGGGTAATAAAAGCTCTCTTAGTGCGCAGGTGCCCTCAGGCAAAAACGTACTCAGAGGACAGAGTTCTGTGTTTTAAAGATGTGTGTGATTGACTCATTTTATGCTTATGGGTGTTTTGCCTCATGTACGTATTGTGCCAGACATTTGTGTGCCTAGTGTTTGTGGAAGCCAGAACACACCTTTAGGTCTCCTGGAATGGAGTTATGGATGCTTGCGGGTCACCATGTGGGTGCTAGGACCTGAACCCTGGCTTTCTGCAAAGAGCAACAAGTGCCCTTATGACTGAGCCATCTCTCTAGCCCCAGGAGCTCTCTTCTTAATTCAGATCCTTCCCCCCAAGGAGATTTTCTCTCTAGATGCAAATTTCTTTTACAAAACAGATTTGAAAGCTTCTCCCATGCCGGCAGTGTCTCAGAATAACCAGCTTAAAATATGCCAGTGGTGTACTATATTTGGGGATAGCATATTCTAGTCTACTGCAGTCATCTTTTGGGGTGGTGTGTCCTGAGTCCCAGCACATTCTAGCACTCCTTATCCCTGTTCTCCTGGGAACCTGGAGCTATTGGGAGCAAACCTTGTTTGTTCTCCATTGCCGCAGCACCCCACGGGAGGCTGGCAGCCCATCCCAGGGCCCCTGGGGCACAGGAGGACCGATTGCAATCACAGAGCATTTCCTTTCAGTCTGTCCTAAAACAGAGTCCTTCTGTGGGGAAAGGAATAGGGCCCAGAAACCAGTGCATTAGAAGAGCCTCCCAGTAAGGGCCTACCTTACTGTGTTACCAATTCCTGCCAGCTAACCTCAATCCAAACAGTGGCTCCTGAGGGTCTGCCCTAGGCCATGGGAACTAGAGGTGTCAGTCATCATTTGAAGGAAGAAAGGACTTTCCTTCCCTTCTTCGAATTATTTGCCTGTTTTCGAGTTCGCACATCTTTAAAGCAGCCACCCTTCACAGACACTGGAAAAGGTGTGAACACAACAAGGACCTGCTCAAAGCTATAAAACCTCGTGGCTATAGCCAGCTCAGCTTTCAGGGCTTGGTCTCCTAGAGCTGCAGACCACGCCTCTCCATGGAAATCTGTGACAAAAAGACAAAGGCATCAATACATTTCAGCTTCAGCGATGGAGGATCTAAGTTATATTCTGGTTCAGCAAGATAGCTCAGCCAGCTGAACACTAAACACTGCGAGTCTGGTGACCTGAGTTCAGTCCCTCGGGCCCATGTTAAAGTAGAGAAAAGAACAGATGCGCAGAGTTGCCCTCTGAACGCCGCTTGAGTCCTGTGGCAGGGGGTCCACCCTCTACCACACACATATATACAGTAATAGTAAACAAGGTGAAGTTCTTTAATATCCTCCCCCTATTCCCCCAAAAGCTGGGCGTGGTGGCACATGCCTTTGATCCCAGCACTCAGGAGGCAAAGGCAGGAGGATCTTGGAGTTTGAGGCCAGCCTCGTCTACACAGTGAGTTCCAGGACAGCCAGGGCTACCCAGAAAATCTCGGTTTCTCAAAACAAACAAACAAACAAACAAACACAGTTTGCATTTCTCATATATTGAACTTCATCCTCATTTTTCCCAGAATGGCTGATTCTCATTTTTTTTAGAACATCAATGGTGTGTTTTTAATGGCCAGTGGACTGATGTATAGTTTGTCTTCTGCTTTGGTTTCATCTTGTGTTGTGAGTCTGCTACGTCAGAGAACACATATGCAGGCATCTGTGTCTCTTCACAGTGCTGGAATGTGTGCGTGTGCATGACAGAATGGCTGCAGAAAGATTAAAGAGGCCACAGAGTGTGAGAGGTCCTATTGGAGACAGAGGCAGAGAGAGAGCTGGCAGTAGTTGCTGGCGGTGCGCAGAGCTGACCTGGAAGCTGGCTCAGGGCAAGCCAATGCAAAGGGCAGGGCCAGTTCCTGACAGATCTATGACAATGTGAACACGCCAAGTAGTGGGGACTGCACTGAGCTAAAGCCTTGAGGACAGCCAGGAGTGTTCTGTCAGGCACTGGATGAGGTAAAATGACGGACGGGTGGGGCCGCCTCCAAGCCATTACCAGCACAGTATTTCCTTCCTTTTGTTGGATCCGTGTAAGGTTAGTGCTCCCTTTTTTGGCTTGGTGGGTCCAATTCAAGAGCCTGATTCTCTGGTACGTCTTTAAAATGTCCATGTATCCAAGCGTGCTCAAGTCTACCCCAGTAAGCCTGTAAGCAGTTCCCTTGCATGGATAAGTTGCTTCTCAATCTGTGCCTCGTGGTTCACGCTAGGCAGGTGGTAGTGTCTGTGTGCACAAGTAGGATGCAGTCATCCCATCTCTGCATCTGTACCCAAGATGGAGCTGAAGGCTGTACAGTGCAATCCGCAGGGCAAGGACAGCCTGAAGCCACTGATCCACACACGAGGGAGTAACTGAGAGCAGGGTACAACACAAACTCTACAATACACACCACACACACACAGAGAGGGGCAAATACAAACACACAGAAGCAAACACACACATTTACACACACAGAGAGGCAAATACAAACACACAGAAGCAAACACAACATTTACACACACAGAGGCAAGTACACACACACACACACACACACACATTTGTTTATCTCAGTCTTCCTGTCTCAACATCTCAAATGCCGAGATTACAGGCTGTGCCTCGACACCTGGCAAACTTTGCCAGTCATGGTGACATACTTCTGAAATCCCAGCATTCTCAGGGGGCTGAGCAGCTTGGGGCATACAGCAAGACCCTGTCTGAAGGAAAGGAGGAGGTCAGATTTCATTAACATTAAAGGTGTGTGGATCAAAGAGCGCTCTGAGAAGATGAAAAGACAATCCCGGAGTGGAATACGTTTATAGGTGACATACCTATAAAGAGAAACGTCCTGAGCATACAAAGATCAACGGCAGCGCAAGCAAACCTTACATCCAGGGGCTGGACAGACGGCCCAGAGGTTGGGAGCACTGGCTGCTCTTGAAGAGGACCCTGCTATGATTGCCTGTACCTACGTGGTGGCTTACAATATTAAATATGGTTAAATATAGTTTCAGACAATCCGGTTCCCTCTTCTGACCTCTGTGTGCACCTCTATGTGGTTCGCATGCATAAACTTAGGCGCTGATGGCTCAGTTCTTAGCATCTACAACCATTCACACTTCCAATTCCAGGACATCTTCTTCTGACCTCTGTGGGTACCTGTGTGCACCTGCATGTCTAAGTGTGTTTATATACACACACATACCTACTGTACGTAAAATAAAATAATCTTTTTTTAAAACAGAGTTTTAAACATAGAAGCCAGGTGTGGCGGTACATACTTGGAATCTCAGCCCTTCGGAGGTTAAGACAGAATAATGAGTTCAAGGCTAGCTTGAACAACATAGGACATCCTTTATTAAAAAAAAAAAAAGGAGGACATAGTATCAATGTGTCAATATATACTATAACTGGGGATAACCTTGAGAAGACATTATATTAAACAAAATAAACCAGACATCAGAAGATGAATATTGTATGATTTTTACTTCCATTAAATGTCTAGAACAGGACATTTTGTAAACATAGAAAATAAATTAAAACTGAGTACAATGGCACACACCTATAATTCTAGTAACTGAGAGGTGGAAGTAGGAGGACAGTGCGTTTGAGGCTATCCTGAGCTACCTAGCAAGATCCAGTTTTAAAAGAAACTAACAAAAACAGGGATTATCAGAGGCAGAAGGGAAAAGAGAATGGGAGATTTTCTTTAAAAAAAAAACATTAAAAGAAATTAATTTAGGTGAAGGTGTTTTGTGTTTGTTCGTTTTTATATGGGGGATGCGGTTTGCTACCACACCTGGCTGAATGAACTGCTGTTTTAAGTGGCTAGCACAGTGTCAGCCCCTCGCTGCCTAGCCCAGGCCCTCTCTGTGAGGTGGAGCGCAGGGCCGACCCTACCCCAGCTCCTAAGTGTTGACACCACAAGTGTTTATGGTCATGTCCAGCTTCACATCTGGCCTCATGACTAAGTTACTGCATTTTCTGTCTGTGTCTTTCTCTGTCTGCCCATTCAGGCTACGATAGCAAGAGACTTTACCTTTGGTAGCAGAAATTGATTTCTGGAGGTTGGGAAGCCTGTGCTCCCAGGAAGGGCTGTGCTTCATGAGCTGTGACTCTGTGTCCTCCCAGATGGAAGGAGCACACAGGCTTCCTAGTTTCTTCAGAGGGCACTAACTCCATTCAGCATGACTTTGCTGCTTACCTTGTTCCTGACCAGGCCCCTAGTTACCTCATAAGACCTTCAACAAGGACTCTAAGGGGTTAACATTCCCCAGGAAATCTCACCTGCCAGAGAACAACAGGCAAAGATGAATCTCAGGGCTCTGATCATTTCTCTCACAGCTAAATCTCCGCCTGGCCTTCCTTTCATCATTTCTATACATTTTAACACTGCTGCAGGCAAGGTGAGGGAAGCCAAGAATTTTCCTCTCCCCAGCTCTGGACAAAACTAGAAACAATGTCATTTCTTTTTGCAAATTCTTGTCCCCTGTTTTTGTTTTGCTTTGGTTTTTTTTTTTTTTTTTTTTTTTTGGTAAGGTGTAGATCGGACACCTCAGTTTCCAGTAACAGATCAAGCTCACTGGGGATCAGATTTCAACCTAAAAATCTGGGGCGGGTAGGTGCATTCAGATCACGACACCAATCCACTGTTTTTGTTTTGTTTTTCAATATAAGTAGATCCCTCTCTCTCTTTCTCTCTTTCTTTCTCCTTCCTTGCCTTCGCCTCTTGAGATAAGGCCTTGCTATATTGCTCAGACTAGACTTGAACTTCAAGGATCAAGCTGTTCATTCCCCACCAGCTTCCCAGGTAATGGTGACTGCAAGAATACACACCAGCAAGTAAAAACTGTTTCCTTCCTTCCTTTCTTCCTTCCTTCCTTCCTTCCTTCCTTCCTTCCTTCCTTCCTTCCTTCCTTCCTTCCTTCCTTCCTTCCTTCCTTCCTTCCATTTGTGTGTCTTGTGTGCATGTATGTCTGTGCCATGTGAGTTCAGAAGATAGTGTTGGATCCCCTGGAACTGGAGTTACAGATGGCTGTTGATAGGTCTCAAACTCAGGGCAGACAGCTACTGTGTCTTTTTAACATATCAGAGGGACTCTGGCTGCCAGGTTCTCCCAGCATCTCTCAGTCCCTATCTGTTACAGGGTCCTCCTTGCTGGCACACCCTGACCCTGATGCTGAACCCTCCAGTTGCTCTTCCCCTAGCTGCTCTTGTCTATATAATACAGTCATTTTGATTACTCTGGTCTTTTTACTCATTTTACCCTTTTGGTCTCCTGGCTCTCCCTCTCCCCCTCCCTTCACATGGTCCAGCTCTGTCTGGCCATGTTCACTCTGGACCTTCCAGAAGTCTCTGGCTACGTTCACCCTCATATCTACTGTGCTCTCCCTTCACCTGCACCTTTAGGGGCAGCCATGTCCTCCTTTTATTTCTTTTTTTTTCATTCAGTTGTGAGCCACCATGTGGGTACTGAGAACTGAGCCCAGATCCACTAGAAGAGCAGCCAGCGCTCTTAACTGCTGAGCCATCTTTCCATCTCATAAAATCTGTTTTTAATGGACATGGAACATTCTGTATGATGGTTATAATTTCACTATTCTACATTCCCTCCTTTTTCTTATTCCTCCTGCTCCTCTTTCTTTTTAAGAGGCTCACTCTGCCCAGACTGGCCCGAAATTCATAGCCACTCCCCACCCAAACCAGCTTTTTTGGGTATTGGGATCACAGGTATGTGCCACTGAACTCAGCTTTGACCAAGCTTGTTATTGGACATCTAGTTTTTAACTTTTAAAAATAATTTTTGCAGGGCTGGAGAGATGGCTCAGAGGTTATGCATACTTGGCTGCTCTTCCAGAGGACCTGGAACTTCCAGCACCCACAGGGCAGCTCACCACTGTGTGTAGCTCCAATTCTGAGGGATCCAACACCCTAATATAGACTTATATGCAGGCAAAATACCAACGCACATAAAATAAAAATCAATCAATTTAAAAAATTGCAAATGTGGCGTTGTCACACAGTGATACTCTCTCTTAACCCTCCTTCCAGCTAAGTGCTGGAACTGTGAGTTCATATCGGCCTTGGTCAGCCTTCTGAGCTGGTAGCTTACAGGGCAGTGTGCTGGAGAGATGTGCTTGAAGCTGAGAGACTCCAGAAAGCTGGAGTCCAGTGTGTGGTCCTCCCCAGGCCACGCTGGGCACTGCCTTTCTGGATCTTCGTTTCTCCTGTAACAGACAGAAGGCTCTAGAGAGACTGCTCCCTGGCTGCCTTTCCTGCTTGGAGGTTTTGTGATTTCAGACCATTTTCTACTAAGCCAGGGGCTTCTCCATTTGATTGTGCCCTTCCTCAGAGCTGTGTGTGTGCACACGCCTGAGCGTGTGTTTCAGTTTCTATTCTTAGCAGGGTGATCTTTAAACAAGGAATAGATTTGTGCTTCTGTCTCATCTCCGGTGCACGCTGCTGGGCTGTTTCATGCTCAGCCATTCATTCACATAAAAAAGCAATAGCCCATTAAGGAAATGAGAAGATGCTGCTCCTTCTCCTTACATCCACCAGGGTACGGACTGCCAGATCCCTGACTTGGGGAGGCAGGGCCTGGCTCTCTTTGGTCACCAAGCCTGGGCTCTGACTCAGTGGTAGATGAGATCAGGGGAATCTTGGCTTCGGCCCTCTCCTGCCGGTTCCACCCCAGAGCGCCTCCGTGGGATGGGTCAGGGCTGATGTTCAGTCAGCAGTGGATTTTGATGGTAATGAGTAATCAGCATTCCAGAAGAGGGGGTCATTGTTTGTCCTAAAATAAAAACTGGGCACTGATGAGTCTCCACTGCTCCGATAGTTCTCACCTGTGACAGTTTCTCAGAATAACTTTGGATATTTCAGTAAACAAATTCAGAGAGTGGGCTCTCAACCTCAGAAGACATTGTCACTTAGGAGGTCTAGATGTGGAGCCCAGTTTCTTCATGTTAAAAGCCCTGAAATGGGCTGGCTAGAGTGGCCCATGCCTTTAATCCCAGCACTCTGGAGTCAGAGTTTGGAGCGAAGCCAACCTGGTCTCTATAGCGAGTTATAGTCTAGCCAAGGCAGCATAGTGAGACCATGTTGCAAAACAGCTACAGCAGCAAGCCCACCAAAAGGGAAGCTGGAGAGATGGCTCAGCAGTTAAGAGCACATATTGCTCTCTGTAGAGGACTGGGATTCGGTTCCCAGCACCCAAGTCAGCTAGCTCACAACTGCCTGTAACTCCAGCACTAGGGAATCTGATGCTCTCTTCTGAACTCCTTGGAGATAGCTGCACTGACATGCACACCTGCTGTCAGCTACTTAATCCAACAGGCCCCTCCTCCAAAACTACCTTTCTTCCTTCCTTCTTCCTTTCTTCCTTCCTTCCTTTTTCCTCCTCCTCCTTCTTCTTATTCTTTTTTGAGACAGGGTTTCTCTGTGTAGCCTTGGCTGTCCTGAACTCACTTTGTAGACCAGGCTGGCCTTGGACTTGCGAAGATCTGCCTGCCTCTGCCTCCCAGAGTGCTTGGCTCACGGGGCATGTGCCACACCATGCCTGGCATCCCTTTCCAGAGCTTTCTATCATCTGACACTGCTGTTCCATCATGATCCTATCGGGAAGTTCATCCATTTATTTGTTCGTAGGCTTCACAATTCTACCAGCTGGAGATCCAGCCTTCAACAACACATGAACTTTTGCTTCCTTCCTTCCTTTCTCTCTCTTTCTTTTTCTCTTTCTTTCCTTCATCCTTTCTGTGTGTGCCACATGTGTGCAGGTCCCCACAGGGGCTAGAAAAGGGCGACTCCCCGGGAGCTGGAGTTACAGGCAGTTGTGAACACTCAATATAGTTGCTGGGAACCAAACTTGGGTCCTCTAAAAGAAGAGCAAGACCTCCTAACATCTCAGCCATCTCTTCAGCCCCCATAATACTTTTCAAAAATACGTTAGGGCCCAGAGTCTACCTCAGCAGTAGAGTCTATGCTTTGAGTTTGCAATCTCTGGATTTAATCCAGTGTACCAAGAAATAAAAATCGAAACATTTTAAATGAGTAAACTTTCTTGAATGAAACCATATCTCGATAAAGCCATTATGACAAAAGACTCAATGGTAAGACTTTACGCCATCTGTAAAGGAAATGTGTTGCCAGTGTGGCATAAGTTCAAGGCCAGCCTCTACTATACCTAGGCTATGTGAGATAATAGAGGACTACATAAGTCTTCATGAGCATGACCTAGAACTTCGAAAAGAAGATAAGGCCCTTCTCCTCAACCCCATACCTTGCAGAGAGAAATCCTATGCCTAGAGAGAGAATTTCTTTCCCAGTGTCACCCTTCAAGTTGTTGACAGAGGTTAGAGCATAGGTCCTCTGATTCAGCTCTGAGCGCTTTGCTCCAAGCCTGGTGTTGTCTGGAGCCCCCAGAGAATGCCACAGAGCATAGACAGTGTGAGGAGGCTCCCCACTGTGGCATTTAGACTTGAACTGGAGTTGTTTGGCATTAGACTTGAATGAGTTGTTTGAGGAGACATCAACAGGCAGATGCAGGACCCCATCTGGCAGTAGCTATTCCTTGGCCCACAGTTTACTGAAATATTTCTGAGATTGTTTGTTTGGTTTCTTCCTCTGTCTTTCTTTCTTCGCTTCCTTCGCTTCCTTCCTTACCAGGTGAGCTGGTAAGCAGCTCACTGCAGGCCTGGAGCAATGAATCCTGTGGACCATGGACTGAAACCATGGAACCTTTATAACTGTGAGCCCAAATCAACAGTGCCTCCTTTATTTTTGCTGAGTGTGTTTGTCACAGTGATGTCACGTTGACTAACGTTGCGCATTACGTGGTTTTCAGAATATATGCAAGGTTGTGCAATCAATATCCATATCTAATTTCAGAACAGTTTCATCACCCCCCAAGAGCCGCCACCCCCACCTTTATCACTTGCTGTTGCCTGTCAGCCACAGCCAACGTTTCGTCTCTAAATTTGCCTATCCCGGAGTTTTCATAAAAAATGAAATCTGACAGTGTGTCTCTCTTCTTCCCCTCAGCATGATTTTAAGGTTCGGTCATTGTAAAAATATATCAGGACTTCATTCCCCTTTTACTTTCAAACATTCTGCTGTATGAAAAGACCACACTTGTTCATCTACTCATTAACGAATGGAAGGATAATTGGGCTGTTTCCATTATTTTGGTTCTTATAAATGATGCTGTTGGAAGTGTGGCACGGGGGGGGCGGGTGGAGGGGGAATGGGCTTTGAGGTTTGAGGAGTTCAAACCGGGCCCGGTGGCTTGCTCTTCCTGCTGCCTGACAGTTCAGCTACCTCTCCAGCGCCACATCTGCCTGTGTGCCATGGTGCTTCCACTCATGATAATAATGGACTAAACTGTAAGCCAGCCCCAGTCCAATGTCTTCCTTTGTAAGAGTTGCCGTGGTCATGGTGTCTCTTCACAGCAATGGAAACCCTGAGACAATGCGTGAGCGCTTTGCCTGCATGTCTATACATGCACCACAGGCATGGTACCAGTGGGAACCAAGAGTCTCAGATCCCTTGGAACTGGAGTTACAGATGGTTGTGTGCTGCCTTCTGGGTGCGGGAACTGAACTTGGGTCCCCTGCAAGAGTAGTTAAGTGTTCTGAACTGCTGAGCCATTCCTCTCAACCCCTTGTTGTTAATTTTTGTTTTGAAATAGGGTCTCACAATGTAGCCAAAGCTGGTCTGGGACTTGCTATGTAGACCACTCTGGTCTGGAACTCGCAGATATGTTCCTGCCTCTGCTTCTGGAGTGCTGGAGGACTGTGCTATCATGTCCATCTTGGTTTTTTGTTTTTTGTTTGTTTGTTTGTTTGTTTGAGTCAGTGTCTCACATAACCCAGGTTGGGCTCAAAATCACTATGCAGTGAGAAATGACTTTGAACTCTTGATCCTCCTGCCTCTGCCTCCAGAGTGCTGGGATTACAGGTGTGTGTCACCATACCTTGTCATCCTGTAGTTTGACTTTGCAGTTGACTCTGTCCTTGACTGATTTGACTTTTGTCACCTAACCTTCCTTTAACTAGGTACCGTGGTGAAGTTGAGTAAGGTCATAATCTCAACATTTAAGAAGCTGAGACAAAAGCCAGGCATGGTAGTACAACCTGTAATCCCAGCACTCTGTGAGGCAGAGGCAGAGGCAGGTGGATCTCTGTGAGTTCAAGGCCACCCTGGTCTATGAAATGAGTCCAGAATAGCCAAGGCTACACAGAGGGGGAAAGAATAATAATAATAATAATAATAAGAAGAAGAAGAATAAGAAGAAGAAGAAGAAGAAGAAATAATAAAGCTGAGACAGGAAGATTACTGTGAGTTTGATCCCAGCTTGGGCCACAGAATGAGACCATGTCTCAAACAAAACAAAACAAAAACAAAGCAACAAAGCAAAAATTATGACGGCCATGGAGGTTGGCAATTTTAAGTGAAATCGGTTTAGACCATGGAGCTGGAAGCAGAAACCAGGCTGTTCTCAGATTCCAGAGGTGAAACTTAAGAGGTAATATGCTTTCCACAGCTTTATTTACCTCTTTTCATCTGCAGTGGGAAAACATTAAATGGAAAATTCCATTTAAGGTAGCGGTGGCACATGCTTTTATTCCCAGCACTAGGGAGGCAGAGGTAGGCGGATCTCTGGATTTAAGGCCAGCCTGGTTTACAGAGGGAGTTCCAGGACAGCCAGGGCTGTTACACAAAGAAACCTTGTCTCAAAACACCAAAAAAAAAAAAAAAAAAAAAAAAAAAAAAAGAAAGAAAGAAAAGGAAAAAAAGAAAAGAAACACTCCATAAGGTTTTTTTTTTATTAATTTAATTGAGCATGTATGAAATGTGAGTTCTGGGGATGGAACTCAGGTTTTCATGGCAAGCATTTTTATCCCCTGAACCATCTCACCTGCCAGTTCATACCTTTCCAGGTTTTTAATTAAATGCTGCTCTGAGCAGCATGATGAAATCTCCTTTTGCCCTTTTCTGCCCTTTCCAGGAAGGGAACCACCCTTTGTCCATTGTATCCATGTTGTATAAACTATCCAAGACCTATCCTATTAATATCAATTTTAGTTATAAGATCAACTTTCCTAAGACTGAACTATTGTGTTAAGAAACTTATTTACCTAACGACCCAAACACAACACTAGTAATCCTGCTAATTTTAACACAGTATAGTGTTTGGTCATTGGTTATTACTGATTTCTTATTATACCGAACTTATAAATTAAACTTAGCCAAAGTACGTATTATAGGACCAGGTTCTAGCTGCAGTTTCCAGCATCCAGTGAGGTACCTGGATCCTATTCCCCAGAATAACGGAACACTGTACTATTTGAAAAGGGAAGAAGCAATGGATGTCTGGGAAACAGTTTATAGGATAGGTTTGCTGGCATGGCTTCCATGTTGGATTTTAGTCACACACAGGGGTCATATGGTGCACATGGGAAGCTGTAGGGCCAGGCACACATGAGAGACATCCATGGCAATCACAGCACACTTTTTCATAACACTCTTTCTTTCTTCCCTCTCCCTTTTTTCTCTCTTTCTCAGCTTCCTCTTTTCATATTTGTAGTTAATATTTTCTATGGAGGTATTTCTAGCCATTACAGCTGTGAAACAAAAAAAAATTCTGCTTGATCTTACATGGTGTTTGGGCTACATAATAAGATCCCATCAGGAAAAAAAAAAAGGCTAAGAGCCAAGAGCTCCTCTGCTTTTTACAAAGACCCAGGTTTGATTTGTAGCACCCACATACATGGCAAGTCACAATTGCTCCTAGCTCCAGTTGCGGGGGGATCCAACACCTTCTCCTGGCTTCTGTGTGTACCACGTCCACAGAAAAACATACAAGCAAAACATTCATACACATAAAATAAAATCTGAAAAATTAAAAATAAAAAGCCTGTGTGTCAGTGTGAGAATACTTACCACTGAATGCAAGAGGCCTCAAAGACTATTTCCAGCACATGCTCCCCTTTACCCGCTTGCGTGCACGCACGCACACACGCACGCACTCTCACAAACACACACACACACACACACTAACTCACAGTACACACAGGTCATAATTTTGTTTTTCTTGTGACTCTGTGGGTCAGGAGTTAACGCAGGGCTGGATAGTCCTCTCCTGGGGTTTCACAGCCAGAGGCCAGGAGGAGCTGAGTTCTTCTGAAGCCTGCACTGCGATGGTTGTCCCAGCTGTCTCATTTAGATGGCTACAGACAATGCTGGTGGTGGTCTAGTGGGGGCTCAGGGGTGGGGGGTGCCCCCTGTGTGCTTTATTTTGTTTCATTTCTTGTGTTTAAAAAATATTTTTATCTGTCAGGCTTGAGGCAGGTGGATTTCTGTGAGTTCAAGGCCAGCCTGGTCTACAAAGTGAGTCCAGGACAGCCAAGAATGCACAGAGAATCCTTGTCTTGAAAAACCAAATATATATGTAATATATATAATATATGTGTATGCCATATGTGTGCAGGTGCCTGTGAAGGTTGGAAGAAGGCATAGGACATAACATCCCTTGGAGCTGGATTTATAGGCAGTTTGTGAGCTCACTGATATGAGTGCTGGGAATCAAACTTGGGTCTTCTACAAGAGCAGCAACTGCTCTTATCCCCTGAACCCCCTACCCTACCTTTTTTTATTATTGTTAATTCTTTTGAGACAGGGTCTCACTATTTAGTTCCAGCTGTCCTGGAGCTCAGTATGTAGAGCAGGCTGGTTTTCAGTTCACAGAGACTTACTCACCTCTGCCTCTTAAATGCTAGGATTAAAGGCGGGTCCCACCATACTCCATGTTTTTCTGTGTTTTTAATTTAAAATTACAAGATGGCAACAAAGTAATAGGTGAGCTTCACTATTATACTTCATTCAAATCTGTCCCTCTCCTACACTACCCTCCTGGAACCCACCTCCCTCTCCCTGGCTGTTTCTGTCTTCTGGATTCAGGAGCACCTTTGGCTGGTATGTATATGTGGCCATTTCACGGTAATCAATTTCACTCCCCCCCCCCCCCCAGAGTAAGAATCCCAAGAGAGAGGTGAAAACTGTGTGGTCTTTCATGCCATAGCCTTGTAATCCATTCTGTATCTCCTCCATTGTATTCTACTGGCCTCACGCAAGTGTGTTCAAGAACTGGAAGGCTTAGCCTACGCCAGTGAAGTTTTGTGCACTGCATTCCATTGTGTACATATGTGTGTGTATGATGTATGTGAGTGAATGTGCATGCCTGTTGTGGCACATGTGTGGAGGGCAGAAAACAAGTTTTTGGAGTTGGTTCTCTCCTTCCGTTGCCGGTCCCAGAGATCAGGTTGTTAGGCTTGTGTGTGCTGTCATTCTCTGAGCCATCCACAGGGGCTCAGGGAAAGAAGAGGGAGCTGAGGCCCAGAGGTTAGGTTCCCATCACCTTGCCATTAGCAGAAGAGGCGGGATCTGATCCAGTCTGCTCCCTGAGACCACAGCCACAACCTTACCCTGCCTCTACGGCGAGATATTCCTAACATGTTCAACTAAGCCGACACACATACAGTGAGGTTCTATTTATAACTGCCAGCTTGTAAACTCCTTTCAGCACATCCAAAACCACACAACAGAATGTGTGTCTGAGCCGGGTGCCTGTAATCCCGGTACTCAGGGAGGCAGAGGCAGGTGAATCTGTGAATTGGAGGCCAGCCTGGTCTACAAAAGAAGTCCTGGACAGCCAAGGCAGAGAAACCCCATCTTGGGAAAAAAAAAGACCGCATACCTGCATATCTGGTTTTCTTTCTCTTCTCTTTTATTCTTTCTTTCTTTTCTGACCAGGTCTCACCCTGTAGCCCTGGCCTCACTATGTAGATCAGGCTGGCCTTAAACCCTTTGAGCTCGCAGAGATCTGCCTGCTCCTGCTTCCAGCATGTTGGGACTAAAGGGAGGAGGCACCATGAGCAGTCCAGCATGGTTTTCTTTCTACTTTTCTTCCAGTCCTTCATCAGGTCTTTCGGAAGACCTTCTCTGACTAGCCAGCTCTGGGATAAGCGCACCTTGGACCTCAGCGCTGCGCAGTTGTTGGCCTTATCATTAGGGCTCACAAGGTGCTCATTGTCCTGGCTGCCTCCCCCAGTGGACTCTGAGAGCAAGGACGTGATCATGTGCGCAGAAGCTGTGCTCTCAGTGAACGCTCTGGCATAGGAGGAATGTCACTACCTGCAGATTTCTCAGGACGTTCATATGCAACTACCACACATTCCCCACATACAGAAACACAGGAACGGAGATGCTACGCCCCCAATCTGTTGACCTGCACTGTGGCCTCATGCAAGCGCCATCACTGTCCACCTACTCTCATGGCCGCCGATCCCTCAATCACTGCCATACACTGTTTCTTTCCTTCTTTCTTTCTTTCCTCCTTTTTTGTTTTTTTTTAAGCAAATACAGTCACCATCTGCATTTCCGAAAACAGGCTACAGAGTTGAGTGAATATGAGAACAGTTCTATTTTTCATCCACGCCGTCACAGGTTGTTTCTTTCATGAACTCGATCCCTGACTTATGCAATTACTGTCACCGTCGCCCGTCTTCCGGGTTCCTTCCCTCTTGGCCTCCGGGTGCTCCCGGGGGCTGGTCCGCGGGGTCTGCAGCCTAGTGCGCTCGGGAGCCTCAGCCCAGGCGGGCGCGGCCTGGCCCCGCCCCCTCATGCATATGTAGTACCCCAGCCCGGCGGCCCGGCCCCCAGACGGCCATTTGTAGCGGTGCTGGAGGCTGCGTTCGGCTGCGCTGCAGAGACGCGGAGAGGAGCGCGCTCCCCGGCTGCCGCGTCCCCTGCCTCGTCGCCTCCCGGGCTCTCCCGCGTCTCGGGCAACTCCCAGCCGGTCCGGGGGATAGCGCTCCGCGGCCCGCCAGGCCACTCGCGCGGCCCCGCGCGCCCTAACCGCCTCGTAGCCCAGCCGGCCGCATTCGTCCCCGGAGCCGGGCCTAGGGCGCGCGGCGGCCGGGCTGGGCTCGGGGCGTCCCGATGGCCGCCGCCGGCTGGCGCGACGGCTCCGGCCAGGAGAAGTACCGGCTGGTGGTGGTCGGCGGCGGCGGCGTGGGCAAGTCGGCGCTCACCATCCAGTTCATCCAGGTGCCTGGAGTGGGGCCTGCGGGGTGGCGCTACCTGTGGCCACGGCGACCCCGCCCGGGGCGCGCGGGTGCGGGGCTCCGGCGCCTGCGGGGCGCGCGGCTGCGGTTTGCGCGGGGCCAGGCGCGCGGCTGCGAGGGCAGGAGCAACGAGGAGTCGGCGCTGCGCTCCTGCCCCGCGGCCGCGGCGCCGCGCTGCTACCCGCCAGGCGCCCGGCGCGGCGTCCGGGGACTCGGGCTTCTCAGGAATGTGGCCCGGAGGGCGGAGCTGGCCGGCTGGGAAGCGCAGTCCCACCTTATCGCTGTGGTCGGCGCGGGAGCCCGCGGGGAGTCGCCGCGGCTCGGTGCCGGGCTTCCTGCCCCGAGGGCCGGAGCGGGGACCCCGCGCACGCCTCGGTGGCCGCGATGGCCCGGGCTCCGCGCCGCCGGCTCCCAACAGTGTTTTCTCTTTGTGTGTGTTTGAGCTTCTCTTACAAGTAGTCTGTTAGGTGGCACGTCCGGGTGGGAGTGTTTGATCGTGCCCTAGGGAAATAATGGCTTCGAGGAAGTTAAAAATGTGCTTTGATAGGGGCGAGACCATTTCCTTGGAATTCCCGGTGCCCGCCTGCTTCGCGCTTGGGTGAAGTTTGGGATGAGCCCCGCTAGGAGAAGGCGAGTGTGGAGTTTTGTGTTGCAGCCCCCACCCCCCACCCCTCACCCCTTTGCTGGAGGAGGAAAGCCGGGTTGTGTCAAAGAAAAGGGAGGTGAAATTCGTCCTTAGATTTTATTCTCGGTTTAGAGGTCCGAGTGTTCTTTTCCCTTTTCTTTTTTGATTTTTAAAAAAACAAACGCAGATCTCTTTGCTTTTGTCACCCTGAAAGGCGTGGCATATGTTGGGAGAGAGCTCAGGTACCCTGCTAAATAACAAAGGTATTTGTACTGTATCAAAGAGTACGGGTGGCAAAATGTTTTATTTTATTTTTTCCTGTTTTCCGTTTCACCCATTTGTTGAATTGGTAAAATTTGAATAGCTTATTTTGTTTCATTATAAGCTGTGATGTTTGTAGTGTCATTAAGACGCGCAGTTCCATAACCCAAGTGTGGTCATCAGCTTTCACATCGGGTGAATGAACAATACTTGCTCCTGTAATATTCCATGGAATTGAAAAGTGCTGCTCAACCTTTGTGTTCAGAGAGGATGTTTATGTCATGAGCGTTGACAGTGGTGGCGGTGGGGGCCAGGCTGATTGAGAAGTGAGATTGGTTTAAGTTTACCAGACTTCAGTCGGGCTTTTTGCCTAGTTGCTATTTGCCTGGGGCCAAAAGAGACTTTTGAGTGACTGACAAAACAAAGCAAGTCACAGCCAACTCTCCCTGTTGGCTGGTATAGGAGGGAATCAAGAAGCCAGAGGACAATCCTGGGTCCCAGAACTGATGTTACTTAGAAGAACTAAATCAGAAGCATGTAAGTTTTTGAGGGAGGGATTTATCTGGATGTGGTTGCTTCCATAAACTAAGGTATTTTGAGAAATAGTATCAGAAACCCTGACACTCCAGGTAATTACCGTCTTCCCAGTGACCTTCTAGAATTCATTTGTTGATGCTTTGTGAGTGGTCTGGTATCTAGAGGCTCTAAATGAGACCAAGTAAAGACATGCATGGCAATGAGGTATACAGCTAAGGACCGTGAATGAGCTTTGAATCCTACAGACTTGAATGTGTGCCTTTTGTTTATTGGCTATGAAATAGGTAGCCTTTCGAAGTCTCAATTTTCTTGTTAGTCAAATAGGTCTCACTAGTGGTGGCGCACGGCTGTAATCCTAGCCTTCAGAGAGGCAGAGGCAGGAGGATCTCTGTGAGTTCAAGGCTAGCTTGGTCTACAAAGCCAGTGCAGGACAGCCAAGGCCACACAGAGAAATTGTCTTGAAAGAAAATCCCCCAAAACCCAACAAACAAACAAAACCAAAAAAAAAAAAAACAAATCAAATAGGTCTCAGTATGTGTCCTTTATAAATTTTACATTATGAGAAAGATCTTAGCATTGCATTGAGCATGCAAGGTGTACTCTTGATAGTAGCCATTTCTGTAAGTGCGTGAGATGTTTAGAAGCAAAGGGAATTTGATTTGAAGAAGTCAATGTGTGAAGGCTTCAAAAATGCACTGTGGGACTGGGCATATAGCTCAGTGTGGAGTGTTTGCCTTGTGTGTGGGAAGCCCTGAGTTTGATCCCTGACCCCTAAAAAAAGAGCACCGTGTCTTATTGGGAGTTGTGAGTGGCAATGTGGTGAGTCACAGATTGGAAAGAGGAGGCAGATTTGTGTAGAAAGCTGGGAGTGAGAGGCATATGTGTCCTGGGGCTTTTGGGGCTGCTGAAACAGGAACATAGGCTCTGAGGTTGACTTGGTGAGCAGGAAGGAGGCACAGCACCTGTGTGGAGACTCTGCTCCCTGCCCCCATCCCAGCATGATGCTGGGCAAGTCACTTTACTTTCAGTCATCTGTAAGCTGCCGTAGTAAAGTTATACAGCCGTGAAAGTAAGATGGATTAACATCAAGGACTTCGGACAATGTGTAGTTCATAGAAAAGGCGGCATCCATCACTGTTAATTTTAGATTGTGGAGCTAAAGTCACAGTTGATCATCTATATCCACACTGACATGCAAGCACACACATATTGACACACCACACTCACGGTCCCCTTCCCCCATAAAAGGGTCGTGTGTATGTAGATGACCTTCCAGTTTCTGTTTGCCCCCCACCATTCCCCACCACCTCACCTGGTGCTAGGCAGTGTTGTAACCTTGGCACATCCCTTTAAAACTGATTATTATTTGGATCCTGCTAAGGTTCTTAAGATAGCGTTGAGCTCTATAGCCCAGGCTAACCTTGAACTACTACTGATGCTCCTGCTTCAGCATCTAAGGTAGCTAGGATTACAGGTCGTACCCAGCCTGGCTATTCTAATGTTTTTGAAAACGTTGTACATTTTATTGGTAGGTAGAATGCCTAAGCAGTGAGTGACCTCTGATTAGGACATAATCTTGACATAGAGTGGGAGGCAGAGAGTTGGGTGTCTAGGCTTCTTCCAGCCCAGATAACTGGGGGTCTCCTCATCTTCCATCTTTTCTTTAGGGCTTTGAGTTCTTCTCTGAAAAGCACTGAGTTTGGTTGAACAGATCTCTGCTTCTTTTTCTTCTGTGTTCTGACTGGCTGGTGTCTTTGGTCTGGTTTCTTTGGTTTCCTAGGTCTCAATTTCCCATCTGAAAAGGCAGAATAACAGAGTGCTTAGGGTTTCTGGAGTAAATAATATGCCAGCAAATTGAGCCGCTTGCCATAGCTGTGACGGAGTAAGTCAGTGACCACCTTATTTGTGCTGTTCGGTATCTTGATGTTCTTCCAAAACAAAATTTGTAGTTTTTCCTCAATCCATAATGTAATCCATTATTACAGTCTTCTCCCTTCCCACCTTCACCCCGTTTCTCCTTTCCCAGCTCTACCACGAGATACTTAGATGATGAGTATTGATTTCATTAGAGTTGGGAAAACTTTATTAATTTGGAATTGATTTTTCAGAAATGATGGGACCGAGGCGGACCTTAGTGGCAGTACTGTTACCAGAGCTTTTAGGGTCAAAGCCTGGGCTCTGACATCCCAAACAAGCTAGGCTTGATAGTTGCCCCTCACATACCAATTAAAGAGACATGCAATGGTGAAAAGCAGAGAAGGTAAATTTATTGAATATGGCATTGGGAAGAGGAACAAGTAAAGGGGACTAAAAGGCATCCCCAGGTCCATCTTTGGGGTACTGCCTTGAGGTTTGGGTTTAAATGGAAGGAAAGAGGCTGGGTCAAGGTGTGGTCCTGTCTGTCATAACTTCAGTTTCAGTCTCTGATAAGTTGTCACAGTTGTGTGAAGCCTCATCATGGGATTCATAGGCTCTTCTGGCTGACACCAGGACTTCAGACTTTCTCTTCCCCAAGCATGAGATTCCTGAAGGAAGTTTTAACTCTTTCTAGCCCATTGTTTCAATAGTTGGATGGCACAAGAGTTGCTCTCTCTGCTCTGCTGTCTGGACAGTTACAGCGCATGTGTTTAGCATTTGTCAGGCCCTGGGTTCAGTCCTGTTACAGAAAACAAGACACGTGGTAAGTACGTTTTGGGGTTTATGGTTCCTCCAGCAACTGTGAGAAGAGGCTGTACTGTGCTTTCACAGATTTAAAGACATAAATTACCCTGTTGCTCTTCTTGTGGCATCCTAACCTTTTACTTATCTGTCAGATGTTTTGAGCTGTATAGGGGTTAGGCGGCCTCAGTTATAGCCCAGGCTGGCTTTGCATTTGAGGTCCCCCTGCCTCGTCATCATGAGTGTTTTGCTTACAGGCTTGTACTCAGCTTCTCTTTCTTATTCTTGAGCATTCGTCTTAAGACCTTGTTAGCTCGGGCAGCTGACTCAGACATTGCTTCTTCCTAGACATTGCCCATTGGGGAATGTACTTTGATGTCCTTTCCTAGAGCACATATCCTAGATATATTTGGAGTCCCGTCTTTGTATCAGTAGTTACTTGATCTTCGTGCCAAGGCTGTGCCTTTAACATCAATGCTGCCCCTTTGCTGCGTCTTGGAGACACATGCTGTAGTTAGAAGATAGTCCCCTAAGAGCAGGTGAGATGGCTCACCTTGAGTTTGGTGTCTGGAGCTCACATAATGGAAGGAGAGAACTGATGCTTGAATGTTGATCTCTTACCTGTGTGTGCTAACTTGAATTTCTTTTCTTTTTTTGTCTCTATATAGCTCTGGCTATCCAGTCACTATGTAGACTGGGCTGGCTTCAAACTCACACAGATCTGTCTGCTTCTGCCTCCCAAGTGCCAAGATTAAAGGTGTGCACCACTACACCCAGCCCACTTTTAAGCTTTTAATTTTTTTTTAAATGTACTCTTTTGACATAGGATCTTACACTCCAGGCTGGCCTCGAGCTTGCTGTGAATCTGAGGATGGCTCTCAACTCCTGCTCCTCCTGCCCTCCCCTCCAGTGCATACCACCATTACAGTGTGCTCTCGGTGCATTGTATTAGGTGATTAGGGGACAGTTGATGGGCATTTATTTCATTATCTATATGCTTACCTTCAGACTCAACAGTTCTGAATCTGGAAATTTAAGTATACACTTTAGCATCTCGGGGATGCGCATGCACAAGGCCGTGTGCAGATTTGAGACCACCTCCACGGTAGAATAGTGGAGTAACCATGACGAGCTCCTGCATGGGACACAGCTGCAGGAACGACTGAACTCCTCAAGATACATGGGTTAATGAAAAAAACCAGGAGACAGTGTGGTCGAACACAGCTTTGGGCCCAGCACCTGAGAGGCAGAGGCAGAAGGCAGTTAGATATCTGTGAGTTTGAGGCTAGTCTGGTCTGTAGAGTAAGTTCTAGGCCAGCTAGGGCTACATAAGGAGACCATGTCTCCCTGCACCTGGCCCTCCCCAAAATGATGTGGGGCTGGAGATGGCTCAGTGGTTAAGAGCACTGGCTGCTTTTTCATGGGCCTGGATTCGAATCCTGGCACCCACATGTTGGCTCACAGCTTTCTGTAACTCCAGTTCCAGATGGTACAGATGTACATACAGGAAAACACCCATACACATAAAAATTTTTTTAGAAGTTTAAAAGTAATTGTTGGGGGCTGAGGAATTGGCTCATTAGGTTAAACACTAGCCATACAGGTGTGTGGACTGGAGTTTAGATCCCCACAGCCCACAAAAATGGGTAAGTGTGGTGGCCTACCTATCTAGCACTCAGCAAGCTGCCTAGCTAGACTACCTGAATTCAGGGTAGGTTCAAGGGAGAGACCCCACCTCTTAAATATAAAGTGGAGAGTGAGTAAGGAAGACACCCAGCATCAGCCTCTGGAAATGTTCTGCACACTTCCACACTCCTGTGCACCCCAAGCATGTACATATATTACATATACATACACATTTAAAAAATCTCCTGTAAGAGTGTATGAAGGAAGGGAGAACTCAGAAAATAAAGTTGTATTTGCTCCTGGGGACAAAACCAAACCAGAACACAAAGATGCTTGGGAGACATGAGGGTAGTTACCCAGATAGAGGGAGCAGGGGTGATGGTGGGAACGGGGCAGTGACTCTTCTCAGTGCCATTTTTCTGACTCCTGGAATCCTGCTCATGTTTTACCCACTCCATATATAAGTAGCAAGCAGTAATACAATGGAGCAGGGAAGGAAAGGGACATCTTAAGTTGGGGTACAGCCAGGGGTGGGGTGTACATCTGTGATCCCAGCGCTTGGGAGGTAGACCTGGGAGGGCCAGCTGTTTAAGGCCAGTGTGGACTACATGAGATCTTGTCCCAGTAAACAAAGAATGGAAGATGGGATACAGATAAATGCATGGACTAACCTGGCAGATGAACAACAGAAATGTTGAAAGGACCGGAGGGAAGTACTTCAGGTAACTTTTGAACCCAGTGTTTGGACTGTGTCCTCAGGATAAAGATGGAAAGAACCCGAAGCAAACATTGAGCTTTGGTCGATAGGGCCTGCCCCTTCCCCCCTCTCCTTTCTTCCCTCCCTTCTCCTCTGTTCATCCCTCCCCCTCTCTCTCAACTCTTCCTCCCTCCTTTTTTTCTCACGTACACATTGTTTTACAGTTTGTTGCACTTTTGTATGCTGATATTAACAAATAAGCAAATGTATTTTGTAAAATAGGGACTATTGTCTCCCTACTGGAGAGAAGGAGGCTGCAGAATTGGCAAGGGCAAAGGTTAGAACGAACTCTGATGTTTGCTTGACATTGCGGATACTGGCTTGAACTACAACTTGAAAAGCTTATAAGCACAGAAATACCTAGGCATGAGACTCCCTTGCTGAGCACCTTTCTAGCTCCATTGAGAGCTGCAGAAACAGTGGCCCACTAACATGCAGAGGGCCAGAAGGGGCTTTAGGGAACCATCCGATTCCAGGGCTGGGCTTGGAAAACAAGATGAGCCTGGAATGTCCTTCATTCTAAGGAAGTCCTCAGAAAAGTTCCAATGGGAACTTGTCAGAGAAAGACAAACCAGCCTGGAAGAATCAGTCCGTCCTAAGCTGGGGACAATTTTATCATTAAAATAGACAATTGCTTATTGCCTGTAAAGAATCTATGCAGTTAATCCCAGCACTGGGGATTGGAAGGCTGCAGGAAGATAGTGTTTTGAGCACAAACTTGATCTGTGAGTACATGATAAATAAAGGATTGAGCAGAATTCTGACTAATGAATGAATAGGCAGGAAACAGCGGAATCAGGGAAAAGAACCGTTTGGCAATAGTGATGATTAGGCAAGAATCATAAATGAATATTAAAACGAGTAAGATGGTGGGAGTGGTGGGGTATGATCCCACTCTGGGGAGGCTGCAGTGGGGGGACCCTGAGTTCCTGGCCGGCACGGGCTTTGTCGGGGAAAGTAGCAGGGTTTTAACATAGTGTCAACATGTGTTTCTCTAACAGAGGAGGGGCCTGGCTGACCTCACTTTGATGTCAAAGTGCTGGAACCCAGGGCATACTAGGGAGGTGCCCTGCCGCAGAGTTACACTCCCCCGTCAGCATCTTCAAGGTTGCTTGAGGTGACAACAGTGAGCAGTCTATTTTGGAGGCGTGCAGCTTAACCATGGATGGGCTACTTCTGAGGAATGTGTCACTGGTTTTATCTTGTGAACACCATGGAGTACGCTGGCACTAAGATGGCTAACATGTCACTGGGCACTGCCACCTCAGCTGGGACTTACGATGCTCAGTACTGTTTGTTTATCCCAATTATGTCTAGTTGAAGAATACCTGGGCATTGAACAATATTATGTCTAATGAAACCAGACGGAGGCAATACAGGGGTCAACCGTTTCTCTGTTTAAAGGTATCTTTTCTAAGTTTGCATTTGTTGTCTTGGGGAGAAAAATGTTGAGAAGCGTAGGTTAGGCCAGTACACATTTTGGCTATGAACTCTAATGATTATCCTAACAGCTTCTCCTTTTTGTACCAAGTATGTCTTTTGCTGTATAGATGTTTTTGTGTTTATTCTTTTTTTTTTTTTTTTTACTGGGATTTACCTGAAAACTATTTATCTTCTTAACCAGGCTTAACCAGGAGAATTGGAAATGCTACTGGAGTAGGTATGTGAAAATTGAAGTATTTAGCAGGGCTAATTTTTTTTTTCTTTTAATGTGTGTGTGTGTGTGTGTGTACATGTGTGCCAAGGCATGCATTTGGAGGTCAGAGGTCAGTTTGTGGGACTTAGTTCTAGCCTTCCACCATGTGAAGTCTGGGGATTGAATTCTTGTCATCAGGTTTGCTGGCAAGTGACTTTACTCACTGAGCCATCTCACGGCGGGTTTATGTGTTCTTTCTTTCTGACTTCCACCCACTCTTTAATTTACTGTCCTTATTTAAAACAGCCAAATGTGTGAAGTTGCAGTATTTTAAAAATGCTTCTTTCTCTTTTGTGTAATGTTGTGAGAATAATTAACACTCAAAGAACTACTTTGTCATTCAGGATTATTGCTTTTTTTTTCATTTCTGTTCTGATTTCAGTGCTTATAAGCAATCATCATGAACAACAAACCTTTCTATCCTTCTTTCTTCTCTTCTCTCTTTCTTGCATTTGCTTTTTTGAAGCTGGCTGTGGCGGTGCACTCGGAGGCAGAGGCAGGCAGTTACCTGTGAGTTTGAGGACAGCCTGGTCTATAGAGTGAGTTCCAGGATAGCCAGAGCTACACAGAGAAACCTTGTCTTGAAAGAAACCAACCAACCAATCAAACAACTTTTGCTTTTTTGAGATAGGATCTCACTTAGTAGCCTATGCTGGCCAGTAACTCACTATGCATCATAGGCTGACTCAGCCTTCTGAGTGCTGGGATTGCAGATGTGAGCCATTGTGCTACCTAGTTTTATGTCAATTTGACACAAACAGAATTTTAGAAGAGGAAGAAGCCTCAGTTGAAAAACTACCTCCATAAGATCATGTGGGGCATTTTTCTTAATTAGTGATTGATGGAGGAGGGCCTGTGGGCAGGTGGACCTGGCTTCTAAAAGAGAGCAGGCTGAGCCAGCCAGGGGAAGGGAGCCAGCAAGCAGCACCCTCCGTGGCCTCTGCATCAGCTCCTGCCTCCGGGTCCCTGCACGGTGTGAGTTCCTGTCTGTCTTTGGAGGCTTGAGCCTAATAAACCCTTTGGTCCCAGAGTTGCTTTGGTCATCCTGTTTTGTCACAGCAGTAGTAACCCTAACCAGGGCAGAAACTGATACCAGGATAGCGGGGTATTGCAGTGACAGACATGACCATGTTGTTTGGGGGAAGATTGTAGAAGGACTTTGGAACTTTGGGTGAGAAAAGACCTCGAGTGTTGGCCTGGTGAGCTGTTCTGTGGGAGTGGAGAGAAAAATTCAGACGACGGGAGGCCTGGCTTGTGAAAGTCCGGAGGGAAGTGTGAGAGTCACTAAAGACTGTCAGGGCCATTGTGTATTTGTTCTTTTGAGTTAAGATTCTGGCCAGCTGGGGCTGAAGAATCGGCTCCGATTAACAAGAAACTAGCACCACTGAAGTGAAACCTTTGCTTTACGGGGTCAGCTGGAGCTGAGACGTTAGAGGTGATTAAGAAGAGACCCAGCATCATTGAGGTGAAATCTTCTGGGAAATGTTTGCTCGCCGTCAGTGCACAGAAGCTGTGTTGCAGGGGTAGCCAATGTCATACGTTGCTTTGGCAGCTGAATTTGGCAGTGGCGGTCACCCGGTTGGTACTGATTTTTAGGCATGAAGGGGTCATGGAGAGCAGCTGAGGCTTGGCACTGTGAGGGGCCAGGAGAAGCCATTGGTGCGGGTGCAGCCTCAGTAGCAGTCCAAGGCCTAGGATTGAAGGGGTCATGCAGAGAAGTTGAGGCTTGGCACCATGGAGAGAACCTAGAAGAGGCTGTTGGTGAAAGTGCAGCCCGGTTGCCTCAGAAGACCGCAGCGTTTTGGAGATGTCAGTCCTGTGGGATTCACAGCAGTGGAGGAGTGGGGCCAGCAGGAACCTAGAAGACAAGCGGGGTGTGTGAAGTCATCCAAGCCCTTCTGGAGGAGTCTGAGAGATTGCGAGTGGATCCCAGACACTGGACATCGAGTTATCACAGAGTTGAAGTTTGATTTTGCTTGGATTGTGGCTGCGCCACGGCTTGCTCTTCTGGAAGAAAGAAAGCATTTAACCTGTAGTATATTGAGGGCTGGAGGGATGACTCTGGTCAAGAGCGCTTGCAGCTCTTGGGGAGGACGCTGGTTCCATTCCCAGAATTCCCATGGGGAGGCTCACAACCACCTGGAACTCCAGTTCCCGGGGGTCCTGTCCCCTCTCTGGCCTCTGGGTATTGCACAGGTGCTGTGTGCATACACTTATATATGTCAGTAAGAGTGAAAGGCGTATGTAGCATATGCTGTTAGTTGTGGTTATCTTATTGTTAGTTAAATTTTTTTTGTTGTTGTTTTATTTTTTTCTTCTATCCGCTGCTGCTAGGGTGGAAACTCGGGACCTTGAGTGATAGATAAGTGACGTGTATTGGAAGCCTTTCCCTTACACTCCCACCTGCTCTTTGTTTTTGTTTTTGGGACTTAAGTAACTTTCGGGTGCTTTTTAATGAGAATACGTAGGGTTGTAGTACTTTAGCATGATGGTGGTGATTGGCAAGGGCAGATGGATGAAAATGGTGAAAATCCTGTCCTTTTTTTTTTCTTCTTCTTCTTTTCTCTGCTCCCTTAGATTTCAGAAGGGAAAAGTTCAGAAGTAACTTTTCCCTGTGTGCCTGACCCACTTATCATTGCTCTGGAAACATTTCTTTAAAGTTTTTCTTTGTTCCTAGTTTGTCTGGGGAAGCCCTGAGACAGTCAGGGCTGGGAAGGTCTTCTTTTCCACTGCTGTATTTATCTTTTTCTGTTATCTTCTGAGATGCCAGGCTGTTCCTTCACTGCTTCATGTTTCTCCATACTGTTTCAAGTTACTCCACTCTAGGAAGTTCTGTCAAGTCGCCTTCGTCATGGATGGCATTTTCTGGGTGTCTGGCGTAACTGTCTGAAGCAGGGTTCATATCTTTGATAGCTCAGTCTGACTTAAACGGTGGCAGTGTTTTCTTAAGATCACACAATTGGCACGTTTCTAAATCTTGATACTGTTCAGCAAAACCATTTCTTCTAAGGCAGTTATTATTTTGCCTTTGTGTAGAAGAATACGTATTTCTTTATGAAGAAGCATTCTTGATGTTGGAAGTCAAGAACTGGTCTGTGCTTAGAGACACTGCAGAAGGGATCTGAACCTTCCATTGTTTTGATACAAAACGGTAAGTTGAACTTTGGGGTTTTTAATATTCTTATTTTTTACTTTTATAAATTATCAACACGGTTTTAATATGAGACATTCAGTGTAGTTACTGGTTACTGGGCTTTGGTAGAGGGGTTATAGAGCTCTCCCCCGCCCCCAGTGCTGGAATTGAACCCAGGGCCCTGCTCATGCTAGGCAAATGCTCTACTACTAAGCTACAGTCCCAGCCCAGCTTTCAAAACTTTAAGTCCTTCACTCACTGTTCATCTTTCTGTACTGGAACAAGTAGAAAGAAGTTGGAGCGTTTGTGTACATACAAATGTGTGTGTGTGTGTGTGTGAGTAATTACATTAAATATTGAATATTGTTATCTTTATGGTTTCATATATAGAATTGTTTTCATATGTCATTATTTATTTCATTATTTATTTTGCTTCACACTAGTGAAAAACACTACAGGTAGATTAATTATTTCATTATTTCATTTATCTGATTTTAAGTAAATGTCTAACTGTGTCTCACTGTAGTGTTTTTCGCTAACTGTAGTTTTTCTTAGTGTTTAATACTTATTCGGGCATCCTTAATTCTTTTGGATTTGTTTTTATGGTTTATATTTTAAATAGTGTGGGAATGTGTGTGTGTTTGTGTATGGGTCTGTGCACAGGTGAGTGCAGGTACCCATGGAGGCTGCCTGAGGATGTTGGGTCATCTAGAACAGGAGTTATACAGACGGTTGTGAGCTGCCAGACGTGGTACTGGGAACTGAACGTGGGCCCTCTGTAAGAACTGTACGTGCTTTTAATTGCTGAGCCATCCCTCTAGTTTCCATCATCTTAAGTTTTATGTAATTCATACTGGAGAAAATTTGGATGGGTCCTTTTGATTGTGGATCAAAGGTCAAAGAAAAGGACCTGTAAATCTTCTGTGTCTCAGAACATTAAGGACTTTTTACATTTTGTTGGCGTCGGGGTGTCATCTGTGTTATAACTTGCTCTTCTACTTAGCTACGTCCTCCCAGCCAACATTAATGTTGGATTTTTGTTATGTGAGCCCAGGTCTGCCCGTTGTCACCCAGTCTGACCTCTGGCATGTGATATTTTATTTCTCTGGCACTGAGGATATCAGTGTAAAGATGGCTTCAGAAATAGAGGCTGCTTCTGGGGAACAGATTCCTTGTAGCTTTGGTTGTTCTCCTAGGTGGTCCCCCAGCATTAAACAATATGTCCTGAATATTGTTTTCATCTGGAACAAGCTGCTTGTGAGCCAGATTTAGATGCTGGTTCAGTAGGGTAGGAGTGGATGGCTATGGACAAGTCTCTCCATCTTCATGGGGACTTTAGACAACAGTTTTAGGCCCATTCAGTTTGACACTTCGTTAGACCCTGTGTGCTAGCACAGAAGCAAGTGTGGTAGTTAAATACTTTGTGTATTTATCATTAGGTTGTTTGACATCATACTTGTCTTTGCATGTGCATTTTATTTTTCAAAATTCATTTTGAGAATCACAGGCCAGGAGCACCATTGTTATATACAGCTAAGCACATTGCCAAATATAGGTTGATGTCTTTTAAATTGCTAGCATTTGGTCTTAAATTAAACTTAATTGGAAATTAAAGAGATCTTAGGAGCAGGCATGGTTGCCCACACTTGTACTCTAGTTAGTACTGGGGAGATGGACGCTGGAAGATCAAGAGTTCAAGGTTGCTTTTGTCTGTGTGGTGAGTTTGAGTCCAGCCTGCACTGTATGAAACTGTTTCAAAACAAGGTTTTAGGAAGAAATGAGTTGTGTCTATTTATGTCCCCATAGCAGCTGGTACTGAAGAGGGCAAAGAGCCAGCTTTCATTTCAGATTTCAGAGTTTCTCTGTAATAAAAAGATCATATATGATGCATGCAGATTTGAATCTTGAGTTTTTGTTTTAGCAGGGCTGGGAAGAGGGCATAACAGGTAAAGTGTTTGTCATATATATATATATATATGTGAAGCTTGGATCCCCAGAACCTACAGGAAAGCCAGACACAGTAGTGTGTACCCTTAACTTCCTTAATGGTAAACAGAGATGGGTAGAGGCTTGCTGGACTACTGTGTAGCCAAAAGGAGAAGCTTCAGGTTGAGAGAGAGAGAGAGAATCATCTGTAAAAGTGTTGTCAACAAGATGGTTCTGGAGTAAATGCCTGCTGCCCAGCATGATGGACCTGAGTTCAATTGGAGATCAATGCGGTAGACAGAGAGGACCACTTGTTTTCCTCTGACCTCCAAACAAACTCTGTATGCAGGCGTGCTCACTCGCTCTCTTTCTCTCTCACTTTTCTTTAGCCAAAATGGTCTTTGGCCAAGATAGTCTTGCTTATTTAATCCCTGGAAATTCTGACTTGAGCAATGTGAAAGAGCCTTGAGAGAAAGGACTTGAAAAGTTGCTTCTTTTGTTTTACTTCCTGGTGGGTTTTCTCCTAATGCCTTGTTTTTGGTTACACTGTGACATGTGGTTGAGATTAGAACACTCAGCAGTTTGTTAGGTGGAAGGAAAGGAATGGTAAGCAGGCAGTGGAGTCAGACTGCAAGGAAGATTTGTGATAGGGAAGAATGTTGATGGCTCAGAAATTATGTGAGAAAGATATGACTGAAAGTTGTGATTTCAGGTCTTTGGCTTCTGAAATTAAGATATGACAGCTGGCTAAGGTAGGGCTTACCTTAAGCTCTGTGTGCATGTTTCCGTGCATGTACAAACAGGTATGTCTTCAACTCAGTTCAAGTGGATTTAAACTTAGGGCGCCTGTTATTCTGGCACTCACCTATGACCCTAGCTGAGGCAGGAGGATCACCAGGAGTCTGAGGCTGGCCTGGGCTACCTATGAAGCTCAGGCCTAGAGAGAAGTTGTAGGGTTTTGGAATAAAGAAAATGGAAATAGAATCTAAAGCAAAGGTTGGTGTTTTTGTTTTTGTCTTGTTTTGTTAATTTGTTTGGAGACAGGGTTTCTCTGTGTAACTCCGGCAGTCCTGAAACTTGCTCTGTAGATTAGGCTAGCCTCAAACTCAGAGAGGCAGAGACTGCCTCTGCCTCCCAAGTGCTGTGAGATTAAAGACTTGCACCACTACTGTCCGGCTAAAGCACAGGTTTAAGTCTGTAATTGCCGAATGAGTTTCCATGTTTAGATAGATTTATAATAATGTATTGTAGTCCTGTATTAATTACCTCAGGAAATGTGCTGGCATATTCATGCCAACAATTTGGTTTAATGAACTATTTTGAAATTATCAAATCATTTAACGTAAAAGTATTTTTCTTGTCACTACTTCTGTGTTTTATGGACAAACCCTATTCAGTCACTCTGGGGATGGTGGGGTTGTGTTCAGAGTTCATCACATCTTGAATCTTGGGAATTCACATTATGAATTCTGGAAGGTTCTATGATCATTAATTCATTAATCAAAACCATCTATCTATCTATCTATCTATCTATCTATCTATCTATCTATCTATCTATCTATCTATCTATCTATGAGATTGGGTCTCCTTATGTTTGTTTCCCTGGGCTGCTCTCACGCTGTCCTGTCTCAGCCTGCTGAGCACCTGGCCTACAGGCAGATGGCAGCGTGCATTGTTTGAGTAGGTATGAAAATAGTGCAGAAACCTCTGCCATCTGTGACTGGGCTGGGAGTCTCCGTTGTCAGTTTTTAACCCGAGGAGGTTCGGCTGCTGTATTTCCCCCTGGCTCTTACTGTATGTGATGTAGCTGCTTGAGGCTTCTCTGTGGCAGACGGGGTTTCAGGAAGCAGCATTAGTCAGATGAAGTTGTCTGACACGGGTTACTTGGGTTTGTGGTTTTGGATGAACAGTGCGCGGGGCACAGCTGCTGTTCAAGCAGCTTGGTTCCAGCTGTCCTCCTTGCCTGTCACAAAATACCCCACATTCCTTTTCTTAACCTCTTGTCATATTCTAGACTATTACTTAAGCGGATCCTCGTGATTGTCGCTTTGGATGACTTTTCCACCACTAATCACTATTTGCTTAGAACGATGCTCGTTATGGGTTGTGTAACAGGTTTAAGCCCTGTGGTCTTTGTAATTTTGGGTTGTGAGTTAATGTTACAGTTGTGAAATCCTGATTTAAAACAATTAAGTGATTGGCATTAATAGGGCACCAAACTTGATGATATCCCAAGCAAGTAGCTGGCATCTGGGTAACGAACTCAGTTCTTATTTTAATCTTATCTGTAGGTTTCAAATCTGTAGGTAAAATGAAAAGCCACAATAATACTTTGTTATATGGCTAATATATTTCTCACTGTGTAGCCCTGGTTGACCTGCAATTTGCTATGTAGACCAGGCTGGCCTGGACCTCTTGTAGATGCACCCACCCGCCTCTGCCTCCTGGGTGCAGGAATTGAAGGTGGGTGTCACTAACCCGGGCTGCACAGGAGATTCTCTGTGTCAGACATCATACTAAAAGTGCCGGGAGTTACATTACTTAATGTCTAATTTCTTCAGACATTTGGAAGTTTCTGTTTCACAGGTGGGAACCCAGACTCAGTTGTTTAGTACCTTACTCAGAGACCCTGTGACAGATTTGATTTGAATCCACAGCTTCTGCTTATCAAGCCACTAACCCTGACATTTCCATGTCACTGTGTATGCTTTTCTGCTTTTTACAGAGTGGGTAGGCTTGCTTAATTGCAAAGCTGGGGTTGAGTAGGAAGCACAGCACTGTTCTCAGTGTCCTTCCTCCTGGCCTTTGATCAGTGGTCCTTTTTGCTGTTTCTACACATGGTTGCGGGCCGCTGCCCTTTTCCAGCTGGGCAACCCCAATGTGCAAGCATCAAGGGTAGCCTGTTTTAAGCCCCTGCCTCATACCTAAGAGAATGGCCACTTCCACAGTGCATTTATTGCCTGCCTGTGAATCCCTCTTTCTTTCCCCCATCCCTCCTAGTATCCCTCTTTCTTTCCCCCATCCCTCCTAGTGTGCTTAAATTCTTATTATGTTGTTTAATTTTATTATTTTTATTTTTGAGACAGGATTTCTTCTGTGAAGTTCCGGCTGTCTAGAACTCACCCTGTAGGCCATTGATTCAAGGCTGACCTTGAACTCACATAGATCCACCTGCCCCTGACTTCCAAGAGCATGTGCTGCCACCGCCTAGCTCAAAGCTGGATTCTTTGCCAAACATCTTCCTTTGTCCTGTTATTTTTTAGTTAATTCTTAGCCATCTTTCTGGCTCAGGTTTTATTCTCAGATCAGGCCCTGGCCCCTTTCAGCTGTCTCTGTAGTGTCTTGGGGACTTTGTTGTTGTTGTTGTTTTGTCTTGTTTTTAGACCTTTTCAGTTTTTTGTTGTGCTGAGAAATGATCCAGAACCGTTGCCTGTGTAGCAAGCACGTGTGTGGTCACTGGACTATACCCCAACCTTCCTGAATATTTGGGGAATTAGTTAAATTGCAGAAGCCACCACTTCAGTGTGTATCATCTAAAGGAGCTGCTCACACACCATACTGTTGTCATAAAGACCAGGACTCATAGTCATAATTTAATTTACCTTGTTCTGACGTCCTTTGTAGGAAAAAGACAATTATTCTGGGCTAGGATTCGGCCTGGGCTGGATGTTGCTTTTATTTTGTTGTGTATTTTTAGTCGTCCAGTTGTTTGCAGGAGATCCCACAGTTGGGATTTGTGTGAGATGTATGCCAGAATTAAATGGTGTGTTTCGGGCATCTGTGTCACCAATGCTCTTACGACTTTAACACGTCATACTGAAGAGGTATGTGTTGTCTGCCTGTCTGTCCCATATTGATGGCTGGAGACCTCAGTGCTTAGCTCAGCACTGTTGTTGCCATTGAAATGAGTAGACACCTGTGTGGGTAGGGATATGGAGACCCGTTCAAAAACTAATTTTATTTTAGCCTTTTGGTTGCATCTCTTTCCTTTTCTGTTAAAACCCGTCTCCTCCTTATATCCCTGATGCCTCTACGTTGCATTTGGTGACACATTTTTCATGTCTTCAAAGTTTTCAGGCCTAAAAGAGTAGTTACTTAAAAAACAAAACAAAACATTTCTTTTATTGTTTTTACATGTGTGCATGGAGGTCAGAGGGGTCAGATTGCCTTGGCGCTGCTTAGACAGCTGCGAGCTGCTTGGGGCCACTGGGAATCTAATCCGGGTCCTCTGCGGGTCTTCTGCGCAAGAGGAGCGCTGATGGTTGCTGCAGGTAAAGGGAAGCGTAGAAAGGCTTCTCCGGAAGCTCTTGTGGTAACCCAGCGGGTTCTATGAGCTCTGGTAATGGTGGCTATGGTAAGGGGATTGAGCCCCCGCCCTGGAATGCCGGTGCTGTGGAAATGCACAGGAACCACACACCAGGTCCCGGATCTTGGTTAGCTCCCGGCGAGGAGGGAGAGATGATCACAGAGGTGACGCCAGAGTCTTCAGTCTAGTAGTTTGTGGGTAAGCGCATGCTCACTTTGCTCTTCCAGCAGTTTCTGAGTTACTGTTACAGCTAAGCAAGAGTGAGGGCTGTGTTCCGACTTTGCAGTCAGATGGAAACTTAGCTCTTGATTTGTTGATAGGAGAGGAGTGTGTTCTTTTGGGGGGTTTCCTTCAGGGTGGGAAATAATTTTCCCTCCATGTCTACTCAAACAATAAATAAAACTTGGTTAAGATTCTTTTTACGGTAAAAATTTACCATTTGTTTGTGGATAAAACTGCTCTGTCTGTGTGTGTGTGTGCGCGCGCGCGCGTGCGTGCGTGTTCGCAGGCAGAGGGATGTGTGATTTGCTTTTAAAATGGCTTTACATGGTTTCCAATGGTTACTCTAAAGCTCCATGTCTGATTTAATCTCGGTAGTTAACTGAAATCGTTGATTAATTTTGCTCCAAGTTTTCTGCATGAAGAAATGATGTAGCACGATTTTACGGTTGCAGAATGCATGCTCGCAGAATACGGGTTTAGGCAGGTGTGAACAAAGATGAAAAGGAAATCGGGACTGTTGTGTACTAAGCCTGTGTTCCGAGCTATGCTGTTCACGCCCTTGGCCGTGTGATTCACTCATTTATAAAATGGATAACTTAACTTGGGCTGGGTGTGGTGGCACACACCTGTAATTGCTGTACTCTGGAGGCCAGGGTGTACAAGTTGGAGGCAAGTTAAGGCTGATCAATGAGACCATATCTCAAAAAGGCTGGGGTTGTGGTGGTGGGGAGGGGCCTGGGGCTGCAGCTCAGGTGGTAGAGTACTTACCTAACACACACGAATCCCTAGGTCAATGCCCAGTCCCACATAAACTGGCACTGTGGCACTCAGACTTCTACTGTATAACAAATCCGAAGCTAGCCTGGGGCACAAGATCCTGTCTTCCCCATCCCCCCAAAAGGGGGGTGGTAGGAGTGGAGAAAGGAAAGTGTGTGTATGTGTTGTGGAGGAGGGGATAGGGAATGGGGGAAAGATAGCTTGAATGGAGAGCATTTTCATCAGGAGTTGAAAACACTTCTGAGAGTGTAGGATTATTTATTTATTCAGTAAATGCGCTACTGCCCTTTGGTGGCTTTGTGAATTACTGGAATCTGTTTCCAAATTCATGATCTCATAGAGACCTCCCCTGCCTCTGCCTCCTGAATGCTAGGATCAAAGGTGTGTGTCCTACCATCAGGTTAGGTTATCATGAGGTTAGAAAAAAATGCATTTGGCAGTTGCTTATTTACAGAATTTCCCCTTATTTGGAAAATTCTACTTTTTGGAAAGATGGAGTAAGAGGGAGAAAAGGAATTCTGTGTTTTTTGCAGTAGGATTATGAGGTATATGTAGTACCTTACCCACAATGCCCAGAGCAGAGTGTTCAGATATGGGGCCATTGGCATAGATATGCATTCCTAATTAGAAAATTTGAAATGCTTCTAAATCCAGAATTTTCTGAATGTTACATGACAAAAATTTTGTATTTCAGGGAAATTTGGAATTTAGCCTTCTATACATTAAGAGCCTTATAGTTATTATATACTTAAACATGTGTTGCTGGGAACCAAATTCCAGGTTCTGAAACGTGCCAGGACCTGAATAGGGGGATGTTATTGATTTCCATATTAAAGGGGCTGGGAATGCAGGCTGGTACTTCAAGTGTTTGCTTGGCATGTGTTTCATGGGTTGTTTGATTGACAGCACACAAAAAATATTTCATAAGAAAAATCCTTGTGAGAGCTGGATTTGGTAGCTCGCTCACTCTTGCAATCCCAGTATTTGGGAGGCTGAGAAAGAAGGCTCAGGAGGTCAGGCTATGCTGTGTAACAAAGCGAGTTTGAGGCTAGCCCAGGTAAAACAGAGAGACCCTGTCTAAAAATACACATGTGCTCATGCATCTGTCTGTGCATGCATGCTTGCACATGCACACAACAATCTCTCCCCTACCACACCAAACAGAAAGAAAGCAGTCAGAGCTGGGGGTAGTACTGAGTGTGTGCTTAGTCCCCAGCTCCTAAGCAAACAAGCAAAACAAAGGCTGGCACGAGGTGGGAGGTAGGTAAAGGCCGGGGAAGGAAGGTTGAATGTTCTCCTGAGTTTAGGTGTTACATTGTAACTGTCTCCTGTTTGGGATACTACTGAACAGTTAGGTCTCTGGGAATCTAAGGGCTGGGCTCGCATATTGATGCTTTAGTTTCATAATGAAGAAGGGCCTTGCTGTGTCGCCCAGGCTGAACTCACAGTCCCCCTGCCTCCTCCTCCTCCTAAACGCAGGGGTCCCAGGCATGGGCCACCAAGCCTGCTGCCTTGTGTTCATCTTTGAGATCTCCAAACACTGCTTTACCTCTGTCGTGGTTGGATTTCATAGACACGCATTCTGTTACTGGTGTGACCTCAAGAGTGGAGCCATTCCTTTCGTCCTGTTTGTAGGCAGAGGTGCTAAACGGAGTTGGTGACGTTTCTTAGGGGGAAAATGCTTTCTTGTTGAAGGCACAGGAGGAGACAGAGAATGAACCTCTGAAAAGTTGTCTTTGGCCATGTGTTTGAGGCTGTGTATGTGCTCCTGCACACACACACAGTAAAGAGGATGACCTGTTTTTCGTACACATGATGATGATGATGCTTCAGGCTGTGTATGTGCACGTGCATACACAGTGATGGTGCTGAAGATGATGACGATATGTTTGACACACACACGATGATGATAATGTTGATAGACATTAAAAAAAACCTTAAAATGGAACAAGTTTGGGAAAATGGGCTGTTGGCAGTGGCAGACCCACCCTCCATCTGTGTGTATGTAAAGGATTCTTTTAAACAGTTTAACAATTTCAGTGTGCCAAAGTCTAGGTGATACTCCTCAACATTAAATAATTATGCTGAAGATGGACTGTGGATCTTGTTTATGTGCAACAAGCATTCTCTCACTCAGAATACTATTTTAATTGTATATTATGTGTGTGTGTAATAACAAAGGGAAGTGAATTCTTCTAAATACAGATAGCAGCATACCAAAAAACATTCTTTTTTCCTTTTTAGGCAAAGTCTTGCTGTGTAGACCAGCCTCGCCTCAAACATGGAATTCCCCTGCCTCAGAGAGCTGGGGTTACAGGTGTCTCCTATTCCACCCCAGATCTGGTTTCTGTTGGTGGTGGTCATAGCTGTTTTCGTCACACTTGTTGAGAGAGACGGTGGACACAATCACATCAGATTTGAAGGGCGAGTTGGCTTTGATTTTTTTTTTTTTTAATGATATTTATTCTATACTCTGGCAGCACTTCTGTAGACAGGGCTGGCTTTGAGGTCTGCTGCAGGTTCCTGCACGGATGCTAAAGCAGAAGCAGCCAGCGCTGATTGGCCGTTTCTGGTAACTTTGCTTGTAAGGGTTAAGCTGGAGGGACCATCTTCATTTGATCACAGCTGGCCTGTTCTGGGTATGGGGTTGACTTTCTCTCTCTCTCTCTCGACTTCTTGAGAGGTCTGACAAACAATTTCAGCTTGGTGGTGTAATTTTCAGGGTGAGTGGCAACATTTTGGTTTTGCCTGTCAGGCATAGTGTAGAAAGTTAGTCTAACCCAATGGTCACCTGTGAGTTCTAGTGAACAGAGATATCATTGAAAATACTTCCCTCAAGTTTCAAATCCCAAGAACTCAAAATTCTGGTTTTAATGAGCCAGAGGAAAAGAATCAAGATTGATAGCTATTTGACGTCAGCTTTGAGTCTTATTTCACTGTTTACTGGAATCTGTATCTTTACAGCTCTGAGCCTTAGTTCCCACTGCTGCCTAATGTCTGGTGGCTGTGGTACCTGAGGGCGGGGACTTGTGGAGGGCACCCGCTTGGCTCCTTACTTGACTACATTTTACACACACAGTACCGTAGTGTGTGCGAATATTCCTGCTGACCAGTTAGAGAGAAATTTCGGATCCTCCCTTCGCTTTTCTTTTTAATTGTTTTGATTATGTTCAGGAGCATTTTGTCTACATGTGTATGATTGTGCGCCACATACATTTAATGCCGCCAGAGGCCAGAAGAGGGCATCAGATCCCCTGGGACTGGAGTTAGGGATGGTTTCGAGCTGCCATGTCCATGCTGGGAACCAAACTCAGCTCCTCTGTAAGAGCAGCAAACATGTTTAACCACGGAGCCAGCCATGTCTCCAGCCCCTGTAATTGACTTGTTGACTGAGAAAACTGAGCGAATACTTTTGAAAATGACTAAAAACGCAGAGTGCTTACCTTCCCGTGTAGCGCAGCAGAAGCAGTTTGGATGACTGCCATGAGAGGCAGGAGCTGTCCCTTGTTTCCTCTTGCTGCTTACTCGTGCTTCTGCAGGTGACGGCACACCCACTACAAATGTCCTCATCACAGGACTTGGCATTCCTAGCAGGCCAAGGTCCTCGAGTCCCGCCTCAGGCAGCAGCCTTCACAGGGAACCAATTCCCTGACTTTGATCACCTTTTAGTTTGGCATACTTTTATTTTTTATTTAATTGGTTGATTTGTTAATTGTGTGTGTGTGTATGCATGGAGGCCAGGGGTTGCCTAGAGGGGTATTTTCCTTAATCTCCCTGCCTTGCTAATTATTAATTATTATCTGTGTAAGTGGGAATGGTGTGGTATTCGTGGAGGTCAGAGGACAACTTTGTTGAGTTGGTATTCCCTATCCACTTTTGTATGACTTCTGGGGAACAGTCTCAGGAATGGCAAGTGCCTTTACCCACTGAGCCGTCTTGCTGGCTTTAGTTTTAAAGCCATACCTTTTACTGATTCTGGAGCTCACCAGTCTGGCTAGACTAGGTGACTAGCAAGACCCACGCGCCCCCAGTACCAGGATTATTGATGTGCCACTTTTGCTGGGAATCCACACTTATGTCGTCAGCTTGGGCTGTGGTTACCTTACCAGCCACCATCTCCCAGCCCTTGGCTTGTTTTCAGTCTTGACATGATATAACTGCAGTATGTTCTGTGTTCCCTTTTGTGGGTGGCATGTTTGCTCTGTGATTCATCCACGATGTTGTCTCTTTTTGTAGTTTGTTCCTTATTTGGTAGTAATCTGCTCCTTGTCTGCTTGTTGATGGAACATTTAGGTTGTTTTTAGTGTTTAGGAACAGTGAATAAAGTCACTTTGGAAGTTGACACACAGTTTGGTCAGATACTAAGTGCATCAATTTGGAAAGCTGCTTGGCAGTTTCCTGTAAAAGGCTGGTACCCTGTTCCAGCCTGACAGCAATGCATGTGATGACTCCTGTGGCTCCGAATCCACTTGGTGTTCAGCTGTCTTCGAAGTGTATAGGTATCCTACCGTGTCTTTGGGTTGCATCTCCCTAAAGACTAATGGTGAGCATGTCTTCAGCTGCACAGTGGCTAATTGTAGCCTCTTTGGTGCCTCTTAAGATCGCTTGTGGTTTGCAAATTGGATTCCTTGTGTAAATGAATTCTGTAGATTTTTCTCTTTAAAGACAGGGTCTGCTATGTAGTGTAAGCTGGCTGTGAATACAGCCCGCCCCTAAGGGTAGCCTTGAACTCTTCATTCTCTTGCCTCCATCTTCCAAGTGCTGACACTACAGGCTGTGTGGGCTCAGTAATGTATTTCCTTGTATTGCTTGCTGGAAAGTCTTCCACGCCTTTCTATTGCTGGGGATTAAACCTGGGGCAGGGACTACTTCTGAGGATTCCTGAGCCTTTTAAATGGAAACAGTAGACAGTTGCAACTTGTTACTAATTTATCCCCTGCCATCATGCATATTACTTCAAAAAATACTTTTTGGTTGAGTTCTGTGACTATCTTGTTAATGTTTTTAATTTAATAACTTGTTAATGTTTGTAACAGTATGGTTTTGTCAGATGTTCTTTTGGAGCATGTTTATTTAATATTCACTCATTCATTAAGTTATTTAATATTTAACATTCATTCATTCGGCAGTCTTTTGTAACCCATGCTTGACCTCCAGCTGGTTTTGATTATGTGCTGAGGGTGACTGACTCCTGATGCTTCTGCCTCTGCCTCCTAATCAGCCTCATGCTTCTGTGCCCCACCCACGCTGCTGATGCAGTGATGCTCGTTACCCCGAGGTGCCTTCCTCTGGCTCATCTTTACCCCTCTCCCTGCTTAGCATCATCGCCATTACCTTTGGGCACAGGTGGCCTTTGCTTTTCTCTTCATGCATCCCCATGCCTGACATGGGTTTTGGGCCTTATTTGCCAGTGACTGGGTAGAGGCACTATCTCTCTTCAGGACCCAGGGTACAGGAGTGGGAAAATAAACACTTTTCATCCATGACATGTGACTCTGGTAAGTTGTGGTAAGCAGTGAGATCACTCCTTGAAGACATGGAACTGACCAACATTCTGCATTACAGATTTTCCCTTTTTTTTTTTTTTTCCCTGTGGAGCTTGGGTCATAGAGGAAACGCTTGTCATGATTCTTACAAATGTTATGACTTTCAAACAGAGTCAAGTGGGTTGAGATGGTAGCTGCTTATTTGTGGGTAAACTTTTTAAGTTAAAATTTAAGAAAATGTATTTACTTAATCTGTGTGTGTGTCTGTGTTGGGATGTTTGTGTTATGTGGTTGTGTGAGTGCCCTGGCGAGAGCATATGGATAGCAAGGGCAGTTTGTGGGGGATGGTTCTTTCCTCCTACTGTGTGGGGCAGGATTGAACTCAGCCTGCGTTGTCAGCTTGCTAAGCACTGTCTCAACAGCCCACTTTCTATGGGGTCCTCTCAGGTAATCAGAGAGGAGAGGAGGAAGGAAAAGGAGAGGGAGCAAGGGGAAAGAGGGAAATACACCTTCATAGTTTATTAGTAAATTGAATGTATTAGGCACACAGGAAGAAATATGGATTTCTTTTTCTCCTGTCCCCAAATGCACTAGAGTGAATGGTAAGACTGTTTTTTTTCCCTTTGACTCTGTGAACACCTATTTTATTTTGCATTTTTGGGTGGTACTTATAACCCTTGTTTTGAGATCCAGCCACAACCGCTGGGCTATTTTTGTTTTTACACGCTACTGTGAGTACATCAGTAACTGTTTCTTCTGTACAGAAATTTGTGTGTGCATGCATATCTTAAAACCTCACTACTGTTTTGACCTAATTTGATTTATGCCATTTGTTTCATCTCTTTGTCTGTCTGTGTCTATCTGTATCTTCATGTGAGTGTGTGATGTGTGCATGTGTATGAACCTGTGTGGCAGGTGCATTCACCTGTGTGGGTATGAGTAAGGCCAAGGCTGCAGTGGGTAGTTTTCCTCTCTGCTGTGGTTTTCTGAGAGAGGTCTCATTGGCCCTGGAGCGTCTCTTCCCACTAGAATGGTTAGTGAGCTCCTGGTCTCTGATCGCTGTCCACCCGCAGCTCCAGCTTTCACATGGGTGCCGGGAATCCACACTCGAGGGTACAGCAAGCGCTTTGCCACCGAGGCACTGCCCAGCCTGTGAATTTTCCCTTTTTAGATGGGTGAGTACCTAGTTCTACACACCCGAATTGAAATGGCAAAAGCAAGCGGGTTTGCAGTATTTAGCTTGTGTAGCGCTGTTAATGACGGACAGGCTGGCATATGAGTGCCAACGGTTGGTGGCACGGACTTTTCTGCAGTTTATTCTTCTTAGTGAGACTGTGTCTTTTGTGGGATGGGATGCTAGGGGTACTGGAATAAAAGTATAGAGTTTGAAAATTTACAGGGTTATATATAAATCTTTATATATAAACGTTTACATATTTTTATGAAATATATTTGTATTGCATTTTATGTATCTGTTCTCAAGCATTAGCATCAAAAGAAAGATGTTCCTTGAGATGTTTTATTGTGGTTATTTATGTAGTAGAGTTTAATCTGATGTGTGGTAACTTTTTAAAAAACAGATGTCAGAACAGCCACATACTTCCTGGAAGAGAAGTTGAAGCAGAGTGCTGGGCATGGGGGTGTAGCTTGGAGGTGAGGTAGTTTTACCTGCAGTGTGAAGTCTTTGGACCTATCCCTAACCAGCAGCCCACCTCCCCCAGCTCCCCCCTTTCCCCAAACCCAGCCCAAACTTATAAAAGACAGAGGGCTGTAATCCTAATAACAGTATCCTTGAAAACACATTGAAGTTACATTTATCTATTTATGTAGGTGTTGGTGCGTGTGCGTGTGCTAGAGAGTACTCCCGTGGAGGTAGAGGACAGGCTGTGGGAGGTGGCTCCTTTTTTTTTTTTTTTTTTTTTTGGCCATGCGGTCTGGAATGGACTTGAGGTTACCAGGCTCAGCTGCAAGTATCCTTACCTGCTGAGCCATCACATCCCGCTTTCTGTTACAGCTGCAGTTGAGATGCTAGATAACACCCAGTTACTTAACATGTCATGCTGTCACTTTCCAGTTTCATACAAATATAGCATTAGGTGTGTTGTGTGTGAATTTCTGATTTGCTGGATTTGTTGCCTTTCCTACCGCTGGTATTCCCATACTGTGGGATAATGAGGTCGGTCGCTTCTGTTGCTGCTCAAGAAAAGAAAGCCCAGTTCATTTGAAGGGCTTGGATATTTGAGTGGTTTCAGTATGTTAGGTGGAATAGTCTAATATAATACACAAAATTATGCACTTTCACAACCTAGAAAATAAAGTGAAGAGGATGTATTTATATAACAGCAAACAAAAATCAGTCCTGGGATGTAGTTCGGTAGGCCCATGTCTGTAATTCCAGGGTGGTCAGTCAGGGGGATCTGAAGTTCAAGGTCATCCTTGGTTACAGAGGAAATCTGAAGCCAGCCTATGACAAGATAGGTGAGACACTGTGTCAAACCAAACCAAATTACAGAACAACACACACATACACACACACACACACAAACACACAGTACTTCCCGAAGGCTTAAACGCTGTACAGTATCAGTGCTATATCTCCTAGCACGGATATAACTTCCTTCCATCAAGGTGGATAATACTTTTAAATCTGATGGCCCAAGTGCAAAACTATGTCAGTTTAACAAGTTAGTCACCAAACTTAAGGCCATCTTGAAATAAAATCATGGTAATACTAAAAGGATTAAGAAGAGAGAGCTCATCTCTCTCTGGGGTTGGAGAGATGGCTTAGAATTGAAGAGCACATACTGCTCTGCCCTAGCAGAGGACCTGGGTTCAGGTCTCGGCACTCACCCGATGCCTAACAGCCACCTGTAATGCTGCTTCCATGGAATTAATTGGATGCTTTCTAATGGCTTCCTTGGTCACTAGGTACTGTGGCGGTACACATACATGCAGGCAAACACTCACACATGTAAACAAACAAAATGAAGTCACCACCTTTAGCAAATCCTGCTAGATGTGTATCTCCATGATGTGGATATTTGATAGACAAGTATGACTCAAGGTCCAGAAGCTTTGTTGGGATGGATGGGCTGGAAAGACGGCTCAGAGGTTGAGAGCACTGTTGCTTTTCCAGAAGACCTGAGTTTGATTTCCAGCACCTCTACGTTGCCTCACCAATGTTTATAATTCCAGTTCCAGAGGATTCGACATCCTTGACTGGCCTCTAAAGGCACTGCACGCACGTGGTGCACAGACACACATAGGCAAAACATAAATGATAAAAATTTTTAAAAGTTAGTCTGAGGAAGGGGCTGAGCCAGGAGGGTTTGAGGGGACATGTAAAACAGTGAATTTTTAGTGTCTTAGTTGTTTTCTGTACTGTGATAAACTACTCTGATAAAAACAACTTATGGAGAAAAGGTACAGTCTAAGGTACAGTCCATGGCAGGAAGTCCAAGGCAACAGGAGTTTGTAGTAGCTGGTCAGATTACATTTATTGTAAGGAAACAGCAGTGAATGCATTCACACAAGAGCTCTTTGTCTCCTCGATAGCGTCCAGGATTCCCCACCCAGGCAATGGTCCCACCCATGTTTAAGGTGGGCCTTCCCATGTCAGTTAAAGCAATACGTGTGTGTGTGTGTGTGTGTGTGTGTGTGTACACATACTCCCCTAGAGGATAGGATAGTACCCCAGGAGATTCTTGATTTTTGTCAGGTTGAAGTAAAATTAGCACTGTCACATGCAGCAGACTTTTACTTTATTACACATCGATATTCTGGGTAAACTGATGTAAAGTCTCATTTAAAATGTCATCCAGATATATTTATAATATATAAAAAACATACAAGGGATGTTCTAGGAAGAGTGGATCTGTAGATTTATGGCATGTCATCACTCTACCCTGCCACCTTCTGCTGTACTCTGCAGCTAGAAGCTGTTGTCCCAGTATCTTTAATCCTCCTCTTCCTCCCCCTTCTCCTCCTCAGTTTTTAGAGGAGGGTTTCTCTGTGTAGCCCTGATTGTCCTGGACAGGCCAGACTCAAACTCAAATTCAGAGCTCCCTCCTGCCTTTGCTTCCAGAGCCCTAGGATGAAAGGCGCGTGCCACCATGCCTGGTCCAGCGTCTCTGTCTCTCTGTGATCCACCCTGCTGCCGTTTTCTGTGTTAAAGTTCACGTATGATCATATGTTTCTGAGCCTTCTATTTTACTTCCTTAGTCTTTCCCTATGCCCATTCCATTCTAAATTTTAGAAATGGCAGGATAAGTTTTTCTGCTATAATCTTTAATAAAGATCAAATTCACCTCTGGCTTTTGTGGTATGCCAAGAACCTTTTAGGCACTGGGAAAATATCACTAAGCCAAACAGAGACAGAGTTGCAGAGCTTACACACGTACAGAGTTTCTTGGGTCAGTGTTGCCAAGTTCTGTGGGAAAGCTCAGCAGTGTTTTAAACACTATGTGGGAATATGAAGCAAAATTGACATTTTGACATTCCATGAACATCTAATACTTTATAGTATTATGTATTACAGTTTTCCTTTTTTGGCCGCTTGAGAAAAAGATATAGAATAGATAGCCATATTACAACTGGATACATACAGGCATTGAATAAAGTGCAGTCCAGCTTTAGTTAATGGACTATTTTGTGAGTATGATGCTTTCATCACAGATCTGCTACCAGGACCTGTTCACAGGTGCACTGTGCCCAGGTGTATTTTCTGTGCATTGCTGGGTTCAGGAGGACTCCTAAGACATTTCCAGATGTGACCTTTATTCCTCTTCCCCTTATCAAGGGTGAGCTTACATGGGAGGTAGGGCTGTGTGTAAGAAGCCAGCCATTCAGGACAGGGTTAAAGCTTCAGTGAGAGACTAAAATCAACAGCCGAGCAGTAGAAAGGGGGCTCCTTGCAACCCGAAGGAGGATCCCTACAGCCAGGTAAAGGTATCTGAGAATAGGTTATGGTGGTCTTCACAGGCATCAACTCTCCTGTTAACTGGTGCTCCTTGGTGGTCAGACAGGCACTCAACACAGGACATGGGCAGAAATAACAAGTGGAGGATTGGGCTGACCCTATTGTAGAGGGACTATGATCCTTCTACTCTTTGGTTTTGTGAAAACAGAGTCTCATGTAGTCTAGGCTGGCTCCCCCCTCCCCCCAGCTTGCTATGTAGCAGAAAATGACCTTGAACTTCTGGTTCTCCTCGCTCTGTTCCTCCAGTGCTGATATGCCTTGCCATATACCACCAGGTCTCATGCAGTGCGGGTAGTGGGTCTGCAGTTCATTTCAGGGGTGGATCCTCACTAAGCAAACCCTCTCCCAACCTGGCCGTGTCCCCAGCCCCTTGGACATCCTTTAAGGTGTGGGTCTAAGGAAGGAAGGTGTCAGTGCCTCCCTTGTGGAGTCCCCAGCTCTATCCCAAACTTTGCCCTGGGTCCTGTGAGTGGCAGGGGTTGCGACTGATGCTCCTCAGGGCTCAGATAGTGAGGTAGCTTGTTTACAGCCTTCCAGTTATCTTATATTCTCGTGGAAGCCAACTCATGCCTTTACGGGTCTTTCGCCTTTTAGATCATTCATCTTTAATTTTTTCTTTAAATTTACTTATTTTTGGATTTATTTATTTGTAGCTTATGTCTGTGAATGTTTTGTATGTATGTGTACAAGTGGCCTCAGAGACCAGAAGAAGCCACCAAATCCGTTAGAAATGGAGTTACCAAGGGTTGTGAGCTAGGTTGAGCCCTGCTGAGTGCTGGGACCAACCCTGGCTCTTCAGGTCAGCCAGCGCTCTTAACCACTGAGCCATCTCTTCAGCCCACATCGTAGTGCTTTTCATGACTGTCTGTGATTGTGAAGGTTGTGAAAAAAGAATTTTGAAATGAATTTATTTTGTATTTTTTTTTCCTCCCTGATCATGCTTTTAAACTAAACTGATGGTGTTTTGGGAAAGTTTCTTTACTGGGCTCTTATTTCGTTTCACTGTTAGCTAATTTTGTATAACCTTTCCTAAAAGCAACAAGTTGCTAGTGGAATCTTTTCACCTGTGTAGTTTAGCACTGAAGACTGCTAGTGTTACTGTAGGAAATGAAATTCTGCAGGAAAACAAGTGTAGGTAAATGAGGCTTACACACACACACACACACACACACACACACACACACACACAGTTCTCTTTAAAATCTTGATTATAGCCTCCAGTTGACCTTTGGCTTTTGGTACCAAGCATGTGACTGTAGACAAGTGTATTGCCCTTGAAGAAAAACAGCTTTGAAAAGATCTGTTAGAACATGGGAAAACTAGAACCTGCTCTCTTGTGGTTTCACGGGTGCCAGAGGCTCGGGTGCTTTCTGCTCAATGAACAGATTGCAGCATGCGCCACCACTCTGCTTGCTGCCTCACTGCAGAGGAAATAGCAGGAGGCAAAGCCCTCAAGTGAACCCGGCTTTTTATGTGGGGTGTGGCGGGTGGGCAGCCTACAGCTAAATAAACAAATTGAGTTGTGCAGGAAGAAAAACCTTTAATCTTTGCACTCTTCACACTCACTTTTTTTTTTTTTTTTTTGTGGTATCGTTCTCTTTCTTTAAACTTTTTCACAGTGATTAGCTCACGGTAGGCCCATGACTGTAGCCACATTGCTTAGTAGCTTTCTAATCTTTATTCAGCGCCCTTTGGGTTGACAGGTCCTTGTTAGTGAAGGTCTGAATTTTTCGACCACATTGTGGTCCATGAGACTAATCCTTTTTATGATGTCACATGGATTTCTTAGTTTATTTTACAAGCTTTTGGCTGTTTTGATCACGCGGCTATTTTTTTTTTTTTTAACGCTGAAAAATAAAACTGATTTTGTGTCCCTCCACTACAGAGCTCTCCAGGAGGCCTCCAGCCTTTGATCATTCGAATATTAGGAATGAGATAGATGTGTTGAAAATCTCCAAGGGCTGGGAGGGGAAATCCTTCATTATGTGTGGCTAAGGTACAGTTATCTTTAGTTGTAGGAGACAGGGAGGCTGCATTCACATAAGAAAACCTCTGCCTGCTTGCCAGCTTTGTGTTACTGCCAGATGCCAGGGTTGACTGAGTGTGTGGGAGAAAGACTTGAAAAAAAGTCTCAACATTTTACTCTGTAAATCTGGAGAAAATCAAAGTGTGTGTTTTGTTCTTTCCCTTCCCATCTGTGCCCCGTCGCCCTTGCCTCCCTTCTGTTGAGACTGGGGCTCACAGTCAGCCCTGGCTAGCCTAGGACTTCCTATGTAGACCAAGGTGGTCTTGAACTCGGCGCAGTCTTCCTGTCTCTGCTCCTGAGTGCTGGGACCACACGTGTGCACCACCCTGCCTACTGCATTTCGTTTCTGAAGGCAGCTGCTGGAGGGTTTGGGACCAGTCAGTCAGTTCTAGTAGCCCTCAGCCTCCTAGCTTTGGATGGGGTCCCTAACTTCTCATTTACGTCTTTGTGTGTGTGTGCCACTTGTGCGGGTGCCTGCCCAGGTCAGAAGAGAGAGTCAGATCCCCTGAAGCTAGAGTTAGAGGCGGCTGCAGTGAGCTGCCCTACGTGGGTACTGGGTACCGAACCCCCACCCTCTGAAGAGCTGTCTCTCCAGCCCCTGGAACACCGTCCACATGCCTCGGAGCGTCTGGATCACAGGTGTGGACCACCGCGTCTGCTAAGGTGTTTTTTCTTTTGTTCATTTAGATGAGGAAGACTGTAGGATCTCTCTTCCCTTGTCACATAGTTCCTTCACACGGATGTATCCGCTGAACTCTATGCTGAACCCTTGGTAACAACTCAGACTGTCTTCTTTAAGACACACCTTTATGGATGATGGTTTGATAGCCACTTCTTTCCTTACCTCCAGGTAGACTCTATGAGAGCCAGGGAGCCTATGTTTTTTTTTTTGTTGTTGTTGTCCCTGGTGACTGATTAGCATCTGGAGCTCTGCTTTTGATCAGTGTGGCAGTTTCCAGGCTGGAGTGGCAGTTGTCAGAACTCTTGGCTAGCCCCAGTCAGCAAAGGGGAGGGAGGGAGCTGCTTTTTTTGTTTTCCTCTGAGACAGTTTTGGCCCCTGCATTTTCTTCGCTATGATATGCTGTGAGTTTCTTGATCATCTTTTGTTTATTGCATGGAGCCAATGTGATTTTCTAGCATGTAAATGAGGAAACCAGGGGAACCATGTTTGGGGCATAAAATTTAGATCTTGATGGTGGGAAAGGCCAAACTTCCCCATTGAGTCTCTGATACAGTCCTGCTTGAGAAGCACCTTCAGAATCGTGGCGTTCATGAAGTTTAAACTTAACCTCTTGTTTATAAATAGCTATGCGATTATGAGGCTTTTGGTTTTCACACCCAGATCCCAGTAAACCAAGTGTTTACTTGAATAAGCAGAGTTGGCTTGTTCTTCTTTTAACTTGACCCCGTGCACCCCCAAATTTAGATTTAATCTTAGCACTGAAAGAAACTACTTGGTATTTTTCTTACATTAACTTTGACAATGTGAGTGATTAGAAAAGTATTACCTAGAACCTGAATTAGTGTTTGTCTAGAAATGAGTACCATGCAATTAAAAACAAATTGGGCACAGGCAGGTGCTCTGTCTTTCTGCTGTGTCCCTAGACCGTGGGTTTTGAAACAGCATCATGTTGTGCAGTTCTTACTGACCCTAAACTCAACATCATCCCATCTCAGTCCTCCCAGTACTGGGGAGTTGTGTTGATGTTGTTGTTATACAGAAAACCTGAGAAGGTAATATATAACATTTCTGGGTATCTTTATTCAGATTTCTGTGGTTTTTATCTAATGTCTTTTCTCTTCTGGGGTCCCACCAGGGTAACAATTGTAATTCCATGTCTTCTTGGATTCCTTCTGGTGGCTACCCTTGGTTTTGATGGCCTGGCTGTTCTGATGGAGTGTGTCTGATCTTTCTCATGGCAAGCCTAGGGTGTGGGTTTTGGAAGTGAGACCCAGAGCTAAAGCGCCCTTTTTGTTATGTCATATCCAGGGTGCAAACTGCCATGTGCTTTATGACTGCTGACGTTGACTGTGACCCCTGGCTACATTTGGCTGTGAACCGTCTCTGAGGACCCCAGCTGCCCACTGTTTTTTCTTTCGGAGAGAGCCATCATTCGTAGCCTGTGTTTTGTGTGAGGTGTTGTATAGTTTTTCTTGTTTTGCTATTGAGACAAGGTCTCACTGTGATATAGGCAGTCTTAAGCTTCCCGAGTACTGGGATTTCAGGTGCGAGTCACTGTGTCTGGCCTTGTAATTCTGAATAAACATACTTAAATAGAACTGTAGTATAAACATTTAATCTCTGGTTAATGAAATTTTTGTTTTTATCAACAACATGGCTACTTAAAACATTTAAAAATACGTTTGGAGAGACTGGAGAGATGGCTCAGTGATCAAGAGCTCAAGTTTGGTTCCCAGTACCCAGCAAGGAAACCTTCTGATGTATATACACAATGGTCATATATAGATAAAATAAACTAGATAGCTTTAAAATTTTGAAATGCATTCAGCGATTTGATTGCCTTGATATAAAAGCTTGATATAAATCAAGCTTTTCCTTATTGTAATTTTAGCTTTTGACATTGCATAAATCACTCTTCATCTACTTTGATTTCTTTTCTTTTTCTCTTTCCTTCCTTCTCTCTCTCTCTCTCTTTCCTTCTTTTCTTTTATTGAGATGGTGTGTCTGTATATAGCCCTAGCTGGTTTGGAACTCTCTACGTAGACAAGGCGGGCTTCATACTTACAGTTACGTGCCTGCTTCTACCTCTAGAGTAAGTTTTTAAGATTTATATATTTTACTTCATGTATATGCATGTGTCTGTCTGTCTGACAGTCTGTTTATATACCGTATTCGAGCTAGGTGTTCAGAGAAGCTAGAAGAGAAGTTTTTTATTTTTTGTTTTTTTGAAGCAGGGTTTCTCTGTGTAGCCCTGGAACTCATTCTGTAGACCAGGCTGGTCTTGAATTCACAAAGATCCTCCTGCCTCTGCCTCCCAAGTTGTTGTGATTAAAGATGTTTGCCACCCCTCCCCCAATCCTCACTCCTTACCTCTCCATGCCAAAAGGGGACTTCTGATCCCCTGAAACTAGCTGCTGTGTGGGTTCTGGGAATCAAACCCAGGTCTTCTGCGGGAGCAGCAAGCGCTCTTAACCGCCGAGCCGTCTCTCTAGCCCCTCTGCATTTGCTTGTTATGCCATCTAAGTGCTATACACACATATGTATATATAAATATATTTTAAAATACAATTAAAGGGACATGTAGAACATCATTAGTCAGAGATTCTAATAAAATTTGCTAGTATTTTGATCTTTATTGCTCTCCTGCACTTCTTTACTTGTTATTTCTAAATTGAGCACTTAGTTGATATGTAAATTATGCTTATAGACCAGAACAGCCCAGGACTCAAAGTGCTCAAGGGAAAGCACCTTGTTGGAAACCCCCATTACAGAGGACCTCTCCTTGGAGTTCCCACTTGTCTCTTTCAATTACAAGGCTTATGTTATAATTAGATCAGAATTTCCATCTTAAATTCTCAGCTTCCTAGTTATATGTAACTGCCATATGAACCTGATTGTAAATAAAACCTTCAAGGATGAACTTCAGTTGAACGATTTCAGAAAGCTAATGGACTCTTAGTTTCACATGCTAAGATAATTCTAAGAAGGATTTGTATTCTAATGGTGGATCCTACATTTTTTTCCAGTTTTTCTGCTTGATTATTATTTTAAAAGTAGGAACCAACTCAAAATAAATACTAAAATTAACTTCTAACAGTTTTTTTTTTTTTTTTTTGAGACAGGGTCTTACTGTGTAGCTTTGGCTGGATTAGAACTCACTATGTAGACCAGGCTGGCTTTATAGAGGTCTGCCTGCTTATTGTCTCCCCAGTGTTGGGATCAAAGGTGTAGTCTGCCATGCTCCCCTGTCCCTATCGGGGCCTTGATCTGTTCCTCAGGCTGCTCTAATTCCTCAGCTGATGTGACCATTGCCATAGCCACACCACAGCAGTAACTGGGACTAGGGGTGTGGGCCAGCAACCCGCTTTTACTCTACAGTGGCTGTACTTCGTGTGAGTCTGTGATGTTGGGGTGAACACCGGGCTTTGCTCAGGGGACCCAGCTGCTCTCCCAGCAAGCTGTACTCTAGCCCTAGTGGGTTGTTTTTCGGTTTTTTTTTTTTTTGAGATGTATTGTAATACATTATGAAACAAATAGAATGATGACTTTCCTAAAATGACAGGGCTTAAGATTCCCCCACGGTTTCATTTACTGTGCTCTTAGAAACTGATTCTCCACGTTAGTGAAGGGAAGCAAATCTTATTTTGCTGTCCCTGTAGTTGAGTCAGACTGTGGGTGGTCCGTCTTCCATCCCAGTTACTTGAAGAGGAGAAAGTACTTTTGTTATGTATTCCTCTTTTTAAATGCACAAAAAAGAAAAAAAATGAATTTGATAGGTGAGTGTTAACCCTCTGGGGATGCTGTGATAAATGATCACAGACTTGGTGTCTGAAGCAAGGCAGATTCATCTTCTCATTTCTGGAGGTGCAAAGTCCAAGTTGTTGGTAGTGTTGGTCAGTTCTGAACTCTGAGACGGAAAGCCGCTTGTCCACCGCCTGGGTGTTCTTGGCCTGTTGCACTCACTCCAGTCTTCCTTCCCTTTCTCTCTGTGCCTCGGATCACTCCTCTTTTTCAGAAGCATAGCACTTACTGGCTTTAGTTCCAGAATGATCTCACCTTGAGATTCTAAATTATATCTACCAAAATTCCTGTTTCCAAATAAGGTCCTAGTCACAGGCACCGGGGGTTAGGAGTTGGGTATGCATGTGTTCTTGGTGCCCCTGATTCAACCCGCTACAGTGAGTTAGCCTCACCACAAATTTGCTAATAAGCAGGTGAAAGTACTTTTTACCGAACGTAATACTAGCTATGGATTAGCTACGTCACACCCTAAGTACAATTTGGAATTCAGTTGCGTGGTTTCTCTTATGTGGCTTGCAGTTGATGTGGCCGTCTTGTGCTGTGAAATTAGGCAGAACTCACACACAAACTATCATTTAAGACTTTAAACGGTGTGAGCAAGGTCTTAAATCCTGTGACTGCCATTTTGTTTGACTACATTCCTGGTTATTTCTGTAATAACCATGTTTTTGTGGTTCCTTTTAATGTAAGTCGTGTTTGTCGCCACTTAAAAGGTTCATGGTCTGTCCAGCCTGAATTAAATCTGCGTCCATCAGAAGGGAATATTCACAAAAAAAAAAAAAAAAAACAACTGTAACTTACTTACCCAGTGGTTGTGTGAGATTAAGAATCAGAGTGAGAGGCCCTGCCCAGCCTATTTCTGAGAAATAGTGGCCCAGCGTCCGGGCATGTGGTTTGGAGGGAAACTGGTAAGGACATTCTCTCTTCCTTCCCATTCTGGAGGATAGCCCTGAGAACTTAATTCTTGTTGTGGAAACGAAATAGTGATATAGGCTTCATAAAGCTATTTGCAAAAGTTTAATGATGTCAACTTACAGCTCTGCCACTTGACATTACAGTTTGTGAAAACAACAGCTTGCTTCCCTTCTCCGCCCTCTATCCACAACACTCTGTTGTGGTATTTTGTTGCATGCATTTCAAGAAATGGTCATCTCCGTCCCTGTGCATGTGTTATCTGTGCTGAAATGTAAAGTTCAGGTGTTGTACTGCCAGCTCCTGGGCAGGAAGTATCCCACAAGTGTCTGATGAATGCAGTGAATGAACTTAGTATGTTATGGGTACTCTTTCAGTCCACTCGTGGAGGCTTTGTGTGTGTGTGTGTGCACATGCATGCGCTCATCAATACATGTGTACCTGTGGAGGCCAGAGGCCAATGTCGGGTGTCTTGTTCTATTGCTTTGCACCTTGTGTTTTTCGGCAGAACCTTGCCTTTTTGCTAGACTAACTGACCAGCAGGGCTCTGGGATCCCCTTGTCTGGTGCTCACACTTTTGCAGAAACCGCTTCACCCACTGAGGCTGTCTTTCAGCCCTTGGCTTAGTCCTTTTACTGGCTGAGTACTGTCTTGGGATAGATATGCTGTGGTTCATTTATCCGGTCCTTTCAGGGCATGCAGGGAACAACCTGTTTCACAGTGCGAGGTATATGCTAGTAAATCTCTGGTCATGTGCAGCAGCTCTCCTCTATTCCCTGCTGTGTCCCTGTGACACAGCACATTAAAAATACCTTACCAAAATGTTGTCTCGCTGTGGCTGTCCTGGAGCTCATTGTAGATCAGGCTGGTGTCTACTCACAGAGGTCCCCTTGTTTGTTTGTGTGCCACAATGTCAGCATGCTTGGCCTACGTAAAATGTTTTTAAACCAATGAATCTTTTTTTTTTTTTTTTTTTTTTTTTTGGCCACAGAATCTTGGGAGAGGTGCCAGGAGTGATCTGCAGATACAGATTGTCCTGCCTGTGTCTGGAAGGTTCCTGACACATGCCGTTTGACAGGAAGCATTAGAACCCTCTGGCCATTACCTGACAGGGCCAGAAGGAAAGTCACAGCCAGGGTGAGAGAAGAGATGGACATAACACAGGATAAGGAATAATGAACTTCCTTGTCTAAAACAGGTGCTGAACCCAAGGGCAACTAGGGTTCTGGGAGCCGAGGACTCCTTTCTGTCCGCTACATGTGCAGGTTACACAATCATTTTGTTAATCTCTCTCTTCCTGTTGTCTTGCCTGTCTGTTGTAGATAGAGCAGAGCCTGGCCCACACTGGAGGCCATGGAAGTGTGTTCTGTTGCTGCTCACCATGACGTGCCCACCCCTAACACCAATTTGTCTTTGCCAACCTTGTAAAATACTTTTGTCTTTTGACCGCCTGACTACCTTTCTTTTCTTAAAAACTTTGTTGTGTTACATGCATTTATTTAGCTGTGTGTGCATGTGTGGGCACCTGTGGAGGTTAGACACAGCTTGCTGGATCTAAGCTGGTTCTCTCCCACTATGTGGGTCTAGAGAATGGAACGTGGCTTTCTTGACTTATCATAATAGTTTCTCATATAGGCACTAGTTCCCCCCCCCACGCCCCAACCCCCAATAGGCCCATCTTCCAGCAGTGGCCAGTGCTACCTTCAATATGAAAGAAAGTTACTTGACTCCTGCTGCAAACCTGCCAGTGGGTTTCATCCACTGTGGATAAAGTCCAGAGTCCTCGCTGTGACCCACAAGGATGAGCTTGCCTTCCAGTTGACCTCAGAGGCTGGATTTGCTTTCTATGTGACCGTATTTCCTGTTGCTCCTCAAGTAGGCCCCACAGGGTTTCACTGTTAGTTCCCCCTGGATCCTCCTTTTAGGAGCAGTGTGGTTCACACCTTCACGCCATCTCAGCTTTTCTCAGTTGTCATGATCAGCGAAGCTTCCCCTGGTCATCATTCATGTTGTTAGTCTTTGTTTTTCTTCAGAGTCCACATCCCTATTGATTTATCAGTATTTATTTGTTGATGGAGAGCCCTCTGAGAACAGGCAAGCAGGTGAGAAGCGGGCTTTGAGCCTCAGCTCATGTACAGTGAGTGGTTGGCATGTTTAGCTTCATGGTATATGTCTATTGGTGAGGGCTGGTGAGTGAGTCTGAGGAAGAGTCATGTAGTTTTTATAGTTTACTAGAATGTGGGCTTCTGGTTTTAGATCTAATGACTTTTTTCTCTGTTCTAAAAGAGTGAGGAAATGAAATTGGAATTTAGGACATTGGATAGGTAGCAGTGAATCAGTGAAGGAAGTGAACAGGGAAACAACAGCAGGAGCCTGAGGCAGCAAAAGTTACAGCTCTGCGTGAGTCGGCCATCTACCTGCAGACAGAACGGCCTTCGCTTCCGTGTTTGGAAGGGGAGAGAGCCAAGTTATACATTCACATTTTGAGCCAAGCCATGTAGCAAGTACTTTACATTGTCATTTAATCTTCACAATGGACTTTTCAGATGTGAATGGTTATATCCATTTTATTGGTGAGGAAATTGAGTTTCATGAGATTAAGCAACATTCTTGAGGTCTTGTAGCATTTAACTGAGATGCCCTGGTCTGATGACTCAGCAGAAGTCATGCCCTTTCCAGCATTTACTGTGTAAAGCCTGGAGAGGGTGTCTGTTCTGTAATTTACGTTTCACATGGTGCTGCTGGTTTCGAGAATTTTCCCATGTTGCATTTCAGTCTTTATTACAAACTTTGGCAAGTAGTTATCATCTTAATTTTGCAAGCAATTAACCTTGGTGTACCTATGAGTACCTATGGGGATCCCGGATTGATTGTAACCCTACAGCTACAGAGTAGTAGAGATTTGACTTGTGGCAAAACTTCACTTAAAATCTAACATTCCTATGTATCACAAACTCAAGCATTTTCAGCACCTACCGGTTATTTTTGACACATTGCATAACCTAAATACATTACAGTAACATTACAGAGCTGGGAAGAACCTTGATCAGAAAGAGATCAGAAAGAAATTCTTCACATATAGCAAAAAGCATAGAAAGGAACTAGATTGCCGGGGAGTATGTTTTTAATTCATCTGGGTCTTTGAAAACCCTTCCCTTTTCATTCATGTGCTTCAGATTTTAAAAACTTTGGGAAAAAATTCCTCCCATCCATTTCCCTAGCAGCCCAGTTCTTCTCTCCATGTGTAATGGATCGGTTTCTTGTATGTCTTTCTAGAAGCATGTTATGTGCTTCCAGCAAATCTGAAAAGTGAGCGTATTTACACAACTCCATATCTTGCAGATTACTCTGTAGTAGTACAGGGAGTAAGTGGGACTTGTTTTGTTTTGAGGCGTGAATGCCACGTTCAGGGCCTTCTGCATGCTAGGCAAGCTCTCCAGCCTTCAGTTACCTCCTCAGCCCCCGAGTCCGCTGCCTCCACTTTGTGCTGCATTGATACTGAAAGAATTGAGACACAATTCAATGATGAATGACCTTGAACATGTTGGTTTTTCACAGATGAACGTGTATTTCTGTATAGATTTCTTGAAGTGAACTTGTTGGGTCAAAGTTTATCTGTGTGTGTTACCCTGTGCTAGAGATAGAACGAAGCTTTCATGGTAGCTGAGTTCTCAGCTGCTGACCTCTACCCTGAGTCCTTGTGGTATTATTTTAAACACTGACACACTTGGGCCTCCTTTATTATGAATATGAAAACAGCATTTTGACTTTGAAGCTGCTTTTGCTGTCTTTTATTTGTCAGTAGTTTAGTTATTTTTCTTGTGAAAAAAATATATGCTAGAAGCAACTTAAGAGAATGCTCTATTTCTGCTCCTGGTTTAAGAGATGATCCAGAGCCCACCATGGTGGGAGGGTGTGGAAGCTGGAATGTGGGGCAGCTGGTCACGGATTACATCAGTAGTTGTGAGGCAGAGAGGAGTGGATGCTAAACTTTTCTGGAAATACCTTGTCTCCTAGGTGATTCCAAATCTAGATAGAGTGACACTGAAGAACCATCACACCTTCTGTAATTAAATTCATGACTGACTGTGTCACTGGAGCAACAGGATGAGAACAAGAAAACAGTACAGGCTGTAAATGTTAGCATTATAGGTTGCTGAGTGCAGTACAGAAGTAGTCTGGCCAATTTATCCATTAAAATCATCCATCCATTCACCCATCCATCCACCCACCCACCCATCCATCCATCCACCCATCCACCCACCCTCCCACCCACCCACCCATCCACCCACCCACCCACCCATCCATCCATCCATCCATCCATCCATCCATCTGGTCAGACCTGATTTGGTGTGGCAGGTTATCTCACCATTGACCCTCAATGATTTTATCTGTGCAATACAGATAGTAACATCAGTCATACAGAGTTGCCTAGAAACTGCTGCTTCTCATCCATTTAAAGATGTATCACCCACAATATTTGTGTATTTCTAAAATGAAATCATCTTAGACTTGGAGACACTTGTGTGTTGGCGATGTGTCCATGTCGCCACCCGCCACACCCCTCTCCCCCATGTGTCTGTGTTGTCCCGTACCCCGCATTCTCCACCCTTGGCACAAGACATGATGCTGTTGATGGGACCTCAGTTTTATGAAAGAGTGAGCTTATGCACTGGATTAAGTGAACCAGGTGAGGGCTTGGTGCAGGCAGAGGGGTCCAGTGTGCTGAGGAAGCTCAGGGCTGGAAGGAGGATGGGCGTTAGAGTGTGAGTGGTGGTGGGAGGCAGCATGCTGGGAGGACGGCACACAAGGTCTGGTTTGTGAGGTCTGGGGACAGCTGTTGCCTAGGACCTAGGGGTACATTGGACTTACAGAGACTGTCTGGGGATAACAGGGCTTTGGGCCCGGGGGGCGATTTAGAAATGGTGTCCTGATTTGTGACAAGGAGATTTTGTAAGAATGAGTTCTGGGGGAAATAAGCAGCAGTGCTTACTTGGTCAGGGCTCTTTTTTTTTTTTTTTTTTTTTTTTTTAAATCCAGAATATAGAAAGAACTGTTTTGAGACAGGGTGTCTCTATGTAACCCTGGCTGGTCTGGAACTCACTATGTAGCCTAAGCTGCCCTTGAACTCACAGAGATCTTCTGCCTTCCCAGTGCTGGGATTAAAGGCATCTGCTACCATGGCTGACTGTTAAGTAGTTTCTCATTCCATTTAAAAGTGGGCAGTGATTTGAATGGACATTTTATCAAGAAGATACAAATATGACTAATAATTATACAAAAAGACACTCAGTATTTCATTAGGGAAAGGCAGACCAAAACTCTGGTGAGGTAACATGTCTGCCACAGTGGTGTGATAATCAGAGAGGCGGTGTGAGATGTAGGTGAGACCTGTAGGAGCAAGGGCCTCCGGTGTGTACACATTCACAGGGGTGCCTCTGTGTTTCAGAACTGCTAATTCCTCAGAAAGTTTAAAGTAGTGCACGCCATTACTCCCAGGCATGTCTTAGGAGTTTAAGGCTAGCCTGTCCTTCGTGATTTAAAGTCAGCCAGGGCTATACAGTGAGAACCTGTCTCAAAACAAAAACCAGGCTGGGCAATGGTGGGCACACACCTTTAATCCCAGGGCTTGGGAGGTAGAAGCAGGTGGATCTCTGAGTTCGGGGCCAGCCTGGTCTACAGAGTGAGTTCCAAGACAGCTAGGACTACACAGAGAAACCCTGTGTCTCAAAAACCAACCAGCCAACCAACTGAACCAAACCAAACCAAGCCCCTTATTAAAAAACAAAATAACAACAACAAACAAACAAAACACTCAAACTAAAACAAAAAACTGACTCAAATAGTAAAGTTACCATATGATCCAGTCATTCAGCACTAAAAGTATGCTTAAGAAGAGTGGGCTTGCGTGTGCATTTTCAAAAACGAGTACTACAAAAACGAGTGTTCATATGCCAGCTGGGTTGGAAGCAACCCAGCTGTCCTGCAGATAGCGAATGGATGTAGTGTGTTTATACACACACTGGCATAAAACAAGGAATGTGGGATGAGGTGCTGATATAAGCTCCAAACATGAACGACCTTGAAAGTGTTACAAGAAAGAAACCAGGCACAGGCCATGTACTATACATGTAGGAGATGCCTTGAGAGTCAGAAAGCAGATCGCTGGGTTGTTGGCTTCGGGGGTGGGGGTGAGACTGACTTAGGGTAGTGGAGATGTTCTGGGGTTAGAGGGACGGTGGTGGTATTGCGCAGAAAGACTGAAAAAGCCTGGAAGCAGTGGACTTTGCACCAGTGGATATAGCAGTGGATTTTCTGGTGTGAATTACCCTCCAGCAATGCTTTTAAAACACCAGGAGGGCCTGAGGGATGGCTCAGTGAGGAAGGTGCTGGCCCAAGTTAGATCCCCTCAACTTACATAGTAGGAGAGAACTGACTTCTACAAGTTGCCCTCTGGTCTTCACATACACATTGTGATATGTACACACACGTGCACATATGTACATACAGACACATACAATAAATACTGTAAAAAAGAAAAAAAATGAGGAAAAGTATGAGTGGATTCCGAAAAGAGCCCAGACTTCTGAAGAGATTATCACTATGAGAAAAGATTTCAAGTTGGGCAGTGGTGGTACACACCTTTAATCCCAGCACTTGGGAGGCAAGAGACAGGTGGATCTCTGTGAGTTTGAGGCCAGCCTGGTCTAGGACAGCCAAGGCTACACAGAGAAACCCTGTCTCAAAAAACCTTGAGAGAGAGAGGATTTCAGAGAAGAGGTCAAACATACAAACTCATTCTGGACACCTGTTGCTTGGGAAATTAGTGGCGATGTTAAGGGTCAGGGGTCAAATGGAAGCAATGGTCATCTTTGATTTATGTCAAGGTCCACTGAGTACCAAAGCTAATGATTTTGGAACTGTCTATACTGGCTCTGAAGCCCATGCCAACTGATGGCAGAGAGGATGTAGGGAACAGTGAGGAGAACCTGGTACGGAGAGGCAGGGTCGAATGAGGAAGCCTTGACACTTGGATGTCCCAGAGGTCCAGCTAAGGTGGTTCAGGCAGCTGTGGTTGTGTGAGATGGTGGCAAGCAAAGCTAAGTTAGGCAGCTGCAAAGAATGAGGGAGGCGTGTGAATGAATACCCTAAGAGTGAGCTTCCACTCTATCTATCTATCTATCTATCTATCTATCTATCTATCTATCTATCTATCTATCTATCTATCTATCTATCTATCTACCTACCCACCTACCCACCTACCCACCTACCTACCAATCATCTGCATTGGTAGTTTGCGTACCTGTATGTCTGGGTGTCAGATTTTGGAGTTACAGATGGTTTAAAGCTGCTTTGTGGGTGTTGGGAATTGAAACTGATCCTCTGGAAGAGCAGCTAGTGCTCCTCTAACTGAGGAGCCATCTCTCCAGCCCCTCTTTCTTTTCTTTTTAAAAATTAATTTCATGATTTAGAGGCACCGTTAAGGGATTTATTCAGCTCCTCCCCTGGGACGGGGTGATATGCAGCTAGGCCTTCTCTGCAGTGTGACTTCTATCTGTGCTGTAGTTCTTTTCATTTTTTAAATATTTTTGATACAGTGTCTCACTATGTAGCACGAACAAGTTTCAAACTCATGATTCCCCTGCCTCAGCACTACGAATTGCTGGCATTATAGGCATGTACAACAAAACATAATTTTATTCATTTATATATAAATTTATTCATTCATTTTACATCCTGATCACAGCCTCCTCCTTCCTCTTCTCCTGGTCCCACCCTCTCTCCCTCTTCCTCTTTTCCTCCCTCCCCTTCTCCCTCCCCTGGCCCCATCAACTCACATTAGGACTTAGTACAGTCTCTTCTATTGAGGCCTGACAAGGCGGCTTAACTAGGGGAAAGTGATCCAAAAGCAGACAACCAAGTTCATGTCAGATATGACCCTTGCTCCCCTTGTTGCTAGGGGACCCACCGGAAGACCCAGCTGCCCATCAGCTGCCCACCAGCTGCCCATATGTGTCGTGGGCTTAGGTCCAGTCCATGTATGCTCTTTGGTTAGTGTGTCTCTGTAAGCCCTTATGGGCCTAGGTTAGTTGACACTGTTGGTCTTCTTGGGGTGGGGGTGGGAGGTTGTCCTCTCTGGGACCTTCTATCCTTCCCTACAGTCCTTCCCAAGACTCCACTAGCTCCACCTCATATTTGGCTGTGGGTCTCAGCATCTGTTTTGTTCCACCGTTGGGTGGGGCCTCTCAGGGACAGCTATGCTGGGCTCCTGTCTGCAAGCACAGCAGAGCATCATTAATAGTGTCAGGGGTCGGCTCTCTCCCATGAGGTGGGTCTCAGGCTGGGCTAGTCATTGGTTGGCCATCCCTCAATCTCTGCTCCATCTTTATCCCTGCACATCCAACATTCAGTATTTATGATAGAAAAATTGCTGTAATTTTTGGTTATGTTTTCTATGTGTATGTGTGTGTGTTCAGAGAGAGACAGAGAGAGGAAGAGACAGAGACACACACACACACACACACAGAGAGAGAGAGAGAGAGAGAGAGAGAGAGAGAGAGAAGAGAGAGCCAATGGACAAATCTTGGGAGTTGATTCTTTCCTTTCATCCTGTGAGTTTTGGGGGTTGAACTCAGGTCTTTAGGTTTGGTGGCAAGAGCCTTTTCATACTGAGCCATCTCTTTGGCTCTGGCAAAAAGCTTTTATATCATGTTACATGAAATAGGCCATTGACCTACTGTTGCCCATTGCCTGCTAACTATTATGTCAGCTCCAAGAGGTGCCTGTATAGGAACAAATGGTTTGTAAATGTGATTAGTGGGCTCATGCGTGGCTGTGTAGGGGGTAATAAAGTTAAGCTTGTCTCATCCCCAAATGGTTTATCTGTAGGAACAATGCCTGTGGCTATAGTGCCCCCCGCCCTGTGCAGTTTTCAAAGGGCAGGCAGAATGTTTGTGTCATCTTGTCCACTCAGGTGTGAGTAACCCGTCCAACAGGTTAGCCTTATGTGCTGTGGTAGGAAGGGAGAGGGAAGGGGGAGGGCAGAGACGGCAGGGGGAAGAAAACAGGAAGAAACCGTTTATTTTCTCCTCTTTTGAACTTACGAGTTTGGAAGAATAAAAGGTGCTTAAGCAGCCAAGCCTGTACGGGAGCTGACACCAAGAACTGGTGATTTACCCGACTAACTTTCCGTGCACGGAGAATGGAGCTCTTCTCTTCTGTTTTGACTGGAGTATTACTAGCAAACTCCTTTTAATTCAGAATGTTGTGGAGAGGCCTGGCTCCAGGGCTTTGTGTGTGTCCGCGTTGCCTGGCCGCTGAGCTGTGTTCCCAGCCAGCCCAGATTTTACTTTTTAAGGGGAAACATTGGTTCATACGTTGAGGTGAACTGTTCACTGCAGTGTGCTCACGTTTACCCTGGAACATTCCACCTACCACCTGAGGGGTAGATTGAGGGCTCCAGAGGGAATTGTGATTTAATTTGGGAATGGAGGGAGCAGCAGGAAGAGGTGGGCTTTAGGTAAATTTGTGCTAAGAATGTTTTTTTATAAGAAGCAGAAACATGGGAAGAGAGCCTGAGAGAGGGAAGTGGAGGCAGGCGGGAGAGGCTAGGGGTGTGCAGGAGGTTCCCGAAGATAGCTCTCCGATGAGCCTCCCTCTGGCTGGCTCTGCACCCTGGGAAAGCCAAAGAAACCCATTTTCTGTTTCCTCTTGGGCCAGGTGGTAATGCCTCAGAGATTAGAACTCAGCACTGATACTGGCTCAGGACTGTATCTCTTGTGTCTGGCCTATGGGTACAACCCCAGCTTAGGACAAAAAAAAAAAAATTCTCTGGGGAAATGAGACCTGCCTAGTTGTCTTAGACACAAACTGAAGTAGAATAGGCTTGCAATGGACTGCTCTGTGCTTCTGTTGGTGGTAGAACTGGTCCATTCATCGAAGCCCCAAGTTGTGTGTGCATGAGAGCTGAAAGTGTGCAGTGGGTCCCTGGGCGCCCTGGCTGGCTTTAGGGGTCTGGGATAATTAATGTTTACCGAAGGCCTCAGTTTTGTTAATAAAATAGGCTAAAGGGGTTCTGGACTTAGTGTCCCAGGGCATACATTATGACCATGTCTGCAGTTCATTTATTCATTCATCCATTTAGGAAAACATTGTCACTTGAGAATATCAATCATATGGGACCATTTGACGTATAGGTTAGAAAGGGTGGTGGTGAGAACAAAGGTTGTCTGTGCTTTGGCAGCTGCTGTTAACAGAGCTCCACAAGGAAGAGCCGGCAGCTTTGGCCACAGCTGCCTCAAGCTACGGCGCTGCTGTCGGAAGAGCAATTCCCACTGTGTTTGTTGATCGAACAGAGACTGCCGATGGCCAAGGGTCCTCACTGTGCCCTGGTAAATGGATTCCTGGCTTGCCATCACTGATTGGCTTTCTCCACAGCCCATATTTTGAGACTGTGGCTGTGTCCAACATGGCAAGGGCTTGATTGTGGGAAAGTGAGACATGTGAGCTACACTGTGGGGTACATGGTAGGATTTCAGCTGGAACGAAAATCTGTTTAGTTTTATTGATGTCCAAAAGATGGAGAATAAAATAAGCAGTGCCCAGTTTCCCCTGGTTTTCCAAGGACCAGCTCTGAGGACTTTGCACATTTAGGTCACGCCCACCTCCAAGGAAGTGTGGGTTCTAACAAGGATGTTTGTGGAGAGCTGTTTGCCTTCTCTTTTACTCTTTTCCTAGGAGAGTAAAAGAGAAGCTTGCTTCTTTGTTTTAAGATACATTTTAACGTGTGTGTGCGTGTGTGTGTGTGTGTGTGTGTTCCAGTTCTCTCTTGAGGTGGAGAAGATGGTGTGGAATCCCCTAGAGCAGTGGTTTTCAACCTTTCTAATGCTGAAACCCTTTAATACAGTTAGTTCCTCATGTGGGAACCCCAACCATAAAATTATTTTCATTGCTACTTCATAACTGTGATTTTTGCTACTGACCCCCAGGTTGAGAACTGCTGCCTCAGGGGCTGGACTTCCAGGTAGCTGTGAGCTGCAAGAACACAGATCCACTGGAAGCAAATGTGACCACTGAGCCATCTTTCTCACCCTTGGGGGTTGCTGGGTTGTTGGCTTCGGGGGTGGGGGTGAAGTCCTTTATGTAGGCCAGTGGTGGGGAGGGGACCTCCAACAAAGCTTTCCTGAGAGCTTGGCAGTTTAGGTGCACATACTGATTAGTTTGGGAATCTACAGATGTGTCACCTGTGTGGGTGGAGGGGTGGGAAAGGGCTGAATGGTGAGTTACCTGCATTTCCTGACTGCTGGGTAAACTGAGCACAAAGCCACCCAGACAGGGACACCGAGCATTGGTGGCTATGTACTTGAAAGATGACTTGAACCACGGGGGGGGGGGGGGGGGGAGCCTTGAAAGCCTCTTAGATTCAGGCTTGGTAGTTGTAAATAGGTTTCACTTACGGCCTGAGAACTTTAGGTCTCACACCCCATCTTGGGGACTCTCCCAGGAAACCCACAGGCATTCATGAGAAAGAACATCAAAGCTCATTGGTGTGGCCTTGACTCTCTTTATCCAAACCCACTCTTTTAGTTCCTCCCAGAGACGATGTTGGTGTGGGGCAGGAGAGATGCAGAGTAAAGGAGAAGGGCAGGGTGACCGGTGCTGCCTGCCCTCTCCTGTTCTGCTGAGGAGGAGTGGGGGAAGCGTTGATAGGTCAGTGCTGACCAATACGGAGGCAGGACGGAGGTGCCAGGACGGAGGTGCCAGGACGGAGGTGCGTTGGAGACTGAAATCCTGAAAACGGCTTGAAGGAGATTCTAGTTACAAAGTGGAACTGATTGTGAGGCTTTCTTGGATTCTGCTCAGGAGCAAGGAACAACTTATAGAAGGGCCTGGAGGGAAATTTTACATTTCAACTCCAGTGAGCTCATTTATGTATTTCACACGTGCACATTTGTGAAAAGGTGGACTAAAGGGGAAGTGAGGTAACATGGGATGGGAAACACTGAGTTTGATGCAGTCCACGTCATAACTTGAAAACAAGCAGGTGTTGCTTATTTTGTTGGCATATGCTAATTATACACACTACCACGTACATCTGTATGTAAAATGTTTTATTTTTTTCCAGGTATGACCCACTCTCCCTTCTACTGATTGTACTTCTTGCTCCACCTAGTCCCTCTTTATTTGACTTTGGTTTTGTTTTTTTTTTAATGACTCAGTGGGTTTCATTAGCTTGTTTACAGGATTCTAGGTGAGAAAAAAATTTTTTGTTTTTAAAGGTTAGGAGCCTTCCATGCTGCTGTGGCTAGAACCTTGGGCCTTGTGCATTCCAGGCAAGCACTTTACCACAGAGCTGCTCCTTCAGGCCCCAGGGGAAGAGGCTGGGATGGGAACACGTGGAGCCAATTTCCTGCTGAGAATGTTGGGGGTGCGTGCACTATAATTTAGTAGGCCTACTGTGTGTCGTGTGCTGTGCTTTGCACCCATCGCTCCAAGTTAGTGTTTTTTTTTTGTTTGTTTGTTTGTTTGTTTGTTTTTTCTGTCGCATAGGCAAGGAAGCTGAGGTTTGGTTGTACGTGAGCTGTGTGGTTTTCGACGTGGAGGACAGCATAGCTGCACCCTGGCTATCTAATTATTTACCCTCAACCCCTTTCTGCTTCTCTCCTGCCTCCATTTGTGGCTTCACATTGAAGACACAGCAGGGCAGAGATGGGGGAGACTCAGCCAGTGTGTCCCACACTGGGAGGGGAGAGCGGCGGACACAGTGGTCCCTAGAGACTGACAGCCTGAACTCCAGGGACAGCCCTGTGGACTTCTGATCCTCAGAAGTGGGGATGGGTCTTTGTACCTCTTCTCTTGGAGGTTAGCTTCTTCCTTCTTGCCACATTTAAGGTAGACTTTGGGTTATGACCCCCTTAATGCCTTTTCTAAGGAAAGATTTATTTATTTTATGTGCCTGAGCATTTTGCCTATATGTGTATGTGCACCACGTGTGTCCCTGGTACTTCTGATCCCTTGGAACTGGACTTATTGATGGTTGTGAGCCACCACTGTGTGGGTACTGAGAGCCGAATCTGGGTCCATTCCGAGACTATCAGGTGCTCTTAACCTCTCAGCCACCTCTCCCACCCCTGCTGAAGAGATATTTTAACATTTGCCTAAGTGTGGCTTCTGGGTTTGAATTTCAATCCCCTGACTGCATAGTCCCACATTTTCTCATCATGTTGCCTGCAGCAAGTACTCTATAAATGCCTCTAATCAAGGAACGAAGCAATTATCAAATCTCAGGCTTTCTTTATTATATCATAGAGGAATGTAAAACTTGCTATGTGGATGAAAGTGCCCGTAGGGTGGTGCTGATTCACAGCACAGTGGACTCCGCGTCAAGATCCCCTCCCTAGAGAGCTGGCCAGGGCTCTAGAACAAGACAAGGTGTGCATTGGTCAATCTTGGCTTTTCTCCTCTTTTGGAAGTATTTTTCCTTATTTCATAGGCCAGTGGAAACATTGATATTCAGTTTTCTTAAATGACATTTTATTAAATGACAACTCTTAGATTATGATGAACGTAGCATCAGGTCTGAATTTAAATCGCAGTACTCCTGCTTTTCAGCTGGGTAGCCTTGAAGACAGTGTAGTTCCCTGGTGTAAAAATGTTTGTAAAAGGGAGGAATCTGTTGGAGGGTCACACTGAGGATTAAATGAGAAAATCTGTTACGTAGCGAACAAGGCAGAGGCCCAGCCCCACTCCCTGTGTCTTTGTGTTTATGGGGCATGAAGTGTGTGCACAGCAGTCACACAGGAAGGTGCAGAGGCAGGAGACCCCATGAGTGATGAAGCTACCGTGGTTTGCTGGTGAAGCCCTACTCCTTACCTTTCTGGCAGGTTCCTCTCTTTCTTTACCCTGCTTACATTCTGGCCGGGTTGCAGGAAGGAATGGACAGTATAAATTAAAAAAACAAACCCATAAGATACACGTGTAGTTGAGGGAGGGAAAGAGGGAGAAAGAGGAGGAAGAATAGGCCTAGAAAATTTTCTGAGATCATTTGCAAGCTCAGGATCAGGGCAGGAACCCTTAGCTTCCCTATTTGACTCTGTAATTCTTTTAAGAATGATTTTATTAGCATTTATTAATAATACAATGATGATTATGTGATTTCCACTCCTTTTGATTATATTTACTCCTGTTAGCCGATCTTGTCCTCCCTCCCACTTCTGCAGCCCCCCTCGTCTTCCCAGATCTGACTCTGGAGCTCCCACAGTCTGTAGCTTCTTTTTTTAAATTAGGGTGAAATCTGTGAGATTCATGCAGTGGTTCTGTTGATGATGTTTCTGTCTTTTCGCTGTCTGATAACCTGAAAGATTGTGCTTTTATACCTCTCCTTCCACATCATGTCCTTTAGAGAGCCCCTAGGACTCCTGAGAGTGGTATGGGCTGAGAAATGCCCAGGCATGCGCTTGCCATTCCTGTGGTAGCTCTGATCTAGCTTCCTTTGCTTTTTTTATGGGAGAAGGCTAGTCTTAATCCAAGTGCTGGATCCCTCGTTTCCCATGTGGACCAGACTCCGCCCTGTGGCGGTATTTGGGAACTGCACTTTCACACCAGTCTTGCCTGGAGAGAAAGTGGTTGTGGCTGCTGCCCCTTGGAATGCGGAAGGGCAGCTCATCCTTGTTGCCTTTTCCCCATTTTCTGCTCCACTGAGCCTGCTGCCAGTGAGTTTGTGCCCCTCTTAGGAGGCCAAGCAGAGAGCCCGCAGACTGGAGGATACAGAAGCTTGCCTGCTCATCACAATGTAACATTCTGGAGCTACTGAGGACAGTTTTACCCAGACCAGATCTTATCAGGCACAGTAGATCTCTCTGCCCAAGTGCAATAACTTCACCAGTGTGGGAGGTCTCCTGTCCTTTGTTCTGGTAGAGACTCTACATATCCTTTAATACGCTGTCAGGAAAGCCCAGTAAACCCCCCCTCCGCGCCCCCCCCCCACCCCGTTCTGAAATTTTTGGTCCACCCTGAGTTCCTGAACCTCCACTTTCTAGCCCCTACTCCCACCCCCATGTTATCTGTGGCTGGTACTGGCACGTCATGATATTTCTGTTCTTTGGCTTGGACCGTCTATATCCTTATGATTTTCTTGCTTTAGCAATTGACCTGAGCATGCCCAGCAGGCACACTTACCAAGCCACAGCCCATCCATATCGCCGATAATTCCCTTGTTCCAAAGGGAACAAGCTCAGTGATCATGCGTTCTGCCAGAGGGACCAGTGGGATCTGATAAGGAGTACAGAGTTATACTACAGGTGTAACTTTGAACCAAGAATGTAGGAAAACTACCTTAGTGTTCCAAGTAATGGGAAATGAAGCATAAACCAAACTGAAAAGCTTTGTGTACTAGGAAAAGAAGCTAGCTCCTGGTCACCTAGAGGCACACGCTTGTCTCAGCTCCTTAGGAGAATGAAGTGGGAGGATCGTAAGTTCAAGGCTTGCCTTTGCAACTTAGTAAGATCAAAATCAAGAAGAGGCCTGGGGATGTGGTTCAGTGTTGGAGTTCTTGCCTGATATGTCTTAGTGATAGTTTCAGTACCCAGCACCAAGGGGGAAAAACAAAAACAAAACACAACAAAAAAACAACAGCCCAAAGAAAAAAAGGAATCAACAAACAAATATAAACCACAGCTTCTAAGAATTAATAGGGAGCTATTGCCATTTGTGCATTTTATGGTTGTGATCTTTACACACACAAAGTACACAAACGCTAATGAACAAGATAGATTTATGCCTATGTGTTTATCTATGTAATCACTGCTCAGATCCTGAGAATATTTTCAGAAGCCCAGATGGGAGCTTAATACTCAGAACCCAGTGTACTGGGTTTATAACACTCAGACACCACTTTTCAGATTGCTCACTTTTCAGTGCTGGGTTTGTGGGGTAACTGGGCTGGATTTATTACAGCCGTCCTCCCTCCCTCCGCCCAGTGGAAAATCACCTCTCGACTTGAGGAAGAGCACTGGTTCAGAAGTAGCTGCCGCTGCAGGCAGCCCAGTCATTGTTATGGCGGAAGAGCATTGATCAGCTTGCACTTCTCAAGCACGGCTTCCATTGGCATGCTCCTGCTTTGGTGCTGTTCCTCAGTTATGGGTACTGAAGGCTTGAGCTGCAGATTTGCCTCAGATTCCACAGCTTGGAAGTAGCAGTTACAATTAAACTCAACATTGCCAGGGATTGTTTCTAGACTTTTAAAATAAAGATTTGTTTTTATTTTATGTGCATAGGTGTTTTGCCTGCAGGTATATCTGTTGGTGTTCATTTTTAAAGCTCTTTTATTTACATTTCATATATCTCTTTCTTCCTACTCCACCCCAATCCCTTCCAACACCCCAACACCAGGTAGGAGAGAGAGGGTCAGTGGGAGGGGAGTCGCAGTTCTCGTAGCTGCTTCCTGATGGTTAGGGTCATTGGGTTCCTTGGAGCCAGTCCAGTCCCTTTTTCAGGAGATCTCCAACTTCTTGTCTCACAGCAGCGACCAGGAGCAGCCTGCGCCTCCTCTCAGCCACACTCTCTAGGCTCTGGCTTTGTTCTCTCTCTGGAGTCCTCAGATATAAACTATCTGCAGCTGGCAAAGAGCTCCTCTCAGAGCCGGCATGAGGCAAACAGTCTTGTTGGAGGTTGTTCTGCTGCTAGCCCTCAAGATCTGGTTAAACCTATCCTTGTTGTGTAAAACTGCCTAAGTCATTATATCTGATTGGTTGACTAAACAGCCTATACCTGGGCAGGGAAGAATGGAGAAGGCATGGTTAAGATTCCCAGGCTTTTGGGTTCAAGAGAGAATCACGGGAAACAGATCAGAATCACGGGAAACAGACCGGGTGGGACAGAGGAGGAAGGAGGATGCCCACAATGGGTTAGCAAGGAGCAAAAAATCATGTGAGCTGAGAGGAAGGACTGCAATAATGGTATGAAAGGGCCCAGATGAAGAATACAAGCAAGTACCATGGGATTATGGATGGAAGATAGAGCAGATGAGGAGGATTAAGGTTGGTGGCATTCGATGGGGCTGGGAGATGGATGGTGAGGTTATTGAGACAGTGTAAGTGAAATACCTGCCCAGCCCAAGGTAAATTAGGCAATTAGATTATAAAATCTAACAGGTGTCTGTGTCTCGTTATTTATGGTAGTGGGTTAAATAATACTGCCGTGCTAATCTTAGGGCTAATAATAAATATTATACATTCCAACAACAAGGCTTATGCTGGAGATTAGTATAAATGGTGGGCCAGGAAGGGGCTCAGCAGCTAAGAGTGCTTACTACTCAAGGCTGAGGCCTGGAGTTGGGGTAACAAGCCATGTGCTTGTACACCTCAGCACTGAGGGCGTGGGGACATGAGATTTCTGGGGCTCGCTGGCTGCTGTTCTAGCCACAGACCTGGGAATTCCAGGTTCAGGGAGAGACTGTCTCAGAAGGAGTGGGCACAGAGTGAGAAGGAGGATACACGATACCCTCATATGTGCAGACACACCACATGCTTGTCTACGTGTGTGTACTTATACTACACACTGAAAAAGAAAAAAAAAGTGCGCAGTTGTGTCCAGTGTTAGGAAAGAGGCGACTATAAAATATTAAACCTGTGTTAGAAAAATTATCCTTCAAAGCAAACTTCTATGGGCCTTAAAAAGAAAAACAAACAGTTGCTGTGGACTTCAAGGTCTGTAAACCAACAACATTTGCCACCATCTTCATTTAGTCCCACAGTACAAAACAGTGTTGTTGAAGAGACAGCTATTACACAGAACTTAGACATTTATGAAAATGGGGATGTGTACTGCTTTCCTGGTATAAGGTGGGGGTAGCCAGGCTGTGGTGTAGCTCAGTGGTAGAGCCCTTGCCAAACATGCGCAAGGCCCTCAATTCTATCCCTCGTACTGCAAAGGGAAGGTGTAGTAGAATCCAGGGCTTCACAAGATAAGAGCATTGTGGAACGCATCAGGATGCTGTAAAGAAACACGGCAGAAGTTCATGAAGTTCATCATGCAGGTGTACGCTGCAGTCTAGCACTTGATGTGTATAGGCAGGGGGATTAGGAGGTCAAGGTCAGCTGGGCTACATAGTGAGTTCAAGATTAGCCTGGACTGCGTGGGACCCTACCTTGTAAATCCACCCCCATCCCACACCCCCAGTTAAAGAAAATGTTCCCCTGGAACTATAAGCAGCGTGCTTTATCTGTCCACTCTCCTGACAGACCGACTCATGGCATGTAGGGCACAGTGGAGAGGCTGCTCACTGCCGCTCTGGTTACTTTCTGAGAGGAGTGAGTGCCAGCAAGTCTGCTCAGGAGTGTTGTCATACCTGTTTGCTTTAACTGAGGACAGGGTGGGGATGGAGCCAGCTTCCTACTAAAAGCTCCTGCTGTTGGCACGTGGCACATTACAGCATAGCTTATTGCTGGCTTTGTTTAATAACTCGTGTTTAAACGAAAGTGTCAGGAAGGAAATGGTATTATGGGTAATGACTACACATTTAAGGCTACTCTTAAAATATAAATGAAATGTGAAACATTTCCTTCCAAAACAAAATAAGTATGCAGAGCCACAGTAGCAGGCAGGCTAGTGTCTTTTTTTGGTCCCCTCCCTGCTGCTTTTTTTTTTTTTAACAGTCTTGCTCTCTGCTCTCTGAACATAAGTGGGCAAGCTGAGGGTCATCACTTAAGAAGTCTGTGTCCATAGAGCCAAATGCCTGCTTCCAGGAACTCTTATATGAAGAATGGCTAATTCCTTTGCCACTGGTTCCTGGTACAGAGCAAGTCACTCCTTCAAGCCCAGAGCCAAGGAACTTGAGAACCAGATATTGTCAGTATCCCATCCATGCCGGTCCTGAGAAGTGAGGGGTGTCAAATGATTGTTTTCTCATCCATCCAACCATCCATCCATCCATCCTGCCAGCCAGCACAGGGTCTCCCTATGTAGTCCTGTATTATGTAGACCGGGCTGGCCTTGAACTCAGAGAGATTTGGTTGCCTCTGCCTCCCAAGTGCTGAGATTAAAGGTCTGAGCCACCATGCTCCGCTGCTTTTTTAATCTTAAGAGAAAATTTGTGATTCCTTAATTGATTAGAAGATGCCAGTTGGAAGGCTTTGATAAAAAGAGGAATAGCATTTAAGGAATAAAAGAACCCAGAAAGATCTCGGTGAAAGCTCGTGGTTCCTGTGGATTACACAGTCTTCAAGCCAGTTTCTTCAGGGTAGTGAGTGACACAACACTCCCTCTTATTGTTGTCTCCGTCTTTTATCTGTTTTGGTTCTTACAGCTGGTACTTAACTGAATTTGAATAGGTCTGAATTAGAGTTTCTAAAAATTAAGGAAAAACTGTAATCTTTCTGAATAATCTAGAAGGGGAAATTCAGACTACTTAGTACCTTTACTTGAAGGAGACTGTTGTAGAATTGATAAAATTAAAAACTAATAGAGGGGCTGGAAAAATGGCTCAGTGGCTAGGAATGTGCACTTGTATTCACCCTCTGCAGGAACACACTTCTGTTCCTGGTATCCATAGAAGGTAGCTCAGAACAGAGCAGTCTGGAACTCCGGCTTCAGAGAACCTGATGCCTTCTTCTGGTCTCTTGCACACCCGCACTCAATAAGCACAGCTGTGCACACAGATGAATATGTTCATAATTAAAAATAAAATCTTCAAGATAACTTAATACAGTTAAAACACCTTATTTCCTGAAAAGCAGAATTCAATAAAACTGATAGTGTTAGGGAGGAAGACAAGTGACATGCATTTTTAAATAAGGTTTTTTTTTTTTGGTTTGTTTGTTTTCCCAGTCCTATTTTGTGACGGACTACGATCCAACTATTGAAGACTCCTACACAAAGCAGTGTGTGATTGATGACCGAGCAGCCCGGCTGGACAGTAAGGAAACCCCGAGAGCTCACATTACTTCTAAAATACCCTGGCTTTCAAGTGTTATATTTGATGTTTCTCAGCTTAAACTGTATAATTGAAATATTAGGGAACCTTGAATATAAGCCTTTCATTAGCCTCTCCCCAACCCCGGCTTTATTGGGGATCAAACAGCAGGCTTTGTGCATGCTTGGCAAGACCTCTACCTCTGAGCTAGTCCTGGCCATTTTTTTCACTGTCATTAGTTTTAATAGATGAATCTGCATATTGGTCAATTTAAATATTCCTCAGCAGATGGAAAGTGAAACAGTAATTGGGTTGATTTTTGTTCTGGTGAAACTGACCTTGTTATTGTATTTTGTTGAAGTGTGTTTTATTGGGGGCTGTTGGAAGAAACACCAGTCTCAGCTCTTCATGTCTTTTGGCAAACGTTAAAACAGAAGTGACCGTAGAGAGATTTAGTATTTGTAAACTGGAAATTTATAGCTCAGAGGCTTTAACAGTAACTTCTCCTCCCAACTAAAGAAAACCATGTTGTTTTAACTAGTAGAAAGATCAAGAAATACATTAAGTTTGGGGAGGGAGAGAGGGAGAGAGACAGACAGAGAGAAATAGAGACGGACACATAGAGAAAGACAGAGATAGAGAGACAGACACACACAAAGATAGGCACACAGAGAAGCAGACACATAGAGAGAAACAGAATACAGAGATACAGACACAGGCACAGAGACAGAGTGAATCAATCATAGTTGTTTTTTTAAGATTTACTTTTATGGGCATGAATGCTTTGCCTGCATGTATATATATTTACCACATGCCAAAAAGGCCTGAAGAGTGTCTCAGATTCCCTGGAACTGGAATTACAAGCAGTTATGATCTCCCATGTAGGCTTTGGGAACAGAACCTGGGTCTTCTGGAAGAGCAGCCAGTGCTCTTGATCACTGAGCCATCTCTCCAGTCCCAACCTCAGTTTCTTGATTGAACTTACAGACATCTTTTCCAAGATTTGTACACGGAGAAGATAAATAACCAAGTGATTTTAGAGTTGATTTGGTTCCATCTGCTTGGCTGTGTTTGATATTTTTAACCTTGTAATTGGTATGCTAATATATTCTAGCCACAAAGTCAATCTGTGCGATGAAGATAGACTCTGAAACTGCCTGCCATTAGAAGATTATGTCTGCCTCTGGTGCTAGAAATGAAATATTATGACAGGGGTGCCATTGCCTCTCACATCAAATAGGAGGCTCTGTGAAGGACCTGGAGACGGGGCTGCCTTTGTGGGGAGGTGATTTAGAACGTGAAAACGCTCAGTTTTCTTTGTTGTTTCTCTTTAGTTTTAGATACAGCTGGACAGGAGGAGTTTGGAGCCATGAGAGAGCAGTACATGAGGACAGGCGAAGGTTTTCTGTTGGTCTTTTCAGTCACGGATAGAGGCAGGTTGGTGCTATTAAAACGTGGGGTCAATGTGATCAAAAACCAGTGTATACATGTGTGAAAGTGCCATATAGAAAATTACTTTTATGTCAATTAATATAATATTTCTAATAAAAACTTGAATCAGCAGTGCTAGCCTCTGTCTAGATTGCTACTTTATGGAATTAAATTTTTCATTTTTTTAATAGTGGAAAAATGGTAATACAATAATAAGTAGAAGACAAAATTCACTGAATTTAGATTCTTAGCCTAATGTATTTATTTTGTTTTTTAGTTTTGAAGAAATTTATAAGTTTCAAAGACAGATTCTCCGAGTAAAGGACCGTGATGAGTTTCCCATGATTTTAATAGGCAATAAGGCTGACCTGGACCATCAGAGACAGGTGAGAAGGGAGCTATTCTGTGCTTGGAGAGCTGTGTAAGTGAAGCAGTTTACTTACCGAGACACTAGAGAACCCGCGCTCAGAAGCCTGCGCACACAGTGTGCAGAGTCTAGCACACTGCTTCTCACAGAATTGCATGTGTAAAGTGTGAAGACAATTTGAGGGAAATTATATTTTCATGATTTGACTACAGAATCCAAGAAAAAGCTCTCTATAAGCCTACATATGTCTGTATTAGTGCCAGGCTCACGTGATTTCTTGGGTAACATGTTAAACTCGGTTTAAGATACTGTTCTGTCCTCCTCTTCTCTCTTCTTCCCTCCCTTCTCCTCCTCTACCTCTTCTCTACCTCGCTCTCTTTCTTAGAGAACATTTAATCAGCTTTCTTCTCTAAGCCAAAAAAAATTTTAAAAACAGAGAAAAAAAATCCACATTCATTTTATAACAGTGATTTAATTTGTCAAACTCCTATGAGGAATTCTCACTTAATTATGTCTCCCTGCTCACTTCCTGTTTTCTTACTTTGACGTAGGGTCTTGCTTTGTGGCCCAGGCTGGTTTTGAACATGTGATTCATTGTCTCAGCCTCCCAAGTGATGACATCACAGGCTCATGCTGCCATGCTTAGCTCACATTTTATAATCATAAAGCTACCTATACATGCCCAACTTACTCACTGCTAAATCAGTTACCTTTATTTTAAGAGTGGCTGTAACATATGACATTATAGCACAGAGAGAGAGCCCCCTGCCTGTAAACTAGTCCTGCTGGCTAGCCTAAGCTGGCCTGGAATTTGTAGCCCAGGTTGATCTCAAAAGGAAATCCTCCTGCCTTAGCCTTTTGGGATTATAGGAATTCACCATGACGCCTAGTTTGGTATTTTTCTTTAGTTTAATTAATAAAACACTGAATTTTCTTAATGTTTCACATTGGCCAGCTCTAATGCTAGTGGTCTTCAGTATTAGTTTCTCTGGAACCATTTTGTTGTCTACCATCTCTTTTTGGAATGAAATCAGCTGTAAGTTAGCGCTGGCCGTACTATTGGGAGTCCCTTGCTGTCCTGCATCTAGAATCCAGCACTGAAACTTTCTTTCTTGCTAATGGCAAATATAAATATGTTACTGTTATTTAAACCTCTTTCAAGCATAATTGAATGCTTGAAGCCAAAATAATGTGAGGTAAAAGCTGGTAACAGCAGAAAAGAGCAAGAAGGCAGAGCAGGCTCTGTGCAGGTCTCATGCTGCGCGTGAACCGGTTTGGCTGGTGAATTCCAATGGAGACTGTGAAGCCGATGGTGTAGCTCAACAGATGTGAAGTGAATTAGCCAATGGGGGAATGAAGGGCAATGAAGAAATGGTTCTGAATGCAAATGGCAGAAGAGGGTGTGCATAGAACAGAGAGTAAGGAGAGCCGGTCTCAAGAGCGCAATGGAAAAGCAGACGGCGTCAGATTGGCTGAGAGAGCAAGGCCTTTCAGCTTAAAGACACATTCCCTACTTAAGATAGAAGGATGGGGTGAGAAAACCTGTACTGGCAACAGTGAAAGTGGCCGTGAAGATAGGAGTTAAGTAGATTTTACCCGGGGAAAGAGTCGTTTCACAGTGATGGAGACAAATTCACCAAGAGGACTCAATGGTCCTAAGCCTTGCATATGCCTCACAATAGCTTCGAAAGTCCTGAAGTAAGAGTTAGAAGAGTCACAGAGAGACAAACTCCCTTACAGGGAGGGAAGTAGGAAGAAAATGAGGGATGCGGAGGATCATCAACCAGCTTGTCCCATTTGACCCAGTGGTCCACCCAACAGCACAGAGTTTGCATTATTTTGAAGAATGGGTCATAAAACAAGCCTCAGTAAATCTGAAGGAAGCATTGTCGGATAACACATACATTCTGGTGATTGTGGCATTGGATACGGACATTAGGAAATTGCCAAGTTCCTAAGCATATTTCTAACACTAAAAGGAAAATAAAATATTACAAAGAATTCTGGATGTGGTGCAAGTTAGACTTATAGTGCATCAAGATTTGTGGGCTGCTGCAAGAGCTGCAGTGTCACTATATTAGAATTTTAGAAAAGAGAAACAGCAAATTAAAGCCATAGTAAGGAGGTAAGGGAACTAGAGAAACTGTAGAACAATCATAGAATGTGTGCTTGGTATGGGGAAAGCCCCCCCCCCCAAAAAAAAAGGAATATGAAAGCTACAGAAATAACTAAAAACTCAATGTGGCTTTTGTAAGGAAGTCCAAACTGGCAAGCTTCTAGCCAGAAAGGTAAACTCAGATCAGATCAGATCAGATCTGTTTGTCTGTCTTTATCTGGCTATCTAGGTACCTACCTACCAACCGCACATAAACTCAGTTAATGCATATGAAGCTCTAGGTTTGAGTCCCAGTGAGCAGAGGAGATGACCACACATCAGTGTATGGAATGAAAGAGATGCCATCATTTTAATTCTTGCAAGTGTGTACAGCATAAAGAAATGCTATAAAGAACTTTACAGAATAAATTTAGTAAGGTAGATAACAGTGGTTACCTTTCCGGAATGGTACAAACCAGCAAAGCTTCTAAAGATGCAAGAGGGTTGGCCAGGTAGTGTGCGTTTCTCAGATGCGTTAGTCACACTTGCCTTTGATGAAAGCATCGAGCTCAGGTGAATTCACTGGGCTAAACTCCTAAGGAAGGAATATTTCTTGTTGTATCAAACTATTCCTGACCACTGACGAAGTGAGAACTCTTTCCAGCTTGTTCTTTGAAGCCAGGAATACTCTGAAACCAAAATCAGACAGACAGGAAAAATCACGGTGCATTCTCTCTGCCGAGCATCCATGTAAAAATTCTTAACAAAATGTTAGTAAATCGAATTTAGCAGTAGGCAGTGTGCCCAGAAGAGTTTATTTCAGGAAGTGGAAATGAGCCATCATAATTCATCATGTCAACACACTGAAAACGAAAAATCACACTACGATCTCAATAGAGGAAAAAAAACATTTTGATGATATCTGATGTTTGTTCTCGATAATTCTCCTTATAGGCAGGATATTTGGAAATTTTGTTAAACTCTGGATAAAGGACATTTTTAATAAAATCCTACAGCTGACCCTCCTGCCCCCAAGATCAGGAGCACCCCCTCACTGCTTGTGTAGAGGACAGGCTGTGCTGGGCAGTACAACCAGGCCAGAGAGACCAGCCGTGGCATCTGCACCAGAAAGGAACCCACAAAGCAGTGCAGAAAAGGCTCCTGAGTCTACAGAAACTCAGAAAACGTCAGGATGTTTCCAGAGTATGGAGTATATACTAGTTATAACTGCCTTCTTAGAGTGAACAGGAGTTGAAACGGTTGAAGAGAGAACAAGAACGTTGTGTTTTGGGGGGAGGGACAAATGGGTCCCAAGAGTTTTTCTTCACATCTGACTTGAAATCAGCCTTTCTCCAGGAGGGTAGTAGGATGCATGTTCCAGGAAACCACAGCTTGAAGCTCTGGGGTTTATGCAAATATAAGTAAATACTGCAGAGTGACTGTAGGAAAGGATTGCTTTGAGGATCCTTTGTGTTTGAAATGCAGAGGATTAGTGATAATTAATGGCTTCTTCCTTACTGTTCTATTTATATCTTCTTCCTCACCCTCTCTCTGATCTTCCACAACTGTGGTCCTGCTCATCACTCCTACTTGCCACTCCTCTGTATGTACTGATGTGTTTCCTATATACCAGGTACTGGCCAAGACAACAAGGAGGTCCTGTGGCCTCAGAAGCCTGTGTCCTTCTCCATGTCTTGCTGGCTCCCTTACAGCTTTTCTACTCTGGGCAAGCTAAGCCTATTTGCTCTTAAGGTCTCCCGAAAGCCACACTCCCAACCCCATATATATATATTATAAATATAATTATAAATATATTATAAATATAATATATTATATATAAATATAATATAAAATAAATATAAATATAATATATATATATTATATTTTAACCATGGCTGTTTTCTTACTCTGCTGCTACTTAGCTACAGAATCTCTGTAGTTCTTAGGTCACTGCCCCAGGCAGGCTGTCCTCGACCCTTTGACAGGCACTGTTACAGCACTTTCTAGTTTCTCTTCATTTAATGGCACATCTAATGTTTTTGGTGTCATCTCCAGACTAAACCTTGAGAGTTAGTGCAGATGTCACTTGATGGCAGTAGGGGTTCTAGTATCCCCCCCACCCCATAGACACCAGAATCCTTAAATATGCAATAGTCCCTTTTAAAACAGGAGCAGAAAATTTGCATGTAACTTAGTGCATACTCTCCTGTGTATTTAAAAACATCTGTATATTCATCTCTGTCTAATATGGCATAAATGTTATGTAAATACTTGTTCTATATTGTTTAGGAAAAATGGCCAGATTAAAGGTAGCCATGGTCACTACAGATACCATTCAGCCCAGGGGCTGGTTTTATTTTATCTTGGAGATGGAGTCTCAGGTAGTCTCAAACTGCTATGTAGCCAAAGATGACCCTGAATTCCTGATGCTCCTTCCTCTACCTGCAGAGTGCTGGGATTCTAAGAGCTCGCCAGCCTGTCCAGCTTAGCCTTGGTGTTTGACTTGCAGTTGGTTGAGCCCATGGACACTGCGGTATATCCCATGTTATCTGAATGCACTGCAGGTGTGTTCATCTGAGCTGTGCAGAGGTGGGCTTCAGGTTATGGCGTCTGTCCATCCCTTATGATGAGTCAGCCTGTACTCCAGGGGGCGTAGTAGTGCCTTATGTATGTAGCTAGGCTTACACAGGCCTAGTGGGATTGCTAATACTGTGCCTTAAACACAACTACTGCTACCCATTTCAGGTAACACAGGAAGAAGGGCAGCAGTTAGCACGGCAGCTCAAGGTCACATACATGGAGGCATCGGCGAAGATCAGGATGAATGTAGATCAAGCTTTCCATGAACTTGTCCGGGTTATCAGGTAAGCAGGACACGTGCCAGGTGTGCGTGTTAATAAAGGGCCATGCAGTGTTGGTAGTGAGAAAGAGGGAATTGTGAGCGGGAGTGATGGAATGAGGTGCCAGCGCACTCTGTGGGTTAAGTTTCAGTTAAACACATGGCATGTTCTAGGCACTTCCAACCCATAAAAATCTCACTTAATTATCTTAAGTTGAAGTAGAAAGAGCATGTAAGGATTTTGAAAATAGTGAATGCTTTGATGGTACTGATGACAGCCGCTAATCAAGTCTCTGTCAGACACTGAGCGACATTCTTTCAACATTAGTACATTGATCCTACTACAACCCAGGGCGCTGAATACTTTCTCTACCTTCACTTTCAGGTGAGAAAACAGTACAGAGAATTGAAACAACTTGTTCAGTCTTTTAGTCTTTTTATTTTTTCCCCTTGGTCTTTTGAGATAGGGTTTCTCTGTAGCCGTGTGTGCCAGAGTGCCCTGCTGTCTTTATTTGTTTCTCTTAATTCCTGGGACTCAAATTCAAATCTCAGATTCCTAGTTGCTGCCAAACCCCTGCCAGGCTAAGAGCAACCCAGGCAGCAGAGTCTCTCAGGTGTTTGCTTCTCAGTAAGACATATACGTGTGGCACTGCAGTCTGCAGAGGGGTGTTTTGGTAGGTGGTATCGGAGTCCTCTGGTTTAGGAGTATTCACGGATTGTCAACTGCTTGAGGTGGCAGATGAGGTTGTCTGTGTGTTGAACCAAGTAGGCTGCTTGTGATCGGCTTTGGGTCCTTGAGGCTGTTTGATCTGCTTCCTGGCTGTCTCTGCTTGTTAGTTTTGATGAGCACGTGGAGTGGCCACTTGCTTGTTGTACGTCTTGGTGAAATGACTCCTGAGATATAGGCTTGAAGGGAAGAGAGAGGCTGTGAATTTTAGTTTGGGAGGAGTTTCAGCTTTGCAGGATGGAAGCGTTCTGGAAGCAGCAGACAGTGATGGTTGTCCAGTGGACATGGACTAGGCACCATGGCGCTGTAACTTAACAACATTGACCTGGAGGGTTCTGCTCCCCATGCCTCCCCACCCCACTTCCGTTTCAGTGCTTAACTGATGAAGTGGTTCCTTTGTAAAAATAGCTACTACCTTAAGCAAATACCCATCTTCCCCTTGACTCTCAAGAACCTTAGGTTCTCACCTGTCAATCAGCCAGGTGTGAGGATTTATTTTTAAACATCACAAAATCTTGACTCCTCATAAAAGTTGTGAAGGTTTTTGTATTCCCTTCTACAGACGAGAATCACGGAATCCAATTAACTTGCCTAACTCTGATTTTTTTTTTTCTTTTTTAACTAGGAGGCAGAGAAAAGTGAGAATTCCATGCATCTCTGAAAGATAGTTTTCCATTGTCCTCAATGATGCATGTTTATTGCTAAGTAAATCTTTTGAGTCCAGGGATTTCAACTTAGGAAGAGAACACATAGGCGTCTCATTCTGGACTCATGGACATTTCTGTTTATTCTCGCACAAGGGTCTCACACATGCTTGGGAAACCACCCCACCCCTGAGCGTCACCCTACTCCTTTGAGTGCTGTGTGTTCTTTTCCTTCCAAGGATTTGCTCTCATTCCCTAGTGCAGCAGTTCTCAGCCTGTAGGTCATGACCGCTTTGGGGAGGGTCAAGCGATCCTTTCGCAGGGGTGGCCTAAGACCGTCAGAAAGCACAGACATTTACATTAGATTCATTACAGTAGGAAAATTACAGTTACAAAGTAGCAACGGAAATAATCTTACGGTTGTGGGTCACCACAACATTAGGAACTGTAGTAAAGCAATGATTCTCTTCAATATAGTTCCCCATGTTGTGACCCCAACCATAAAATAATTTTTGTTGCTATTTCATAACCGTAACTTCACTGCTGTTATGAATTGTAATGTGAATGTCTGATATGCAGGACCTCTGATATGTGACCCCATGACCCACATGTTGAGAACCGTTGGTATTAAAGGGTTGTAACATTAGGAAGATGGATAATCGCTGCCCTAACAGAACCCTGAGAAGTGCATGCGTTTCAGTGGAGTGTGTCCAGAAATAACCTGTGTTTGTATTGGAACAGTACTGATGGTGATGCTATTCAGGTTTCTTTGTCTTACAGGAAATTTCAAGAGCAAGAATGCCCTCCTTCACCAGAACCAACCCGGAAGGAAAAAGACAAAAAAGGCTGCCACTGTGTCATTTTCTAAGAGTCCCTTGAGTTTTAGCTAACAACTGCCAGGGAAGCCCTCATCTCTGTTACCGTTTACATCATGCCGGTACCTTTGTAGCCTTAGACTGATGATCACCGAGTTAGCCTTACACCGAGAAGCTGGCTAATCCTTTCTGCGAAGCTAATGTAACGGTCTTTCTTGACCCATGTAAAGGAAACACTAAGGCTGCTTCAGACATTGTCTGCTTCCTTTAAATCACATGTCTACATACACAGATGCATTCTCTAAGGGCTTACATTTTAATAGGGATGAACCAAGTTTGGAACCTAAGCTGTTTGCTATGCTGAAGTCATAGGTTGTGAAGCAATTTTTAAGTTCTGGAATCATGTTGCCCTACTGTTACTCTAAATAGAAACATAGGGAAGGTTGGTTTTTTTTTTTTTTTTTTAATGTGGATTTTTGCCTCTCTTTAAAACTTTTGATGTCAACTTTCATTAACCTTAAATACACTGAATGGAATCTACAAAAGTGAGACATCTCAGACCTTTCCTGATGCTACGGCTTTTGTTTCTCCAGTGGCCAGAATACCAAAATGCCTGTTGTATTTATGGATTAAAAACTGCTGATCAAGCCTTTGTTATTATGCCTCCTTCAAGATGACAATATTCTCTGTGGCCAAATGTTTGGACTCATTCTACACCTAGGTGTTTCAGTGAACTTGATTTCTTTTCACAGCCGTGGTAAGGGTAAGAGTGAGTGGTTCCTGTCTGTCTTTCTTTTCAAGTATTCCTGGTTAAGGGATTAAAAAAAGAAAACCCAATCCACACAGACTAAAACTGTTTTTGTTTGATGTAATATAAAATATGGAATTGATCTTTTCAGAGTCAGAGATGATTAATGTTTTTTGCTATATACTTTTATACGTTATTTTCTTATCAAACTAGTTAACAAGTATTTTTATATGTTTGTAAGCAAATATGCTTTCACAGCGTACCTTGTGTATATGTAAAGATGAGTATTTAATTCTCACTGTTCACTGTTAACTGACAAAGAGAAAGCAGAAGCCACGCGACTGTGCCGGGGCTTTTGCTTGCTGGCTTGGTCCTTGTTGCATCCACCAGTGGCCAATGATCAGAAAACCCTCCTGACAGAACACAACAGGACGAGACTGTGATGTCACGTTCAATGTCCCTGCTAGATACTGACTGCTCTATCAAGTATTACGTGTAAAACCTCTACTTGACAATTAGTGTAACTGTGGATGGCTTCTGATTTTGTTTTAACTCTGTGGATTGTGTTTAAGCAATTCAAAGTGTGTTCCTGGTTTTCAGACTCTCAGTGGTATTGCACAGTGGTCACTTTATTGAATGTGTACAACAGTCCCATGAAGTCTATAAAGCGGACCCTTGTATAGCTTCAGGTGCTAGAATTAAAGTTGATCTGTTATCACCCGATGATGCTTGGCGGCTTCTTTTTCATGCCAGGGCTTCTGTGAGGGACACAGACCTGGCATGAGTAGCTGTGTCTTTTCTGCACCATGTCGTAGGGAGTTCTTGTGGTTTCTTGAGGTCAGTGGTTTTTAACTTTTTCTCTGAAGGGTTGCTAACAGAGAAAATAAGCTGTAGAGAGGAAGGTGGCTATATTCACAGAGCCCTCTCAGGATGAAATCTAAAACCGGCTTTGGCAAAGAGGACCGTGTATTATTTAAATACAAACAAAAACACTTAATTTTATCGTGTTTCATAATGATTACATTAATATAGAATTGTTGCTCAAGTTTCTGGTAAAATTACTGCCCAGGAGGGAGGGAAGCTAGTGGATTTATCTTTGGCTCTGATGCTTCACTAGAACCATTGTGTATCTGCGGTGGGGAGTTTCCTGTTTGTCATTGATGACTTTAGATGCGAAGAGCTAGCCTGTAATATCCAGGTTCTGAGAGCCCCTCAGATTTTTTTTCCTCCCTTTCCCTACTCTGTACTTTATGTTGTATGTTTCCTATCTGCACCTTCAACTTCTCCAGGCTTGTCTTCTGTATATTTTTAGTTTCATTAGTTCTTTCCAGTCCTTAGTTCTTTCCAGTGAGTTATATCAGAGTGTGTTTTGTTTTCTAGGTTTTTTATTTTTATTTTTTTAAGGTCTCACTAAGTAGCTCAGGTTGATCTGAAACTCACTGTGTGGTTCAAGCTGATCCAATAGCCTCTTGCTTGAGTTTGAGTGTTGGGGTCACTGAACCCAAGTTATTTCTCACTATTCAGAATACAACAGCCAAATAAGAACTGCAAATAAGAATAGCTTCTGTGACCCCAAAATTATGTTACTGGTAATCCCTAACAGTATGGAAGGGAAGGCATCAAAAATATCAAAGCTACTACCTAAGAAAAAAATTGGTGTGATGTTATATAGTTACTACCTGCCAGAAATAATTCAGACAAAAGTTATTTAGGAGAAAAAGTTTACCCTAAAGATTCAGTTATGTTACTGAAAAGAAAAGAGCTACATAAGATAAGCATGATAATGATCAAAGCAGGTTCATGTTTTAGTGTGGTGGTTGCTGTTCTTGGAGCTAATTCTAAAGCAGTGGTGTTTTGTAATGGATTGTGCCTTTAGACTCTAGGAATTTGCAGCTGTAATTCAGTGGAAGAATTTCTGTCAGTGGCCAGACTTGAGCCTGGGGATGTGTCCTATACAAGGGTCTATTTGACTCTGGAGAGGCGATGAGGTCAAGCGAGGTCCAAGGAAGAGGGACAGGCCCTGGCTGTTTGGGTTGAAAGGGTAGAACTGCAGGGCGACAGCCAGGGTGGCTCTGAGGCTGACAGTAAGTTAAAGACAGATTTGTTCCTACATCCCTTGTTTTGAGCATCTCAAGTGCCTCAGGGGTGAAAAGGAACAGGAAGGGGGGAAGATTTCACATTAGGGAATCCCAGTACATGCAATGCCTAGGTGTGTGCTGAGTAACTAATGGGCTGATCTTCAGTGACCTATTCAGTAGCTAAAAGACAGCCCAGGAGCTCTTTTTGTGATGCTGTTTTTAAAATTGCTTTAATCATGAGCCATTAGAAAGCCCATAATATTCACTGGATATCCCTGACTGGATAGAATTGGTCATCTTTAAAGATGTGAGGACAAAGAGCCAGCCACTGAGTTCATGTCAGAGGCAGCCCCTGCTCCCCTTACTAGGGAACCCATTTGGAGGCTGAGCTACCATGGGCTACATCTGAGCAAGGGGTCTAGGTTATCTCCAATGCATGGTTCTTGATTGTAGTATTGGTCTTTGCAAAGACCCCTGGGCCCAGATTTCTTGGTTCTATTGGTCTCATTGTGGAGCTCCTGTCCTCTCCTATCACCTTCCCTGGGGGAGGGGCTCGGAGTGCAGCTGTGCCAGGCCACAAAGGAAGACAGTGCAGCCAGTCCTGATGAGACCTGATAGACTAGGTCCTGATAGATCTGATGGACGGGGAAGAGGATTTCTCCTCCCCTTTCTCCCCTCCCTTCTCCTCCTCCTTTTTTCTTCCCTCCTCTCCATCTTGTGAGTTATGGTCAGCTCGAGCCAGCCTAGAATTCACTGTGTAGACCAGCCTGGCCTTGAATTTGTAGCACTCCTCTTGTTTCTGCCTCCCACGTACTGAACATATGTATACCAGGTGTATGCCACGTACTGAACATATGTATACCAGGTGTATGCCACTCCCCTCATGCCTAGCAATTTGGTTCTTTATTTATATATGAATGTACATTCTGCTTTACTCCTTATTATGTGCATGTATTCCTCTTAACCAGCCCCTCACTCTTTTCCAGAGAGTTGAGCCCTGATGCCTGTGTTACAACGTAACATCTAGAATGTGCATCTAGAATGGCAAGGCATGTTGGGAAATAATCTCTCAGAGAGCTTCACAGGGCTGACTTCTCCTGTGGAACTCTGCTTGAGGAGGCGTGCTTTGTAGTAGTTGAACGTGGTTCTGGTAGCGTTTTGATCCAACATTGCTGCCGTTTGTATCTGTTTCTGTTGTGTGACTTTTATTTAGTTATGATCCTGACTTTTCATACATTTAAATTTCGCTTAGATGATGCGCATTACATAATTTATGTTGTTGCGTGTCTGGCCACAGCTTTTTCATCTGAAGGTTTTTGGCTTTGTCCCGGTAACCAGTTTGTGTGTATGCTCTTCAGTTTGAACCTTCTGGGTCTTTAGAACTTAATGCAGTCCGAAGTAGCTTTTTTCTAGGGATGGATTAGTTCACTACCAAACGCCTTGAGTGATGGGTAAGCACTCTGCAGTCTGAGCTGTGGGAGTGCAGACAGTCCCCAGCCCTTTGTGGAATAAGCGTTCCGCAGCTCATGGTTCATTCCTTGGCCAAAGTCCAGTTGGCCCATACACACATTTAATATTTGGCACAAACTTTGACCCTGTACATAGTTTGGAATCTCCTGTTACTTACCTCTCCCTCACCCAAGCAGTCCTTTTGAAACACCCCAGAACATTCTATAGCAACTTCAAGTTGTTTCAAAGGTTCCTTGAGCTCCAGTACCTGTCATTTCAGTTCAAGGAAACGTCTGTGTTCTGCTTTGGATCTTTAGGCTGAAAGCTAGGGCAGCTTTAAGGCTCACTCTATGTTCAGTGTCCAGGAAACACTGTTTTATATATTTGGTCTCTCACACACCTTTCTTTTTTGTGAGACAGAGCCTGACTATCTTGCCCAGGCTGGCCTTGTTCTCCTGGGTTCAAGTTATCCTCCTGCTTCAGCCTCCTGAGTAGGATTATGTAGAGCTGGGACATAGAGGTTTTGGCACCCAATGACCATAGATCACTTTCTAATTGTCTCAGGCAGGAAAGTAAGCCCTGGCTCATTACGAAGAGGTGCCTGTCTCATGACATGAATGGTCTGTGTGTCTCTTGGCCATTTTTGTCCCTCTACCTGGGACTTGGCAAACTTTCTTTATTCAGGGCAATATACTGATTACATTCTTAGGCCCTGCAGGCCATGTGGCCTCTGCCCCAGCTACCTGGGCTGTGCAGATCTTCTACAGAAACAGCCACAAATAGCATGCAAGTAGATGAGCAGACATGACTGCTTATCTGTGCGACTGCAGTTGCTGCTTCATGCCCTCGTCATATGGAATACTAATCTTATTCTGCATTTATTACCCATCCCTTTATATATGTAGAGACCTTTGCCCATGACAACAGATGATGGGGTGGAGTTCGCTTGAGGGTTGCTTGTTCAGATATGTATATATTTCAGAGCTGGACATTGCGCTGTCAAGTTTGACTGCTTGGTACATTTGAAGCAACAGAGCTTCATAGTGTGAGTTGGTCACATTAGTCATTGCTTTTGTAAAAATGTCATCTCATGTAATGGCTGGCATGTAACGGAAGACTAGCCTGCTTCTCCTGTGACTTTTAAACAGTTGATTTGCCTGGATTCATTTTTTTCTCCACCGACAGATAACAGATAAGTATGTAGAAGGAGATTATGGCTAAATAGATTGTTTTCAAAGTACTGCTCCCCCCCCCCCCCAAATCTATTTTCCTTAAAAATCTGTGGCTGAGCAGATTTCTTTGAGTAGGACTCTAGCAGTGGTGAGGAGGAGTGGGTGTAGACAGGGTCCTTTCTTAGGTTCGTTATTGTCCTCATGGAGGAAGACTGAGTGACAGAAATACTAGGGCCATCTCTTATGGCAAAATACTGTCAGGTCCAGTAAAGGGAAGGTGAGTGGCTTTGCTGGAAAGACTGGGATTGAGATGGGGAAGAGGAAGGAAAGCGCTAGGTGCTGGGGCTACTGGGAAGACAGTGCAGCATGCTGGACTTGGTGGACCAAGACTCAGATGGCGGTTAGCCGAGGTTGGGTCATGAGGTGAGACACTGCCACTTGCTGTCACGTGAGTGGCAGAGGGAGGTGACGGGTGTTCGCCTTGTCCTAGTGACACAGACGTCGTGAGGGTAGGACCGTGCACGGAAAGGTCATTTGATGAATGAATGTGCCCCGCATGGTGATGAAGTAACGCGGGTGAAGGGGTCTCTGCAGAAGGAGTGAGACTCCAAAGGCTGAGCTTGTGTGGACAGGACAGTGATGGTGCCCTAATTAAATTAGGAACACAGGGCACTCCAGTGACAGCGTATGGCACTCCTCCGAGGTAGTCAGGGAAGCTGGGGGTAAGGGTTGGAGCTAAAAAAGGGGCTGAGACTAAGTAGACAAGCTTGTGATTTCATGCATTTTGAATTGTGATGGCAGAGATAGGTAAAGTGGCTAACATTTACTATTGTGTAAAGGGTGAAATTTGAGGGGGAAATGAACAGTTGGGAGTAGAAAATAAAGAGCCAACAAACAGCTAAGAGGAGCAGCCAGAAAAGAGAGAACAGGGAGCCTAAGTGGTGGGTAGGGGTGGATGCCGGCCCACATGCGTACCATGCACACACACACACATACGTCACAGGACCTTGTTCAGGCAGTGTCGCCTTTCCGTCTCTGCACTATGTGTTGAAGACTAGCTGTCCCTTGAGCTTCTGGGCCATTCTCCTGCCTCCACCTCTCGTCCCATTGGAGGAGTGCCAGGATTCCAGATGTGCATTGCTGCATCTGGCTTTTTATAGGGGTTCCGGAGATTGAACTCTGGGGAGCAGACTCCATTCTTCAGGCTTGCAAAGCTATTCTCCCTGCGGAGCCACCTTCCTGGTTCCAAGAGCCTTTGTTTCAAGGAAGCCCAGGCGTTGGGGTGTTAAGAAGCTTTGGGTGGCAAGTGAGAGGCAGCAGTAGTCTGACTTCCATAGGTCTGTTTGAGCTGTCAGGTGTGGAAACTTGTAGGAGGGGGCCACAGTGTGGTTGGCAGGTAGGGAAATGAAGGCGGTGAGTGTGAGCTATCTGGGGAAGTTTGCTTTAGTAAGCTGGGAGTGAGGGGGGCCAGTCAGTGCAAAGTAGTCAGGGAGGTGGGCAGTAATACAAGGCTGGAATTAGTCCTCAAAATCTGGATACTTGGTATCTGAGACTTAGAAGTCTCTAGTTTGCTGTATAGGGTCCTGTAATCCGAGCACTCAGGAGGCTAGGGCAGGAGAATCATGAGATCATAAGTTCAAGGCCACAGTAGGTTAAAAAAGCCTGAGAGGGGGAGGGAGAGAGGGAGGAAAGGAAAAGAAAAAGGGAGGGGGGAAGGGGAATGACCTCTGGCTGAGGATGGCAGTTCAGTACTTCCCAGTACTTCCCAGTGCTTAAACCCATTTAAAAACCTCTTAGTCCCTGATGTATGTTGCGGACTGACATACTCCCTGTCCCCCCCCCCCCACGTGCAAATGAACAGAAAATTAACTAGGGAAATAACCATGCTCTTGGATACCGACGCAAGGTTAAGTTACTCTAAGGGTTTCTCAGCACACGCCTTCCACTTCTGTATCTCTTTTCTGCAGGTCCTGCTTCAAGCAGCACCAGTGTTCTGGGAGGGCAGCAGGAGATGCAGTTGTCTCCAAGCGACCCTTCTGATGCGCTAGCTCGGCTGGTTAATTCCGGGTTAGGATCCCTCAGCAGGAAGTGTGTGTAAGTCAGAGTCCCTGGGGATTCTAGTCAGGTCATCAGGCTTGGCCGTGAGTGCCGTGGCTTATCAGCCTTACTCTTCTCTTAATACTTAAAAATTACTTGCGGTAACAGAAAATTGTCTAAGCATGTAATGGCTTAAAATATGAGCATGCTAATTAGTATGCTCGGGAGAGGGGTATTTTGAGTACCGTGAGATGTTAATGAATGCCATCTTATGTGAAGACTTCATGAATGCTAAGTGAAAACAGCCTGAAATTGCATTGCACGCTGATGATAACTGTTAAAAATTATGCATGTAAATTTTTATTTGTCGTGACATCTTCAGTTATAGATGACCAAAATGCAACTCTCTCAGAGGTGAGCACTTTGTGGTTTACGAAGCAGTGAGGGGCAGGTGGAGTAGAACTGGCTAGCGGGAGACCTGTTCTCTGGGTGAGAGGGAAGACCTGCTTGGCGTGAGGAAGGGTAGGGCAGACCTGAGAGCAGGAATAGCAGGAATGACTGGGGTCAGCTGTCGCTGCTGCTCAGAGGTGTGGCAATGGCACCAACCCAGATAACCTGGGCTTCACCATATAGTCTTTGCCCTTCTGTCCTAGGATGTATATACCGTCTCTCAGCCCATGGGAGTTCGGAAGCAGGCGCCATCATTTAAATGTGACATTTTAACATAGATATTTTGCTTCTAGTTTCACGGGATTTAAATTGGAGAATTAGCCCCATGCTAATTAACATGTAGCTGCTATTTATAATTTGTTCCTGCATTTCAATCATTTTCAAAGGGGATTTATTTTCATTCTGTCTACTTTGGACAGTATGAAAAGGAAGGAGTGGAGATACTGAAATTGTCAGTACCGAAGAGCAACATGGAGGAAATGGCTGTCTTCCCTGAGTCTGAGTTTTAAGTAGGACTCAAACATCTATAGTTTAGTTTTTAGTCTTGTTAGGATAATAGTATGCATTTCTTTAGGGTGTAAATATTTTACTTCTTCATAGTTTAACTCCGTATAACAGAATTTCTAAAGCAAGGCTTTGAAAACTCCAGGCCAGTTGATTTGCCTGGATTATTTTTTTTCCCCACTGTCATAAAATGGTCTGCTGAGGCCCCTGTGGCTCTCTGGGTTTTCTGACTTTATGTGTTTCTTTTTGAGGTAGGCTTTGCTGGCTTGGAGCGGCTTCTCTAGTGATGGGAATACAGCTCCACGATGTGTGATCCAAAACGTTGTTTTTACTTTTTATTGTCCGAACCATGGAGGCTCACCGAAAACAGGGTACAGAGGTAATTTGACAGAATGTTTAGGTAGTGACACATGAGCCATGCAGCCCCTGTGGATAGGTCGTGATGGGTTTCCAGAGTGCCGAAGGCCTGCAAGAATGTGTGCTCTTGACTGTTGCTGCAGGCCTTGAGTGTGCTGAGAGTGCGTGCAGGAGAGAGCTCAAACGCTACCTCAGCATGGCTCCTTTTTCAGTGTTTCACTTCAGGGTCTAAAGGTGCCAGGTTTTAGTCCCGCTCGCTACAGCAGATTTCCCTCAGCTGAAACATATTGGCACGGTGCCAGTGCCAGTGTCTGATTGGGAAACAGAGCTCTGAACTTCTTACAGTGTGAGTTTGACCAGATTACAACTGGATTGGCATTGATATCAAATACCCACAGTTATAATCTTGGTTGGCTGAGTGCTGGGATTAAGGGTACACACCGCCATGAGCAGCTCTAGTTGTCTTTATGTGGTACATTGTGTCTTTCTTACTAGCCCAAGCGGAAGTCCAGACAGATTGCATTTGTAGTAAGAAAATCTTTATTTCCAAAATGCTCGGTTAGCCACAAAAACAGGCCAACTACCTAACCTAAGACTTTGGTGAGAAAGATTTAACATTCACAAGTTCCCCATTGTAGACACAGCAATAAAACTTCCGACAAAAGCATGTTTCTCATTCTCTTCTTGGCCTTTAGCTGGTTTTCCTGGTTTTTCAAATGTCTCCCAAATCAAGATTAAAATCATACCCAAGTGGGACCAGGTAAGAACAGAAGAAGCCCGCCCCCCTCTGAAGGAATTTTAGTTTTCATGGGTTGGGAATAAGTTTACATCAAGATCACTTGGACGATGTTGCAGAGTAGGCAGGGTGGTTTCTTCAGGGAGGGCTTGGGTGTCCCAAGGGGAAATTTAAGCCTCTTAATTCTTTGTCTTTATTATATGCCTTTGAAGGAGAAAGCAGTTCATTAAAATATCTAAAAATAACGTTGGAAATAATCCAGGCCTCAGATGGCTGAGGGGTGTGATTCCAGCGGCCCATCTAGGGGGAGCAGAAACTCATCTTTTCCTGAAAATGTACTGGTTAACAACTAGAAACAGACCCAATACTCCCACCACTTAATTGGCCTAAGAGCAAAGACAGACCCAGTGAGGTTTAGTTTGTTTTTTGTTTTTTTTTATTGAACAGGCTCTTGTGTTAAGGAAAATACATATTCAGGGGTTGTACATAGATGTGGCTGGAAATATCTTCATGTGTTTAATGCAGATTCTTAAAGTAGTATATTCAGAGCACTGTGTGCAGTGTGCACCTTGCCCACAGTGTATATTTTGGATGAAGCGGTAATAAACACAGACTTGCAAAAGAATGTGGTGAAAGTTTGGACAGATGCATGAGCAAAACCTGCCAAAGAGCTCACAACTGAGATAAATGTCCTTTTACTCTGATTGTTGGACTTATTGCACTGCGGATGGCTTGGAAGTCAGTGGAAAACCCCTGTCCTTCCTTTGTACTGTCTGTGAGAACCAGGGCCCTGGTCCAGAAATCAGGCACAGGCATGATTGAATAACCCTTCTAGGTTTGTGTCTTAGTCATGGGAATAGGTTCTTTGTGCTCTAACTATACAATATTATGACTTAAAAAAAAAAAGTTTAAGTAGGGAAATAGGATTTTTGTTGAGGAATTGCTTGGGGGCTTCCTGGCAGACTTAGCAGGTAGTCCTTAGAGCTAAAATGCTTTATTCTAAGAAAGTTTGGGAAACCTAAAAGCTTTGGATGTGTGTAGGACGATTTAAAGTTGGGTTTGGAACCAGTACCCAGTTTACTGTCTGCATTGGTTCAAAGAAGGATCTCTTGATAAAAGGGTCATGTGTCCAGCATCCTAGGACAGTTGTGGCACCAACAATCAAAACCCAACAGAAATATATTTTATGCTTAATTTCCGTTATCACAATTAGATAAAGTAGCCATCACCACTTGGCTGCCTTTGTGGTAGCACAAACCAGTGTTGGGAGGTTTGTAGAATAAAAGCCACCTTAGGTGTTCTCCTCAAGGGCACTGAAGAACTCATGACCCAGAAGACTTACCAAGATACCCGGAGTTGTGCTAAATGGAAAGAGATGGACAAACAGGTTTCTGCAAGGATGAGCAGGCCAAAGGTGAGAAGGGGGAATTTGTCCTCTGTATCTGATGGCTGTGTCTCCTGCATGCTGCATCCTGGTTGCTTCTCTCTGTGGATGTGGTCAGGGTCTCTGCCCTGCCTGACCAGGATCACGCTCCAGAGGGGCGCACTTCGGTTTAGTACAAGGTAAACCAACACTACTCACTTCAATGTAGGAAGAGGGCCGCCTGAGGACAAGGGTGCCCCACTTGGCCTGCACCCACCAAGTATTCAGACGGGATGTCCTTTGGCATCCGTTAGACTATTGGGCAAACCACATCGTAAAAATGAAAACTAGTGGACACAATTTAAATCATCTTAAACAAGCAAACAAACCACCCAGCCATTGGTGGACCGGAATCTGGAATTCGGCCCCGGGGAGTCGCGCCCCTGCTGGCTAGCAAGGGTGTACGTTGCACGCTCTGATCTCCTTCTTGTCTTTGCAGCTGGTAAACTGAGAGCTTTTGAACCTCTTCTTCACAGTCATGTAGCGCTCCTGAATCCCGCCTCCACACAGTTTGGTGCATTCTGACCAGGCTGTCCATGGGCGCATCCGACAGCCTGAAAGTATGAGAATGTGTGGGTAGGCCAGCAGAATACGAGCTGTGACGCCCAACGAGACTGTCTAATGAGTTGTCTTGCTCTTTCCTGCTTTTCTGAGTAATGAGTGGTTGAATTAACTAACGCCTACTATTCTTATTAGGGTCTGTTAGCTTATATATGATAGGTTGCCAAAGCTATGGCCATTAATGCCCTGGATCTCTTCCTGTCAAAGGGCAGACTGTTTTCCCCACCTCTTGAGCTAGGCTTACCTTGTTTTGGCTAATGGGTGTGAGCAAACACCATGCCTGAGAAGAAGTACTAAGTGTGAGCAAGTCTGGGTGACCTCACTGTGTGGAAAGATGCCCTCAGAAAGCGGGTGAGGCTGGGGTTGCTGTTCCAGCCCTACTTGATTGTGGCTGCACAAATGATGATGAGTCCAACACAGCTAAACCTCAGAAGAGTGAATCCAGGCCAGCCTGCTTGTGAGCTTTGTTTAAAGCACTGACCTGTAAGCCAAGACCAGCAAGGGAGCACTGAGCTCCTTCATGAGCCTCCCCAGCACTAAGTAAATGAACAATTCTTTTCTTCCTATGAAACATGAGCATGCCTTCCTCAAAAGAACTTTGTCTGACCCCCAGAGAAGAGGTCTCTTGTTTGTACTCATCATAACACTCCCATTTATCTCTCCTTTGAACACAGTGTGCTCATGACTACGTATTAGGTACCATACCACATGTTTACCAAACCACACCCGAATCTCCTGGAGAAACGCCTTAGCACAAAGCCGCCTTTAACAGGTATGGGCTGGTGACTGACCGCCTGCCATAGACATTTTGGTACATGGACATTCCCTAAGGAAAGTACCTGCCAACTTAGTCCATCTCTACATTGAAGAATGGGCTGTCTTCTTCCCCTACCCCCAAACTAGCCCTGTAGACCATGCTGGCTTCTGCCTCCCAGATGCTGGGACTAAAGGCATCCACCATGTCTTAAGGAAGAGTCAGTCCACTTTCACTTTTATATGGCTGCCTTTTTTGCCCCCAGGGATTTCAAAGAACACTTAACAGTTTGTGCCCTTGACTTAACCATTGGCTCATCTTAACTCATCACTCTGTTGGCCTGTCAATCATTTGGCTCTTTGGGTTTATTTCTCTGGAGTTGAGAGAAGGTAGTGAGCCACCATGTGGGATGCTGGGAATTATAGCTGGGTCCTTTGGGAGAGCAGCCATCTTTCCAGCCCAGGGCTGGTTTTATTTTGTTTATTTTTAAGTTATGTTTTCCTTTTTATGATTGATTTATTTTATGTGAACTGGTGTTTTGGAGCCCCTAGAACTGGAGTTACAGACAGGTGTGAGCCGCCATGTGGGGGCTGGGACTTGAACCTGGGTCCTCTGGAAGAGCAATCAGTGCTCTTAACTGCTGAGCCATCTCTCCAGCCCTGGAGTGGTGGTTTTAAAGAATGGGTTTGTGTTTTTTATTTACTTATGCACAGCTTCACTGGTGCCTAGCATAGTAGGTGTGTGTAGGTGAAAGAACCGTTTTGTGGAGTTGGTTCTCGCCTTCCACTGTGTGGGTCGTAGAACTTGAACTTTTAATAAGAAGCTGGTAGGCTTGGCAGGATGCACCTTTACCTGCTGAGACATCTTAGTAGCTTTTCAAGTTGTGCTGGAGAAGGGGGCACATACTCTGGCTATAAACAAAATCGTCTGGACTTCTTCATCTCCTCTGAGTCACCTAACACAGGTCTTTTAAAGCCACTCTCGAAACTTTTAAGCAGAGAATCAGACCCCTGCTCCTCTACAATTGATCACTCACAGTTTTGGGGGGTTTCTCTGTGTAGCCTTGGCCATCCTGGCCTTGCTTTGTAGACCAGGCTGGCCTCAAGCTCACAGAGATCTACCTTCCTCTGCCTCTCTGCGTGCTGGGCTTACAGGTGTGTGCTACTGTGTCTGGCTGGTCACTTTTTACACCCAGCTCTCTAGTCCAGTTTCCTTCTGTGTTTGCATCCCACCTGATGCTTAGTGTGTCCCTTGGTGGCTCTGCCTTGGCAGTTCTGAGTCCTGCTGGCTCAACGCACGCTTTTAACTGGCAAGCTCCTAAAAGCATCTTAAGACTCAGTGGAGCTCTCTCTGCTCTGGCATCTACTTGGAACTGCAGTTTGCACTTTGCCCATTCTCTGGCTTCCTCTGCACTTGGTTCATTATTCTACTGGAGTGCTTACTGCTTATGTGGCAGCCTGGGTCTATATTAATTTGAAGAAATAAAGATCCAAATGTTAATCGTTGTGGTTAACATGATACCAAGAAGCCGCAGGGCAGGGCAGTCTCATCTTGGCCCTACCCTTAGAGGGGCAATTTGATCTGAGGAGTCAGAGAGATTCCCTTAAACACAGGCTCCTCTCACACATCTGTGCCATAGGTTTTTTTTTTTTTCCCCTTTTTGCAAGAGCGAATGGGGGTAGTTAGTCATAGCTGACTGTGACTAAGGTGCTTTACAAATGTGAAGAAAGAACAGTATAATTTCTACAGGCTCTTTGTTTAAAAATCTATTTTGATAGCCAGCTATATCTAATATTTTTTGTGACAAATATTAACCCAATCTCTTCTGTATAAATTATGCCTTTTTTAGTATCTGGGAATCAAAATTCGGTCTGAATAATCCAAGAGGTGCCTCTGTCTCCTCCTTGAGGCCGGCGCAGGCACTCAGGGAACAGTACCTGGGAACTGCTCGCCATCCAGCTCTTCCCTCAGCTGCTCACTACGCCGGCTCTCTCTGGCCTCCCTCCAGCGCAGCTTCTGGACTGATGGGCTTCGAAGGCATTTCCGGGCACGGCACTTCTTGCGTTGCACAGTCTCTGGGCAGGGTGCTCCTCCAAACTGAGGTTCCATTTGGATTGTCCGCGTTCGAATCATGTGGCCTTTGCCACATGACTTGTTACACTCAGACCACTGGGACCACTCGCTGAGTTCACAGTCAATGGCTGGCAAGATACAGACATGTGTGAGTATATCTATGCCTGAACCAAAAGAGTTGTGTGTGCCCTTTGACCAGCCTAGGTAGGCTGCCAAGAACAACAAGGCATTTTCCAGTAGAAACTGATTTCAAAGCAGCAGTGGCATTATCTAGAGCACATAGAAAGCAGTAGGGGCAAGATTGGTGGCTTCTCATTCTGACTCCTCTATGACTTAACAAGGTTTTGGGAGACTCTGAAGGTGTTTTTCTAGCTTCATGTCCTGCAGGTGTCTTCCTGGTCATGTCAGCTTCTAGGGGCACTGACCACCATCTCAAGGAACCTAGATTTCCTCAAGGAAGCCATAGCATGGTCTTCAGAGAAGAATGGCCACCTACTTGCTGGCCTTTGGAGAAAACAAGATGGCAGGTGGCTTGCTTACATAAGCCTCTACTTTCTCAAGCCCACGCAGCCTTTCTTACCCTGTACCCTATCTCCATCCTACATATGGTGGTCTGTGTAAACCTCCCAGAAGCCCGGGTAGGAAATTCCACCAAGGATCAAGAGCAGGAGGTGTTTTATGGTTTCTCATAGTGAAAGAGGTAGCAAATTCTTACTAAGCCAGCACCTTGCCATGCGAGGAGAGATGGCATTTTGGTCTGATTTTCAGGGTGTAGTCCAAGGAGCTAAATGATTCCACACTCTTCACTGTTTTTGGAAAGCCTGGACCAGTGCTCATTCTTAAGAGCTTTCCAGCCTCTTTCCCTGAGGGAGCTTGTGGGCCAATTGGAGATAATTGTAGTTTTTTAGTTAGCTATGAGGATTAAATGGGCTGTTTGCTCTCAGCAGTACCCTGCAGATGTTCATTTCCTGATCCCCTTTAATGGACCCTGTGGATATAAAGACTTATTTGAAGTGGTGGCTTGTCACCATTGCTGAAGGCTTCTAGAGTCCAGTCATCAAGGTAACTGTGAGCTAACTAGGGTTAGTGAAAGCCTCAGGCTATTGAGTGCATTGGCTGAAGCTTGCTTCTGCTTACACTTGATGCCAGTGTAATCCTGATGGGTTTAATCCTCAGAGTGGCAGAAAATTGTTTTGCTGCTGTATGGACCTGGAAACTGGGGGACAAAGTTAAGCGATACTGGCAGTTGACTACACAGATTGCAGAAGGAGATGTGGGCAGCATGTTGAGAACCTGGCTTTTCCAATGGCTAGTCTCCCCCCAAGAGTAAATTAAATGATCACATGGTGCAGTGTAGAAGTGAAAGTTTATGGGTCAAACAAGCCCCACAGTAGGGTGGGGGAGGGAAAGGACTAGGGATGATTGACTTGTGCTTCATATTTAATGTCAGTCTCCCATTTAGGTTTCACGGTCACATGTGTTTTGCGGACAACAACGAGACTGAAGTTTCTGCCAACACAGATCCAAACCCCATCCACCCTTCGTCTCAGACCAATTAGTCTCCCGATAGGATCCAACAGTATATATTTTCGTGAATGATGTGCATGCACAGGCATGTCTAAGCCCAAAGATAATTTCTGGTGTTTTCCTCCATTGTTCTCCACTATATTTACTAAGAAAGGGCCTCTTGCTGAACCTAGGGAAATACTGATTCTGGCTTGTCTAGCCAGTTTGCCCTGGGTTTGTCCTGCCTGCTGGGCTCTTATGTGGCTTCCAAGGATCCAAACCCTGGTCCCCACACTTGTGCACAAGGTGATTTTTCCACTGAGCCATCTCCCTATCTGGCACAAAGCTAGTTGGGGGACCTCTCTGGACTGAGGAACTTTGGAGTTGGGAAGGGGTGGGCTTCTGGGCCCCGGGACTTACGGCACTCGGGCAGCATGCACTTCTCCACCTGCTCCAGCGCCTCGTTACAGTCCCCAAGCTCCGCCAGAGACTTGAGCATCCGCTGTCGGGTCCGCATGCCCTTCCCGCAGCTCACGCTGCAGTCACTCCACTCGGACCAGGGAGACAGCAAGCATGGGATGGTGTCTAGGTCAAGAGCCAAGTTTGGCACTGAGGACAGGCACCTTCTGTTGTTTGATCCCGGCCCCACAACACTCCCACTTGCACCGGCCATTAGAATAGAATGGAATTGGACCCTGGGTTGAGAGTGAACAGCCTGGAGTAGGAAGTGACTCTCAGCCTATTGTACTTGTTTCTTTTCTGCATCTCCTGTGGCCCAGCTGGTGGTCATGACCTGATACCAGGTGAGGTCAGTGGAACAGAGCACAAGTTCTCAACAAAGACATCACTGACTTCATGGAATCACTAAACGTAATCACAGTCATTACATATTGAATAGGGCCTCATTAAAGAACGCTTCTCCCCAGTGATAACCCCAGACAGGGATTGGCTCAGTGCCGCTGTTTTGCTCATCTGAACTGATATCCCGGGAATGTGTGTGTGCTTGTGCACAGAGTGGCAGAGCTGTGCCTTATTACACCTAACAGGGCTGTGGCAAAACAGGAATGTGCTGGGCACAGTGGTGCAAACTTTCCGTCTCAGTGCTTGGGCGGCAGAGGCAGGTGGATCTCTGAGTTCCAGGCCAGTCAGGGCTTCACAACGAGACCTTGTCTCAACCCTGCCAACAAATGAGCGGATTGGACGTGGCCAATGCTGTCTAAACTTACTGTCCCTTTCTCCTGCTGCAAGGCAAAGGCTTCAGTGGAAGGCAGCTGCAGGTGAATGCTGTCCAGAAGCCACAGGTGTGAGGCTCCCTGCCCAAAGCCCTCCCCATACCCACTCACGGCACTCGGGCATCATGCATTTCTCCGCCTGTGATGTGTCTGCCTTGCACATGGAACCGTCCGCGGGGCTCATCTTGACCATGCGGTGCCGCTTCTTCATGCCCATCCCACAGGTGGCGCTGCAGTCATCCCACTCCGCCCACTCAGTCACCAGGCAGCTGCTCGGAGCTAGGAAGGCCGTACAGTTGGAGTCGCGCCTTCAGTACTGGGATCCACCCGCTCGCCCTCCCTCCCCCACCCCCCCGGGCACCCCCACTCACAGCACTCTTCGTTGACCGTGCACTTCTCTGTCTCCTCGGTGGGCAGCGTGCACACCGAGCCATCCTCCGGGAACTGCTTCACGTACCTCTCCCGGGACCTCATGCCCATGCCACACGAGATGCTGCAGGGCGACCAGGTGATCCACTCCGACATGGTACAGGTGGAGCCATCTGCAACACACTGAGCATGCTCAGGAGGGCCACAAAAGAACCCGGGGTTTGTACAAGAGCACGCTGGAAGGAGAGGCGTTTGCGGAGCGCGTGCCTCAGGTTCAATTGCCATTCCTCCCGAGGGTACCTTCTGAGGAGGAGGGCGACCAGTCCCACTACTGTCATTAGCTCCCTAGCTCTAGCCCCCCAAGAAGAGGTCTCGGTGTTGACAGCGAGTTTCTCCCTGTCTCCTTGTGACCTTGTGCATAGCAGGGCTTGTTATCCTCCACAAGTGCTGTTTGAGGCTCAGATGGCTACCAAGGACCCATCTGGTAGGGAAGCCTAAGAGGCAGGCCAGCCTGCTGCCAGGGAAAGCTGCGAAGTGGCGGACAGGATAGAGTGCTGCTTTTAGCCAGCCTCTGGTTGGAATTGCTTTTCTTCAGGCCAGGCAGCATTCCAACATGTGTAGCTCTGACCCAGCCTCCCTTTACCTTGGAATAAGAACAGAAAACAGTCTAGACCTGTGCAGGCAGAGAGGAGCCGTGCAGGAGCAGGCTCTTTCGCCCTTTACACAGTCATCAGCTGCCTGCAATCTTGAAGGCTATGTGTGGTGACGTGGGGTTTTGCAAACTCGAAGAGAGCAAGCCTGACCTTTGAGCAGTTCCAGATAGAGAAAGCAAGCAAGGAGCCTGAAGGTCCTGGTATATGAAGCAAGCACTCTGCATTAGGCCCAGGGGGAGTTCAGCAGAGGGACCAGGAATGGCAATTATTTAAAGGGCAGTGAGAAGCCCAGCTAGATGCCACATGCCTGGAATCTCAGCACTCAGACTGAGGCAGGGGGATCATGAGTTCTGGACCAGTGTTGAGCAATAGAGTGAGCTCTAGGCAAACCTGGCCTATATGCTGAGGCATTTTCTCAAACTCCCAAACCCCCAAAGAAAAGAAGAAAGAAAAGGGAAGAAGATGCAGCTGAGCTAAGAGTCAGAAGCAAGCTTATTGTTTGTAATTTGTCATAAAACATCTGCTACCTCTGCAGTCCTGTGTGTATTATATCCCGTGGCTGGTGTGTGTGTGTGCGTGTACATGCATTGTGGTTGAATATGAAATGTTCCCCGCAGCTCATGTATTGTCTCTTTGATCCGAGCTGCTGGTGGTATTGTAAGAAATATCAAATATGAATCTTTTCTATCAAATATTATAAACACTTGTGTTTAGAACAAAGAATTAAACTATGTCTTCCACCTTGTAAGAGTTTTATACAAATATTTTAATCCTGAAAGAATAAGACTGTGAGGTCGGACCCTAGCCAATGGGTAAAAGACACAGCCCATCACCTGAGTTAGGTTCAAAACCAAATGCACTTCCTAGCTCTTTATGTTCATTCTTCCCAAGCATGCCCTCTGGATCAAAGTAAAGTTTGTGTTGTTCAGACATGTCAGTCAGAATGATGATCTCTCTCTCTGTGTAGACTTTTGGCAGTGGGGCTTAGCTTGAGATCATTCTCCCACCACCATGATGTTCTACCACAGTACATGGGGTTAAGCAACCACCAACTAAATCCTCTAATGCCAAATAAATCCTTTCCTCCTAATGTTCTGACAGGTGTTTTGGTCCAGGTGACATAAAAGTAGCATGGAAGAAGAACCAGCCAGCCTTAGGAACTCTGTTGTAAAATGATGGGTTGTGTGTTCAGAGGCCTTGAGATAGAGTAGGGGTCACCCATTCTGCTTGGACTTCACTGCCTGCCTGTGTGTAAGGGACCCATGCTGCCAGGCTCCCTTCCCAATTGACTGTCTCCTTACCTTCATCGCTGCAGCCCGGGCCCATGCAGGGCTGGAAGTCCTGGGTGTCAGGGCAGGGGACGCTGAGGTCCAGCTGTGCCTTCAGCATGCGCTGCCGCATCCGCTTCCCCTTTTCACAGGTGGAGGAGCTGCAGGCTGACCACGGGGACCAGTTGGAGTAGATGCAGGTCTCAGGAGTGTCATCTGTAGAGAGATGACGGAGACAAGTTTGGCCTGTTCTCCCTGCGAGCCTGTGGAAGCTGCCATTGGCTCTCTGGAAAAAGGCTCATCTACATGTTCCGGGGATGGAAGCAGATGTTCTCTTCACTTGAAAATGGCGTTCTAACACCTTGCTGGTAAATATCTAATGAATAGCGACCATTCTCTTCCTTCCCAGGATCCTTTTGCACATTTGCATCTTCTCATCACCACCCTGCCCTCGGCAGATTTGTTTCTAAGCACGTAGGCACCTCATAGGCAGCTTCAGAAAGCTTGCTGCGCTTTTGAGACTTCACTTTCCCATTGGCTCCCCCCTCAGGTATTGGTTCACTGAGCACTTGCCCTGTGCTGGCATCCTTAAGAACCTTACAGAATTGCGTCCATTGATCCTCATTTTCTCTGAGGCAGCATCTGTTATTATGCCCATTTCATAGTTGAGGGAAGAGGTAGGAAGGTTAGCTTCTCACCAGGGTCACAGACTCATGAAAGTCTAGGTTCTACGAGGAAACTTAAGTTCAATCTGAGGCTCTGCCTCTCTCTCCGGATTGTAGGGCCTGGACTCCTGGCCCTGGTGAGGGGTAGATGAACTTGTCTCTGCCTGGCTTGGAGGAACAAGCATCAAAGCAGACAGTGATCTGGATACTTGGAAACCTACCAAATGCCATTTTCATGGCCATGATAGAGAACTAATGTTAAGTACTTAATCTAATGTCACTCCTTTACCAATTGCTTGATGCTTGATGCTCAGTGTTGGCCTTGGATTCTAGTTTTTTCTTTGGCTAGGTTCTGGGGATAGAAGCCATGGCTTGGCACATGCTAGGCACATGCTAAGACACTACGCTTTCTTGCCCCATCAGCGTCCTGGTTATTTCAGAGGTAGGGGTCACCATGTCAATTTATGTTGGCACTTGCAACAAAGGAGAACGACGAACCTTCATCTTTCTCTTCCGGGGCCAGGTCAGCTACAATATCATCCACATTGTCAGGTACAATGTTGCACTGTTCTCCCTGCAAAAGAAAGGGAGGCTTGCACATTTGAGAAAAGAGAATGGGCAAGGGAAAGATGGAATACCTAAGCTAATGTTTCCTTGGCACAAAACCCATGTGATGGCAGGGCTCTGGGCCAACATTTATAGCTTGGATGAAAAGAAATGCAAGGAAAAAAAAAAGCACTGACTAAACAGATATCCTGACCATGGTAGACATTAGCAATTGACTGTGGAACTCATGATAAACCCATCTGCTTAGATCAAATCATCCATTTGTACCAAGCTTCACTCTGGGTTGCTTTTAGTAATTTACATCTAAAAAGATAATCTTCATACTTAAAACCTCAGGAGGCCCAGAAGTCCCATATCCAGAAGTGCTTCCTGTCAGAGACACCAGTGATTCTAGAAAGGGATATAGACACATCAGCCCTTCTCACGGTACCTTCCGGGCAATTCTCTCGATGACGACTCTGGCCACTTGTGTGATGGACCCACCTTCTGGGTCATAGAAGGGACTCTGAGGATGGTCCAGACTAGTCAGGGGTCGGATTTTTTCCTGAGGAATTGTGGGCTTGTTTGGTGACTGCAGGAATAAAACATACAGATTGTGAAGTCCTCAAAACAATTTGTTATTGTGGATCAGAACAAAAACTCTGATAGGACCTTTGAGAGAGAGAGAGTGTGTGTATGATTCTGGGGATCAAACACAGAGCCTTGCTCTGGCTGGAATTTAAGAAATGTAGCTGTACTTTTGGAATTCTCCTTGTGCAGATCCTGTGCTTGAAAATCCATAAACTTGTGCTTAGAATCTTCCACACACACCAAAAATTTGTACCCAGCTGGAGGAGCCAAGTTCTAAAGAGGTCATCCAAGCTTAGAAATGGCTGAGCCAGCTTGACCTGGATCCAAGGCTTTTTTCTACGGCACCAGGCAGCAAACTGTTCTCGTGTCGGGTCAGATGTGAGTCACACTGTGTCTGCCGACTGCTCAGCTCAGCCATTGCTGTGGGAAGGGAGCTCCAGACTGTGGCCAGACTGGGTGAGTGTGGCAGGCTTGGAAAGCTACTTACAAGTCAGCTATAGCAACACACAGCTGTGGGGGATGGTGAGTCTGGTACTAGCCTGGGCTATAGAGTGAGAACATGTCTAAAGTACAAAACGAACCAAAACAAAACAAGGGCTTGGGATGCAGAGCACTCGCCTAGCATGGGCAAGGCCCGGGGTTCCATGTTAACCTCCAAACCAAACAACCACATAGCTAGTATTTACCAATCGGGGCACCGGTAGGTCTGCCTTGCAAACTCACAGTGTGCTGACTGGTTGCTCCCTCGCTCATTTCCTTTTTTGTGTGTGTGACTGTAAGTGCGCAGGTGAGTACAGGAGCATGTGCACATGTGTGTGGAGGCTTTGGGTGTCATTCCTCAGACGCTCTCCACCTCACTTTTTGAGACAGTGTCTCTCAGTGGTCTGGGACTTGCAGAGTAGCCTAGTCCGGCTAACCAGCAAGCTCCAGGGATCCAGGGACCCACTGTATACTCCTCCCCAGCACTGGGACTGCAAGCATGTGCAACCATGGCTAACTAAATTCTGGGGCAAGAACTTCACTGACTTAGCTCTATCTCCTTATCCCTCTTCTACTGGTTTTCTGATGGCTCCAGAAATTAAAAACATCTTTAAAAATGATTTATTTGAAAATATCTTTTAAGGGCTGGAGAGATGGCTCAGAGGTTAAGGGCACTGGCTGCTCTTGCAGAAGTCCTGAGTTCAATTCCCAGCAACCACATGGTGGCTCACAACCATCTATAATGAGATCTGGTGTCCTCTTCTAACATTCAGGCTTACATGCAGACAGAACATTGTATACATAATAAATAAATAAATCTTTAAAAATTATAAAAAATATCTTTTAAATAGATTTATTTATTTTATATATTTAAGGTTTTTGTTGTCCTTTTGTTTTTGTTTTTTTCCTACATGTATGTATGTACCCTCCTGCATGCCTGGTACCCACTAATGTTAGAAGAGGGTGTCAGATCCTCTGGAACTGGAGTTAAGGATGTTTGTCACCTGCCTTGCTGGGACTGGGAACTGAACTTACCCTCTGTAACAACAAGTACTCTTAGCCACTTAGCCACCTCGCTGGCCTTGTGATGGCCTCGGACTTGAATGCAGTCAGTACACAGAACAGTGCTGGCCACCCCACTAGACTTCTAGGATATGCTGAATCACACTCACTTCTGTGCCCAGGACACCTAAAATAGGGCAGGCCAGGAGGGCTTGCTAAGGGAGTACGCCTTCCGCTGTGGACACACACCTACCTCATAGGTCACACCACTGTCAGTGCCAGCGTCCCAGGGAATCAGGTCCTGCACCACTTTCTGGACCCAGCCACACTCCTTGGTACACAGATCCTCCGCAGACAGGCCCACGTTCCAGTCAGGACTGGGACCCATCATGGTCAGGAAGGACATTAAGTGGCGTGTCCTGTCCACTGAGAATTCAGCTGAGGGTGCTGCTCTCCTAGAACCAAACAAAGAGGCTCTTACATTCGGGATGGGCTACACACACAGGTGGGTGTTAGAAGGCTTGGCCGTGGCTAGAAACAGAGGGACAAAGAGTCAAGCTCCTCGAGCATCCTTGGTTTATGCTTGTTTCTCCGCTGAGCCTAACTGTTGGACAAAAGAAAAAAAAAAGGAGAAAAATGCATCCAACTTCATACTGTCTATTTTTAAAAACCTCTATAACGTTTCCTAGTATGATCCCGGCCCCCTCCCCCCCCCCACTCCCAGATATAGACTGACTCATCTCTCACCGCACTGGTAGGTCTGGGAAATCAGGTTTCTGTGTGTGCTGCATGCACAGCTTTATTTCCTGTGTTTAGAACAGCACCTGGCACAGACCACTCAGCACATACATTCAAAGAAAAGAACAAATAACTTTGGTGGGTGTGGGTGTGGGTGTGTGTACATGTGCGCCCAGCTGTGTAGGATGTGGGCTGAACTTTGCAAACAGTTAACTGCTCACCAGGTCCCAAGACATATCCTCATTTCATCTTCGCAACAGAACTGAGGTAAGGGTTGTTGATTCTGACTTCAAGAGAGTCATGGAACTTGTCCAAAGTCACAATGTTAAGGGGTAGAATCGAATGGAGATAATGACCCACAAAATCATGAGTTCGAGGTCATCAACTCCTAAATTCTCCTCCTGCCCCCTCCATCGAGATCTCCAGAGTGCCACGGGAGTGGGGTCTCCCCATGCCTTTTGACTGTGTCCACTAAGAGACCACCCAAGGCGACGCCTGGCACCAGGGCATACCCATCTGGTTTCCTGGGTTGCCAGGGAGAGCCTGGTACTTTTGGCTGAATGTTCCAGCTGTTGAAAATAATGTCTCTAGGCTCTGGCTACCAGAAACAGTGCTTCAGCCTCCATCCTCTCAGGTGGCAAGGTCTCGGGAGAGACTGCGCTTGAGAGATGGAGACGGCTCACTGAGGGTCTGGGGAGGAAGAGTCACATTCTCTCCGCACAGTCTAGGGTACAGAGCCATCCAGTTCCACTTTGCCTTCATGGTGATCCTGTGGGAGTAGAATCATGACCCTGTTTTGATGAGAGGAAATGAAAGTGCACAGAGATGAATGAGCTTGGGGACATGGGCATCAGGTGCCAAGGCTTAAAGGCAGCTTGGCATGACTCTAGAGCCTCAGGCTGTTAGTTGTGGGGAATCCTTGGCCAGTCACCAACTTCTCTGTTCATTCCATCTGGTAGATGGTCAGCCTCATCTGTTTTGAGAGACCCAGTGCCTTTTGCTGAGATCTGCTGCTTCTGCCTGCCCCCACCTGGCCCAGAAAGTGATGATTCCAGACCTGGTGGGACCCACAAAACTAGGTCATCGGCTCTTGGAAGACATATGGAGCCAACCAACGAGCAGAGAGGAGGATAGCCTAGGTGTGGATCCTGACACCATCCCATGGAGCTGTGTGTCCTTGAGATGTCTCTGTGTCTGAATACTACATCATTTTTCAAATGTCTGTCTATCTATCCTTGTGTGTGTTGTGTATGTGCACATAGCTGTGGGTACATGTACCTCTGCCATGTCAGGTGTCTTTATCACTTTCTACCTTATTTGAGCTAGCATCCCTCATTCAATCCCAAGTTCCCCATTTTGGCTAAACTCACTGGCCAGTAAGCTTCCATGACCCACCTGTTTCTGCTTCCCCACTGCAGGCCAGGTGGGGGCAGGCAGAAGCAGCAGATCTCGGCAGGAGGCACTGGGTCTCAAAACAGCTAAGGCTTACCAGCTACCAGATGAAATGAACCGAGCAGTTGATGACTAGCTGAGGCTTCCCCACAGCTAGCAGCCTGAGGCTGCAGAGTCAAAGGTACACCCAGCTTTGGCTTTTACACAGATCTGGAGAATCTGAACTCGGGTCCTCTTGCTGGTACAGCATCTCTCCAGTCCCCGCAGCCAAGTCCTTAAGATGGGGATCCCATGCCTGTATCAGAGGGTCATGGTGTGTGATTAACCAGCTCTCCTGCACAGTACACCTCTGCTATGATTACAACCATAGGTCTAACATGTTTACACCTTTATTCTGAAAACCCCCAAAGCTGGAAAGCTCCCAAATCCAGAGTGGCTTGAGTGGCGATGCACTGCCATACACAGAACATTCTGAAAATCATAAAATACTTGCGTGTAACAAAATTCTTTTTTTTTTTTTTTTTACTGAAAAAGCCATTACTTTTTATTAGAAACAATAATGCTTCTCAAGATGTTGGCAACAAGGCAGAATATAGCACACATTTCATACAGTGTATTCTCCCTTTAATTATATTCCAGAAGGGGGTGGGACACCTCCTTGGCTGTGGGAAGCTGACATATTTGATGGATTATGTAAGCTGGTCTCCTTATACACAAACCAAGCATTTCCTCCCCAAAGTATCATATTCAGAAAGCCAAAGATCACGGATACATTTAGGGATCCCATACTAGTCACAGAGATAAACTGACATTGTATTTGTGGGTTGTGACAAGGCTCAAGTTCTTCGATAATACTGTGTCCAGTAGCTATTTTAATATCTGTAAGGGCTTTAGCCCAGGCAGAGGCACTCACCAACCACAGAAAAGTGACAACAAGAGTAACAATAAAGTCAATCATGGGGAGTTTACGACTCTCCCGGTAGAGGTTCGTGTAACCAACATAGAGCAGAAGGGCAGCGATGCAGTACAAGAACACAAAGACTGCAAATGTGACATAGAACTGTGCAGAAGAGGAGTAATCACCTATGAGGACATGGCTCTTCCAGGTCACATTACACACACTGACATCTGAAGGCGTGTGAAATGATGCCTGATTCAACCTGAATGGATAACCAAAAGCAGCTGTAACTGTCTTATTGTCACCAACTTTAGGACAACTCACTTGAATTTCTGTTTTGCCCTTAAACCCGCCACAGGTGGCAAAAGCGAAGATGGAAGCAAACCACTCGAGGACCTTGATGAAGCCGAGCGGCTCCTTGAGCGGGTTGAGGTTGACCTGGAAGGCGGACATCCTCTGAGGGGGAGAGAAGGGGGAAAAGAGTCAAGACGCGGGGCGGAGGAGGGGAGCGGCGACACCGGAGCTCCTCGGCACCGAGAGCGGGAGGGCGGGTGTAACAAAATTCTTAAGAAAATGTGTAATGGCCAGTGAATGGGACCAGTCTGGCTGTCCATGAAGAGAGGAATGGGTGGTTACACACGTGCAACAGAGATTTAGTCATTCGTAAAGAAAACGAAACCATGACATTTGCAGGAAAATGCGTAGAACCAGAAAGCATTTTGTTAAACAAAATAAGCCACACCCACAGACACTGCAGTTTCCCGCTCATCTGTGGAATCTTTTTAAAATTACAGACAGATGTGTGTGCTTGTGGTGTGTGTGTGTGTGCTTATGGGTTGTGTGTGTGCATGTGTGTGTTTAAGTAGGTCATGACTAGAAAGGGGATCACAAGAAAAGAGGAAGTAATCACAAACGGGGCGGGAGGAAGTGATTCTACATGTGCTGAAAACAGAAGGCCAGGGCTATCTGGGAAACCAGCCAGAGGTGGGCTCGAGGGCACGGGGGTGGGGGAGGAGGTCACGGTGGATTTGAATAAACTGGCACATCTACATGAAAATGCCATAGTGAAGCTCATTATTCTCTATGCTAATTAAAAGATTAATGAAACACTGTGTGAAGGTATCTTCAGGCTATGTTATAAGGTATATATGCAACAAATGAGTCTGGACCTGGGTCCCCTTCTCAGGATATCCCATTATATATACATCAACGTTACTCAGTTTTCAAAAACTGAAATCTGAAATCCCTCTGGTCCAGGGCATTTTGGCTAAGGTCTACTAGCTTGGTTGCTGAGAGAAAAGCACTGTGGGTTCAAGGCGAGATCAGAGAAGAGGTGGGGAGGCTTTTCTGAGTAGACTTCCCACTGTAGTGGTTACCAGTCTAGGTTCTGGAACATGCATCGAGCAAAAGTCTAAGCCCTGACTTCAGTACCAGGAAGCCATCAAGGGCTGGATGTTGTCCCCTAAGCAACACTTCCTAGAAGCTCCCTGTATGTGGCCAGACCATCCTGGAGCAGGGATGTGACATTTCTGTTCTTGGCAGTGCCAGGAACTTATCAGAAATGATGGTTAATTGCCTCCATGCAGATTTGGTGAATTAGTAGTGTTGGGGTAGGGCCCAACACACTCTTTAGGTGGTCTTCCTGCAGCCTAAGTTTGGAAATCATTTATCTTGTCCAGGTGCCTTTCTGACCCACTGACTGAGACAAGGGCCCAAAGTCTGTCTACTCCTCCGTGTTGGGCAGGTCTCTGTAACCAGACCTATAATTGTAATAGTTTCCTTAAAGTTCTTTCTTTCCCTCAAGCCTGGAAGCTCCTTAGGGGTGAGCTTTACCAGTGTTCCCCAGGTACGGAAAAGCCCAGTGGGCCAGCTGAACACATGTGTATCTGGTGGGGATAGAAATGGCCTGTCTCACTCTAGGTCCTGAAAATCCTGCTCGCTATCTTTGGGCCTCAAAGTTCTTGTTTAAGAATACTGACCTATGTATGTTAAGAATAGCTCCCATAGGCTCATCTATTTGAATGTTTGGTTACCAGAGAGTGAAACTGTTTGGGAAGGATTAGGGGGCATGGCCATGTTGAAAGACAGACTTTGAGGTTTCAAAAGCCTACACCAAACCCAGTCATTCTGTTTCTGCCTCCTTCTTTTGGATCAGGGCTCTCAGCGACTGCTCTGGCACCATGTTTGTCTGCTGCTATGCTCCTCCTAGATGACCATGGCCTAATCCTCTGAGACTGTATGCAACCCTCCAACTAAACATTTCTCCTATAAGTTGACTTGGTCATGGTGTTTCTGTCGTGGTGATAGAACAGTTAACTAAGACACCCCCCTGCAGACATGCCTATCTTTCTGCGTGGTTAGGCACAGATGGAGACTCCTTTCCCCTGGTTCCTTATGGATTTCTCTGTGTTGTGGGTCAGCGGTTTCAACCACTTCTTTGTGTATGTGATGTGTACATGTGTGTATGGTGTACGTGCATGTGTGTTGGAGAACATGTATGTGTGTGTCTATGGAGGCTGGATGACAGCCTCAGGTGTGGTTTCTCATGTGCTGGCCATTGGGTTTTTTGGGGGAGGGGGTATAAGATCTCTGTGTCCTGGAACTTGTCAAGTAGGCTAGGCTGGCTGGCTAGAAAGCCCCAAGCAGCCACTCTTCATCCCTTCATAGTTTTGGGATTATAAGCATGTGGTGCTTCACATTTTTAAAATGTGGGTTTCGGTCCTTGTACTTTCTGAGAAACACTTAACTGACAGAGCTTTAGCAACTTTCTCTTTCTTTCTTTCTCTCTTTCTCTCTTTCTTTCTTTCTTTCTTTCTTTCTTTCTTTCTTTCTTTCTTTCTTTCTTTCTTTCTTTCTTCCTTCCTTCCTTTCTTCTTTTCTTTCTTTCTCTTTCTTTCTTTCCTTTCTTTCATCAAAACAGGGTTTCTTTGTGTAGCCCTGGCTTCCCTGGATTCATTCCAGACCAGGTTAACCTTAAACTCAGAGATCTGTCTTCCGAGTGCTGGTATTAAAAGGCTCACATTACCTTGGCAGCTTTCTTTAAGAAGCTTCTGAGGGAATTTATGTCCCCAGCTTCTATAGGACCTATAGTCTGGGAGTAAGGCACCACCCATCCAGCCTCACAAGAGTGGCCTGTATTGCAACACCTGTCCAGCAGTCCCTTGGGATGTAGCCCTCCTCTTCCATTGCCACTCAGACCCACAACTCCACCCACTGCCTCCCCCTCTCCCTAAGTATGTAATTTCAGAGACAGTTATTCATATCCTGAACCCCACAAGTGACACAATTGACAGTGACAACTTAGGGGGACAGATCCAGCTCTATTGCGAAATACAGAGCATTAGGAACCACCCTGACTCCAACCCAGCACAGATGGGTACTTATGTACCTGACAGCCATAACTTTGTGTGATGGTTCATCTTCCTGTCCACTTAAATGGATCGCTAATCACCTAGGAGACCAGGATCTGAGTGTTCTCAAATGTGTCTCCAGAGATTTAATGAGCACCTCCCTGAATGCGGGAAATAACCATCCCTGGGCTGGCACACCTGACTGAATGCAAAAGAGAAGAAAGCGCGGCAAGCACCAGTCTCTGAGTGCTGTGGTTGCCGAAGCCTGTGACAGCCACCTCATGTCCCTGCCGCCATGCTTTCCCTGACACGATGAACTGTGTCTCCAGAAACCATGAGCCAAAATACACCTTTCCTTTCTTAAGTTTCTTATTGCCGGATATTTGGATACAACAAGAAAAGTAGCTAAGATACTGCTCAAGAATAAGACGTAGCTGGCAGCATCTTCAAGGACGGAAAAACTGGACCCCCAAATGCCTGGTCATCTGTTGAGAAACATGGCAATTTTGAACACACAGAGTGTAGGAGCAATGCCTTTTTCTTTTCCTTCCTTCCTTCTTTTTTTTTTTTTGAAGCTTCTTTAGACACACCTTACCCCTTTTTCTTATTTAGGAGAAGAAAATTCCACCAGGCTACATAGTGCTTCCAGAAGAGAGCTTTTCCTCACTCTCCCAAACTGCTTAGCAGTCCTGCCCTGCCTTTACTCACTGACCTGATATGTCACTCAGAATTTCTTGTTTAATGTCACTTTTCCCCAGTTGGTGCCAATAGAGTAGAGGCCATTTTTGTGGTTATTTCAGCTATATTTCCTTGGCGGGTACAAATCTTAGCATGCCGTGGGCTCCTTCCAAATGTTTGTTGAAATAAATGAATTAATCTAGGAAATGAATGTGGAGCTTTTCTATTTCCTTTGACCTTCAAATTTAATTAAAGGTCGCTTCAAAGTATTTATTATTTCTCTTATAAAAAACCTTACTTAAAATAAAACGTATAAGCGTATGTGTGACTTTTTCTTAGGAAATGCTAGCCAGGACTGGGGCTTTTAATTTAATCAAACTTTAATAAAAGTTCTTATTTATGCTCTCTTAGAGGTCTTTCAAGATATGACATTTTGCCAATTTGGTGTCCTATTTTTCTTTTATCTTGGATTTAAATTTGAATCCTTTTTTTTTTAAATTAGGGAGACTTGATGTAGACTTATTACATGACAAAGTACATGACAAATGTAATTAAAATAATATTATATTCAAAGTAGAAGAGAACTAGAAATTAGTGGCCCTGAGAGGAGAGAGTGAGAGGAAAGGCTGGCTACCAAACCCTCTCAGGCCTAATTAACTGCAATAAAAACACCAGGTTCACACTGAACGCCATTCAGCAAACAACAGCTCTAGAACCCAACAGAAAACATCTAGATTGCAGAAAAGCATCAAACATTACAGATAAAGCTCTGTTCAACAAATGTTACCTTTCAGGGTAGAGATAAAGAAAAAAAGAAAAGAAACATTACCTTTCTCAGACTTGAAACAGGAAAAGCAATGGCAAAAGAAAGCATTGGTTAAAACCTCTGTAGAATAAGAACTGGACGTGCTTGGGTTTACAAATCTTGAAAATCTCAACTCTCAAACTTTCTGAGCAGTAACATGGGCCCCAAATAGGGAATTCCACACTTGATCCGACGTCATGAGTTACAGTCAAACTGCAGATGCTTTAAAATATTTTGTGTAGTTACTCATGTGTAAAAGGTGTACCTGAAACATATCACATGTTGAGACTTGGGTCCTGTGACCAAGACATGCTGTCGGATCTATACATAAGTATTCCAAAATTTAAAAATCTCTGTGGGCCATCTTGTTCTCGTTTTCTGTCACATAATACCTGAGAAAAACATCCTAGAAGAAGAAAAGCTCATTTTGGCTCATGGTGTCAATGCCTTTAGTCCGTGGCCACTTGGCTATGTTTCTATGGGACTGGGGTAGCATAGTGCATCATGGCGGGGCCACAGGAAGGAGGTGAGGGGTAGGAGGGTCAGTCTTAATATAGCTTCCAAGCACACACGTTTGTAGGCCTAACTTTCTCACCGCTGCTACCCTCTCCCTGAGAGAGGGTCTCTCTATGTAGCCCTGGCTGTCCTGAAACTCGCTCTGTAGACCTGGCTGTAGGCAGTCTCAGAGATCTGCCTGACCCCACCTCCCAAGTGTGGGGATTAAAGGCATGGATCATCACTACCAGGCCTTCTTGCCAACTCTTCTATTTTATTTTCTTGAGACAGGGTTTTCTCGGTGTAGCCTTGTTGTCTAGGACTTACTTTGTAGACCAGGCTGGCCTCAAACTCAGAGATTTGCCTGCCTCTGCCTCCCCTAGTGCTGGGATTGCAGGCGTGCACCACCTCACCAGGCTTCTCACCAACTCTTAAAGTTTCCATTAGCTCCCAAGGGTGCCACAAGCTGCAAACCAAGCCTTCAGCTTTCTGGGGGACATTTAAGATGTGAACCATAAAATGAAACTACAGCTAAGAGGAGGGTAGAGCTCAGTTATGCAAGATTTTATGCAAGTGTTGGCATCACTTGCCAACAGGATGTCAATCCATCCTGGCAATTGATTGACAAAGCTTTTGGACTTTTAGAAAAGCTGCTCTTGTGTTTTCATCATGGATACTATGTGTGTACATATTGTCATGTGTGATCTGTCCAAATTAAGTCACTGGTTATTCAAAGTGTGCTTTTGTTTAGTACGATGCAAGGGTCTTACATATGGGTGTTATGTTCACTTTCTATTGTTCTCTCCCTTTATTTTTCTTATTTCTTTCTTTTTGCTTGATACTATTCAAAGTTTGTTCTTTATTTTATTATTTTAATGAACTATATGTACTATTTTATATGGTCTTATTGATAAATCTCCATACTAAAAAAAAAAAAGATGTGAACCATAACACCTCTGGTACCAAGAAAAATAAGGTCTTCATCCAGTATAACTGAAAACTGTCAGCATCTAAATAGAGATGAACCAAACCTCTGAGAAAAAGGCCTAAAGTTACAAGCAGACAATTTATGCATACACAAGTTGAAAATAAATGGGTTCATGGAGAATGCTTTCTCTAACCTTTGAGAGAGTGTGGTGTGTGGGATGAGGGCATGGGAGTGGATGTTTTAACCTGCCTTTCTTTGCACTTTCTAAGCCTGCAAGATGGGATTATTATACCTATGTGAAGAAATTGCTTCTCATGGTTTCTCACAATGCTATGCTTCACTTGCATCAAATCTTCCCAAAACACCACAGAAGAGGCAAGAAATGATTTTTATGATCCATCTAGACCTTGATCCTTGCCTTTTTCCATGTTACCAATGAGACCTGGTAATAGTTCCTAAAAGGTTTAGTTTTGTCTCAAGAGTTCATGGTTTCTCAAGTACAGAAACCATGAACTCTGTTAAGCCACCAGGGGGCGCCCAAGCCATTCATTAGGCTGAAGTCCACAGTTGGAGGATCCGGGTTTGTCAGGTTCTTGCAACATTCGTTTCTAACCAGAAGGCATCTGGGACTCCAAGTCCATCTGGACATGCAGATCTACCACCTGCTCTAGTCCGTGTTCCTTCACCACCCCAAGAGTGGGGACGGACCCAGGTGACTCCCACCAGGAGGCAGGAGGGGCCCTTTAACCCAAGGGTTGATTTAAAAGGAAGATGTTTCTGGTTTCATTTCTAAAGAAACTAACCCAGTCTCTACACTGCTGACCTCACAAACATGGGCCATTGTCTAAGCAAGAGATAACCAAGCAGAATGGATGAGAATAGTGTAAGGAAAATGTCAGTCCTTTCCAGGAGAGGAATATCTTTCAAAGTTCTGGTAATTCTTAGCATTCAGACCACCTTGGAGGAATGGAAAAGAGCAAATTCAGAACAGTTTGTAGAAACTGTTTTCTACTTGTGTTTGCGAAGAACCAGTGAAGGATGTGGCTTTGCTCAGAATCTGTCTTTTCCTGTCTCCATCTGAACGCTGAGCTTTCAGTGCTCTGGCTTGATTTGCTGAATTAAACAAGTCACCAGCTAATTTGTTCACTCATGGCTATCCTTTGAGAAGGGGTGCTGGGAATGGGGAGGGGAGGGGTGAAGACGGCTGAAAACACAAGGCAGTTTCAACAAGCAGGACTTTGCAAAGTAGGTCACCCTGGCTTTCCACCGGCGAAGAGGCTGGAATCCCATTAACCTCCATCAGGCAGGCTTGGGTTGGCGGGAGGGTTGTCAGGGCAAAACAAGATTTGGCTGCATGCAGGCTTCCTAATTTGACTTCCTAATGAGATCTGGAAAGGAAAGGGGAGTTCAGGGTTTGGGAAAAATCAAAGGAAAATTCCTTTCCCTTAACAAGCCCATAGTTTGGGAGTGGAAAGGTTTTGGATATTTGGGAGCCCAAGCTCAATATTTGCCTATCAATTTCTTCTCTTCTTCTCCTCCCCTCCTCCTTCTTCTTCTTTTTCTTCTTCCTCTCTCTTTCTTGCTTCAGGGCATCTGAGGGATAGGTGATGTGTGGGAAGTATTCCCCAAATAATATTTTTGAAACTTCAGTTTTTCAGGAAGTCTTTCACATCCCGGAAGAAGAAAAACACAAAAGAGAAATAGCCCCCTCCAAAAGCAAAACCAATAACACCTCCAAGCCACCAACACACACACACACACACACACACACACAATCAACTCCACTTGATTTTCATCCCTTTGTAGTCAAAGCCAGCCCTAGTCTTCTCTTGTGGGCTAACTGGATCCTTTGTATTTATGAATCTGCAGCCTCACTCTGGCTCTGGTCCGGTTCTGCTTGCCGTGTGCAGGGTTTCCCCATCCCACACCCGAGGGCACAGTGGCCTTTGTGTCTGTGACTTTAAAGCACATTGTGCAGCCTTGACTTACTTCATGCCTAGCTGGCCACCCTCCCTCACAGTCTTCTCTAGCTTTGGGGGAAACAATACTTTCTTTGGGACCTTTTTGCTGTTCTCTTTTGTTTTCCCTTGAAGGCAAGTCTTTACCAAGAGTCCTTTACTTAGGACTCTGTCCTAAGCCCTTGACTCTTATTCCTAACCACCTCCCTGCTACCTAACTAACTGGGCACTTGGTCTTCATGTACATGTTTTGAGGGCCTCTGAGCACCATGTCACGGTCAGAGTTGATCTCACGGGCTTTCCCATCAAACTTCACCTAAAGTCCCCAGTCATGGGCAGGACTACCGATTCCCTATTGGGGTCAGTCCCGTACCTGAGAGGCACTTTGACCTTCCTGCCGCCCTCATCTTTTTTTCTCAGCCTTCGCCACAGCTGTCCCTTTAACCCACTGCTCACCTCTGCCCTTCTCTGCGTCTCCACCCACCACCACTCCCATACCACTAGAAGTGGAGTTACCTCCTTCCTGGCTCTCTGCAGCTGCCCGCCTGCCTTTCCCACCTCACTCAGCTTTTCAGACTGGAGCATCAGCATTGCTATTTTCGGTTTTCAAATGCCGTCTGATCACATTCTTCAGGTGAAAATGCTTCAATAAGTGTTTTCACTTAAAAATTTTTAAATAAGCACTCACTTTTACTGGTATATTTATTGTACAGTGGATTAGATTCCACGGGGACATTGTCATGTAAGTATGCACTGTTCTTTGACCATGTCTCTCCTACCCCAACCTCTTGACGACCCTACCATTCCTAAGTTTTTACTGTTGCATAGCTTGGCCCTACATGAAGTTCACCTTTGATTTCAGCATCTAGTTATACAGAAATTAGAAACCTTTTAATGCTTTGAATGTGCTGTATTCATCTTCATTCTGACCTCGCCATGACTTCACTTTACATATAGGTTACATTTGCTAAATATCTTTCCCCACTGAACTGCAGGCCCCCATAAAGAGTTCTGCTCACCACAGGATTCGCAGCCCCCTCTGTGGATCGTGTCTTTGGATCTTAATAAGTATATACTAAATCAATGAAGTGTTTAGGTTGTCATTGCTTGAAGGATTCGGGGTAAAGTAGAGGTCGGATTTTGTTTCCTGTCATTGTAAGACAAGAGTCAATTTATTACTGATACTCTGCTATTAACTTCAGCTTGACTAGAAGAGAGAAATGTATTAAAAAGTGAGAAAATGAATGCGCCGTTACTGAATCTGAGGGATCTTGTTATAAATAGGGAGGATGGGTTAGGGCCAGTCATCTCGATATGGCTGATACTCTCAATCCACCTTCAACTGGACCAGAAGGTAACACTGAGCCTGTCACAGAAGGGGCACATCTGAGTTTCAACGTCTATAAAAGGGTCATCATGAGGGTAGAAGAGGGAATTCATCTAAGTACCAACTGAGGTAATGGGGATCTTGAGGACACTTACTTACCCTCTCCACCCCCACCCCCATCTTTCCTGAACACACATTTCCGAGAACAGAAAGATGCTAAGAAGAAGGGAACACAACAGGTTTAGATTCATTTAAAAACACACAGTGCAGCTTATGACATTGGATTATGGGGACTTATAGAATGAGCCGAAGCAAGTCAGGAATGAAGGGTTGATAGTTCGACTTGATGAGAGAAGACAGCAAGAAGGAGAATAAGTGAGAACAACTGAATCCTGCCCATCTCGCACAGAGCGCCACTGTGCTTTAGATATTTGCCCACGTGAAGAAGAAGAGGGTTTTTTTTTTATTTGTTTGTTTGTGTTTTAAAGATAGAGTCTCACCGTGTAGCCCTGGTTAACCTAGAACCTAATTTATGTAGACCAGGCTAGCTTCAGACTCACGGAGATCCACCCTCTTCTGCCTCCCAAGTGCTTGGATTAAAGGCGTGTGTCACCATGCCATAGGTTTGTGTGAAGATGAAGAGTCACATTTTGAACATGATGAGTTCAAGTTCAATGTGGGCTATCTATGGAGAAGTATTCCCCAAACTGTTCTCTCTGTCTCTCTCTTTCCATCCCATCCATCCATCCATCCATCCATCTATCCATCTAGTATCTATCACCGGTCATCTACCCACCCATCTGGGACTATGGTCATTTGACACTGGATCCCTCTGGATCACTGAAGACTTCAAGGCAGACAAACTCCCCAAGGGACAGAGCTAACACAGACAAGAGAAGATCTGAGAACTGGGGCCAGCGCAGGTGTGGTTTCCCTTGAATCAGGATTGCTTAGACTGAGCATATCTTTATTGCCATGGCATGGAACGTATGTGTACTTAGTCTGCTGGACTGAGGGCACAAGGGAACATGCTATGGCGAATCATGTGTCTCAGCTGGGTCCTCTGTGGTGGGTGGAGGACCAATGGGGAAAACAGAGGCCAAACCTACATCCCCAAGAAGACAAGACTTCCCACGTGGCCAAGACCTCCCTGGCTTGCTCATCTGAGAAGTATTACTAGCTTTAGTGGTACAACTAGCATTAAGTGATTATGAGCTAGGTGGTCCCTAGGACAAAGCTAGGATGGGACAGGGGAGGCAAGTGTCTATTTGGTACTTACACGTTGACAGGCTGCCAGGCTGGCCATTGGGCTTTGGCTTTGATGACGGTGAGGACCTCATCACTCTGCAAGAGAAGCACATGTGTTTAATGTAGAGAGCTGGGCTTCCGGCAGCAAGAGGGATTTAGAGTGACGGTGTCTTATCCCCATTTTAATTCTTCATGTACCGTGGATCCACTTTCCCCAGCAACATCAGGAGGTGGCACAGAGCGCCCTCTGTGTAGCCTGGCTACGGGTAATCCTACTCAGCTGCACCTTGGTTCTTCAGTTCAGCCCATCCCCCACCTGGTCCAGCTGTGACCCAGACTTTATCTCTATCGACTAGACGTCCCCATTTGCTCAGCATGAAGGGCTGAGTCACGGGTTTAAGGTCCAGACACAGAGGGGCCTGATCCAGGCCAACACTGGTCAGCAGGCTCTGAAAGGCAGCCAACACTTCTTTCTACCCGAGTGCTGTCACCCAGAACCACCCTCCTGCTGTGGAGACCCATTCCGTCAGACAAGGGGGCCAGAACAAAGCCCTCATACCTAATCCCGTTGTGACAGCTGCTCTATTTTGACTGGACAGTGTATAGAGCATCATTAAATTCTAGGGAACCTCAAATAACTTATGAGGAAGAATTTGAGAATTTAACATTTTGAAGGCAAATGTTATGTGGTCATCATGAGGCAAAGGTCAGAATCCTGCCCATCTTGCTTGACTTGACCTTGAGATTCAGTTGGCTTTTTACTTTCAGTTACACGGGGTCATGAGCAGTCTGCATAGCTCAGATTCATCCGTAATGGAGATCCCCTCCGATCGGAGTTGGCTGGCCCCAGTTACCGCCTTCCCCTGGCCTGGGCCCAACAGCTCGGGCATTATCAACCACAACACATAGGAAAACCCAAAATGCCACCAACTGGGGCAGGAAGAGCCATGCTGACAAGTGTATAAAGCTCCGAGTTCCAGAGGTTGGGATGGGGGTGGGGGCAGAGCCTTGTTTGGCTGCCTCGAAGCTATTCCTCACAGCTTACTACAGCAGACTAAGTGCCTAGAACTTATTTGCAGTGAAGTTTTGAACTTCTCCCTGCAACTCCCAGAGCACTGAGAAAGCTGGAAGTAAAGGACCAGAGGAGTCCCCCAGCCAAATATTATAAAACCCTTCTGTGCTTGAAGGCCTGACTACAGTCATGAAAGGGGTCATGCCTGGGCCTCTGAGAGGAAGGGGCTTTATCCAGACCCAGCTTGGTCTGGACCTCTGGCGGCTTGGGTTGGGTGAGGAGAAGGCTGGGAGATGGGTTGACAGAGTTCACAGCCCCTTTCTGAGCTCTGTCTTCCTAGGCTGGCCACTGTGGGTGGAGGAAAGAGTCGCTGGCTACGTGCATGGACAATCCCACATCCACAGGTCTGCGGGAAAAGCACGTCCTGGCCTCCTGAGTGGTTCCATTTCTCATAAAAGATTTGTATGATTGTTTATAATGTGTCTTTTGGGGATGGGCTAACAGATCTGTCCTCCACAAAGTCACCCACAGGAAGGACAGGAGCTATTTTTGCAGTGCCAGCTCGGCAGCTCCAGAGACATCTATGTCCACATGGGGCCCTTGCTCTGCCTTAGGACCCATTCCTTCTCCTCTGGAGGCCCATCTGTATCCAAGTCACATGCACCAGATGCCTGAGCAGATGAGGAACATTGCCAGCTCCCTCCAGCGCCTGCCCCTCACCACAGTCAGGACACAATACCCTCTGCATTCATGTCTACAAATCTGGAAAAGCCATTGCCCACCCTGAGCCATAAGCAGCTCTTCCTGACTTCCGTGATCATGTCTTCCTTCCAGCACTTGGGCCATGTGACCTTGCTCGGCTAGCTTTTCAATTCCACTTATTGTGGAAGAATTTTGGCATTATAGGAGCACACAATGTAAATGTCGAGTACATCCTGCTTCAGCACCTACTCTGCCCCGGTCTCCTTTCCTCCTCCAGAATTTCACAGTTTCCTGTGGATCCTTCCAGGCCTCTTATGCATAAGCAACTACATGTGTGTTTGTATGTGGACGATATATACCTTCCCTCAAAAGCCCTCATTACACTGGGAGTCTTGACTTGTACCCTGACTCTTTCCAAAATACCACACCACAAGAATTTTTCTTTCACAGGATCCTACAGATTCCATAGAATACATTTATCAAATAGTGTAGCTCACAATGAAAAATTTCAAATGCTGGAAATCTTCAAATCATGGCAAGCCAGTTCACAACATCGAAATGAAGACCAAGATGCCAGCTCTGAGTAATGAGAGGCTGTCCACGAAGAAGTACCTCCGTAAAGAAATAAAATCAATGTGGGCGGAGCTGAGGCAGCCTCGGAGCCAGCTGGCCCTACAGATTCACCTTGCTTTACAATTAAATCATGGGCTTTGGGTCCTAGCTAATGACATATTGATTTTGCTTCTGCAGTATATTACCCAGCAACAATGGTCCAGACCCTCCAATACTGCTTTATTTATCTGCATTATTTTTGGTGTGCAGATGTTCTAAGGATGCTGGATCTGTATGTCTGGGCAGGACAGTTCCCTGCTGTAAACAGTTTCATCTGGAGCTTATACTGCATGGTCCACCTACAGCTTACTATTGGTCCCTTTTTGTAATAACTCATGTTATTTACTGAAATAAGAAAGGGGTATCCTGGGACATCAATTTTAAATATAATTTTTTTTTTAGGCATGAGAAAATACACACCTGAAAATACAACTCCAACCCTTACGAGGTTGAGCCTGGAGGCCCTTGGCTAGGAGGTCAGCCTAGGCTATCTAAGGAGATTCTACCACCACCTAGCCAACAAACAACCAAACAACCAATCAACCAATGCCCTGTAAAACTAACAAACAAACCCCTAAATATTTTCTTTTGAGGACCAATTGCTGTTGATAGAAACTAAATACTACAGCACTGGCGACGGCTTGAATTATTCATGACAATATCCAAACAGTTGGCCACACATGGGCACTCAGTAAAATGACACATTTCCTTGTCTCATCATCATCATCATCATTATTTATTCCTCTTTTCTTTCCAAAGTTTTTTTTAAATCTTTTTTTGTTTTGTTTTGTTTTGTTTTACCAAGACAGGGTTTCTCTCTGTTAGAGCCCTGGCTGTCCTGAAACTTTGTAGACCAGGCTGGCCTTGAACTGACAGAGATCCTCCTGCCTCTGCTTTCCCAGTGCTGGGAGTATGTATGTATGCATGTATGTATGCATGTATGTATGTATGTATGTATGCATGCATGCATGCATATATGTATGTATGTATGTATGTATGTGTACAGAATAACACTCCATTAGTGGTGGCTGTTGAACTGTTTGTGTAAATGACAGAGTAATAAGATTTGTATGCCAATTTCACGCATCCAAGTGTTCTCGTGCCATTGAATGATGAAAAAAAAACGCAGACATTTAAAACTGTGCTTGGCTCTCCAAAGGTGTGTGTGTTAATAACTATTCCTGGGAATGTATAAGCACACAGCTCCTCACAGCCTTGCATTCCCAGGTACTGCTTTTGTTTAATATTTACCAGTCAGGAAAAATAGAAAGCAGTGTGGTTGAGGGAACACACCTCTGGACCCAAACCTGACTTCAGCTCCTGACTATACTAGCCTGAGTCTTCTGGCAAGTCTCAGTTTTCTCATTTGTGAAATGGGACTGGAAGGGAATCACTGGTCCCATGCCCTGGCGATAGAGCAGTAGCAGGCTCGCTCTCCTCCAGGTACATTCACAGAGAGGGCGTCAGGCTGGAGACCTCTCAGGTCAGAGTAGAGATCATGGTTGTAGCAGCTCACAGGGACTCATGGAGCTTCCTTATGTACCCCTGAGCTCCAGGTCTCCCTGAGCAGCCAAGGGGAGGTTTCTGTGGTCAAGGAAGCATGGGTGGGGGGCCCTTGGAGCTCCTGGCATTTCATACTCTGAAGAACGACAGGCTTAAATTCAGAGTAAGCAATCTACGCGTCAGACTTAAATGAAAAGCTTGTTTTAACAAGCCTCTGAGGTGCAGCCAGGATCTTTCAAGGATCCTTCGAGCCCCTTTACACCTCCCATAGGACGCTTTTCAAATGAAGTACTTCAAGGCAGCCACAGTGCAGGCCTCGTTTGCATGCTGTTAGCACGTTCCCAAAGATGTGCCAATTAAAACAAACTCCCCCGAAGAAACTGCAGGTCACCCGTGTCTGTCTTACGTTTTGCTTTTGGTAAACACATTGGAAGATGTGGCAGCTGTACTCACACCAAGCTTCTAGTGTTACACGGGGGCAGCGTGGGGTGGGAGTGGGGGAGGGGAAAGCACAGCCCTGAACAGGTTGTGGGATCAAGTCAGAATGGAGGGATGAAGGTTCTTGCTGGTGAGGACAGGCCTGGAATAGGTACGGACCTGGGGCAGGTTGAAGGCAGAAAAGGCAGTGGTGAGAGGAAGGAATCTGGGGTCAGGGTGGGAGGGACCTTAACCCGATGCTGGCTTGGCCCGCCCACAGCCAGAGACTGGCTCAGGCTATCACCTCCTCCCTCCCTGACTTCTAGTCTCCTTCTTGGCACCTCTTTGACTCCTCACCTTTGGCCTTACCTCCCAGTTAGACACCTTTCTCTGAGGCTTCCTGTCAGCTCAGCATCAGCTTGGGTACCCTGCCTGATGTACTACGGGTGCTTTCTCTTCCCAGAAAAGAAGTGAGACAGAGTTGGTGATTAGAGGGAGGAAGGAATGGAGACAAAGCTAGAGCTTTTTAAATTACGATGTCCTGATCTGTAAGGGTCATGTGACTGATTGTGAAAGTTATGTGATTCAGTGAAAAGATTTCAGAATGTGCAATGACCAAATGAAAGCACAATGTATTTAAAAACAAAGCCCTAATAAACCCAGGGTTTCTGGATGCACTCACCTGCTTTGTATCAAGTGACTTCACTGCAGCCTTGTTTCGGAACACATAGTAGGCCCTTTGCACTGAGTGGATGTCACACCACACAAAGCCAGTGATGGGTGGCTCAGATTCAAAACTATTGTGTGTTGGGGGATGCAGTGTGGTTACACACAAAGTTCTCTGCTCTTATAGAGATGCACTGCTTCAATCACGGAGACAAAGACAATACATTCCCGTTCTTTTCCCTTGGTGTATAAGCATCAAATTGGTATATTTTCGTATTGTATTATGTTACACTGTTTGATTTTTAAAGTTGTTTGAGTTGTAACTGGATTTTAACAACAAAAAAATTAAATTAATTTTGGTTTGCGATGAGAACAGAATTTCTAGCAATTCCTGAAGTGTCCCTAAATATACCCCAGCCACTTGTAGTGTATATTTATGTGAGGCGGCTTTTCAGCACTGGAGATTAAAATATCAAAATACCAGTCAACTAAAGGTACACTACAGCTTCCAGAGCCTAACATTCAGCCACAGTTTCATTCTTTAGGTAAAACAAAGACACACAGCCACCCTACCAGTGTGCGAAGCTGCCTTAGTCTTTAGTAAATGGTAAGATTGCATGGACTTAACAGATCATCTTAAAATAAGCCTTGTTAGAGGTTATCGTTAGAAAATGGTTTGCATCCCTATGTACCCACAGTTGTGTAAAAATCTCTCCTGCAGAAGGGTTGTGAGTGGAAACGTTTTCAAAGCCATGTAGCAGGCAGCTTACCCATCATCTCTCCATTCCACAGTAGCAAGGCATTACTCCCCAGAAACATACTTATTTGGCCAAAGGAGTTTCACAGTTCGAAAATGGCTGAGCCAGAGCTTAATCTTCAGGCTGACTCCCGATACCCCAGTTGCCTGGGAACTAGGGGAGGGGGTGGCCTGGGAGAGCTGGCCCCATCTCTTCGAGCTGCCTCTTAGGTGAATCCTAGAGGCTCGGAGTTTGGAAAAGCATAGACTCAATGGGAAGCTTAGCTTAGCAGACAGTGTTCACGACAGCCTTTAAGGAAATGCTGTCTGGAATACCAGTTTTGATGGGAACCGTGATTGCTGGTGGTCTGTGGGTGGGGATGAGGGTGTGACAGGCTCCTTAAGTTGGAGAAAAAAGTTCCACCATTCAAAGGAAGCCCCTAAAACACCACAGGCACCTGTGACTCTGCCCGCTACAGCACATCAGTGTGTTCCTTGGGAGCCGCTGTCTTCTGCCCTTTATTTGAGTGGCTTCCAGGAACAAGGAAGCCAGCACAGGATACCTGACCCCACAGCTCACGTCTTCTTATCTGCCTAATGTTCTCTCCCTGACACACTCCATGTCAGCCATGAGCTCCTCTGAACCTAGTTGGCAGTTTCCTCAAGGAACCCCTTCTGAGAGGCACAGGCCACTGGTTCTCTCTGTGAGGAAGGACCTAGAATCCCACGTGGAGATCCCTTCTGCACTCTTTGCCTCCATTACCTGCTTCTGCCCTTTCCCAGAATTCCCACTTACTCTCATAAAACCATGGCTTCTGGCTCTGCAGGTAACTGCATCCCTTGGTGGCATCCAGTGATGGACAGCTGTAAATGAGCCATTTTATGAGGTGATAACAAGACTGTCACATCCTTAAAATCAATGTGCGCAACAGTAGACACTCATCACTTTGGCAGGCTTTGGGTTTATTGTGTTATAAATAAGGACAGGAACTTTCTGGTGGTACTTTACAGTTTGCCCAGGATCTCCTGGGTTCTTCACTGTGGTCCTCTGAGGCAGGCATATAGCTGCCTGCCTCAGAGGTGGTTACTTGCACTCAGCTCTCCTCTGAAACTGCTCTTATGGATGTCACCAATGACTACTCCCTGCCAAAGGCAATGGTTACACCCAGGAGTACACAGCAGTGCCTGGCAAAAGGGATCTCTCCCTCTTCTTGACTTCTGGGGCTCACTGCCTCTTCGTTTCCTCACCCTTTAGACACTCTTCTGGGTTTTCTCTGTGGACCACCTTCACAAGCCTCCAAATACAGAAGTGTTCAGCCTTGGTCATCTGATCTGCATGGTCTGTCAACTCTTCCTTGGTAACTTCATCCAGACCAAGCCTTATGCAATTAACTGTACATAAGGATATTTTAAAATTCAGTGTGTGTGCGCATGCATGTGAGCACATGAATGTAGTGCTCATAGGAGCCAGAAGAAGATGTCAGATCCCCTGGAGGTGGGTTTAAAGATACTTTGTTCTGTTGAGAACAGGTTTCTCTGTGTAACCTTGGTTGTCCTGGAACTCACTTGGTAGACCAAGCTGGCCTCAAATTCACAGATGTCTGCCTGCCTCAGCCTCCCAAGTGCTGGGATTAAAGGTGTGCTGCACCCCTGCCTGGCTAAGTTGTAGACTCTGAAACTAGCTGGCATGCATGCTGGGAATTGAGGCCCTCCTCTGCGAGATCAGTATTGGCTCTTAACTGGCCATCCCTCTCTCCAGCTCCTGTGATGAGTTCAATAATGCATGCCAGCCTTGTCTCTGAGCTTTAGACGTGTAGATCAGCTTTGCAACATTTCCCCTAGAACCAACCCCTATCTTCCCTCATCCTTCCTGAACCATTTTGTGGTAATGCTAACATTCTATGTGGTCCCTAGGAGGCCTTTCTCACACCCCACATCTATCCCATCAGCACAGGCTGTTGTCTCTAGCCTGTCCTCCACCTGCCCTGTCACCGCACTGGCCTACACTGCTATCGTTCTCCTAGATGACTGTAACTGCTTCGAGCAGGTCTCTTTTTACTCCCCTCCTTCTACTGTGCTTTTCCCATAACCTGACTGTCCCCTGAAGGCACATGAGTTGGAGGCTTGCTACCCAGGGTGGCAGGGTTGGGAGATGGTGTGGACCTTTGGGAGGTGAGTTCTGGTGGGGGTCCCCGAAATCAGCTGGGAGTGTGCCTGCGAGACCCTGGGTCTAGTTCTCAAGGGGAGATAGATGCTTATGAGGCTGGTGCAGGCCTTTTGAGCCTTTCTCTGGAAAGGGACCCCTTTCTCTTGGACCTGCCCCTCACATCACCTTCCTCCAGGACGAAACATCACACGAAGGCTCTCTTAAGGGCCAAGGTGTTGCACTACATGAATATGATAAAAAAATAAATATTTCTGTAATAATATTTCTACATGTCCCCTTTCCTGTGGCTCCTCTTCTGCTCAAAACTGTCTGGCCTTGAAGCTTACAGTGGGTGGGGACCTTCCCAGGCCCCTGTGGTCTGCCTCTCTCCTCACCTGTCTCACTGCAGCTGATTCTTCTCTTCACCCCATTCCAGCATCACAGACTGTTTGCTTTTCTCCCAGCATGCCAGCTGGACTTTGAACTTGCTATCCCCTCAATGTCAGGTGCACTTTGAACATGCTGTCCCTTCAACCCTCTCCTCCCAGGTCTCAGAGCACTCATTCCTTCTCCTCCTCCAGCTCTTCTCTCAAATGTCCCCTTCTCAATGAAACATCTCCATCCTCTCCCCTGATAAAAGTTTCTCTGTAACTTTTGTCATGGGTCAGCTTCCTGGGTATCTGCTTGTTTAGTTTTCATCCCCCGCTGGAAGGGGCAGCAGAAGGGCATTGAGCTTTTGCTTTGCTTGGTGCTGTACAGTGCTAGCACATGCTCAGTGCTGAATGTATGAGAGGCTGGGGTGAACAAGAGCCTGGTGTCCTTCACACCCCCAGTTCACTTGCACTGCACTGGCCTTCCACAGGGCTGTGGGGCCACAACACCACAAATAGCAAAGCTGGGTATCAGCAGGAACAGCTGAGAGCATCGGCAGAATGGTGTGACAGCTGCCAGGCTGTCAGAGGAGGGGGATGGGGTGGCACTCAGGGCCTGCTGGCTGAACCCAAATGTCATGGTTCATATTGCTTGTCAACTTGAGGGGATCTGGACTCACACAGGAGAGAAGTGTCTGGCATGCCTAGGAGAGATTTTCCAGATTGGGTTAACTGAAGAGGGCTGACTCACCTGAATGTGGCCAGCACCAGTTCAGAGCTGGACTGAGCAAAAAGAAGTGGGGGAGCAGAGAGGACCAGCGCTCGCCCTCTGCTTCCTGCCTATGGATGCCCTGTGACCAGCTGCCTCAAGGTCCTGCTGCCTCAGTCTCCAAATGGGTGTCCTAGTAAGGAGAACAGGGGCTGTCTCTGACATGAACTGAGTGGCTGGCTCTTTGGTCACCTCCCCCTGAGGGGGGAGCAGCTTTACCAGGCCACAGAGGAAGACTATGAAAGACAGTCCTGATGAGAACTGATAGGCTAGGGTCAGATGGAAGGGGAGGAGGTCCTCCCCTATCAGTGTACTGGGGAAGGGGCATGGGAGGAGATGAGGGAGGGAGAGAGGGCAGGACTGGGAGGGGACGAGGGTGGGGCTAGAGCTGGGATACAAAGCGAATAACTTGTAATAAATAAAAAATTATATACTACTACCATGCATTCCCAAGCGTGATGAATGGCGCCCTCACACCGTGAGCCAAAATAAGCCCCGCCTTCCTTAAGTTGAGCTTGTCTGGCATTTTGTCACAGCAATAAGAAGTAACTAATATCTGAGCTTACAGGCTCCACGGCAGCCTCCGGAGACGCTGTTCTCAACCTGTGGGTCGCGACCCCCTTGGAGGTCACTTACCAGGTCTCCTGCGTTTTAGATATTTACATTGCAATTCATAATGACAGTTATGAAGCAGTGATGGAATAATTTTATGGTTGGGGGGTCACCACAACATGAGGAACTGTATTTAAGGGTCACAGCATTAAGAAGGCTGAGACCCACCTGCTCTGGAGCATCCTGGTGACCCGGGCTGGTCAAGTGTAAGAGCTCATTCGATACCTGTCCCCTTGGGAAGCAGCTGCCATCCCAAGCTTCCATCTGATCAGCTATTTCAGAGCTAGAGAAAGTATCTGAAGCCCGTTCTCTGATCTGTGCAGAAGCATTTCACATTCAATTTCTTTTTATTTCTTTTCAAACACAGCCTGTAATTCCAATGGGAAAATTGCATAATGCTTGCAGATAACAATTTTCCCCTAGATGTTTTTGGGGACGTGGCTTGGCAATCATGAAGCAGGAGAGGAAGGGCCCTTTGTGTAGCTCTGGCCCAGCCCACTGCTTGCCGTGCCCCAGCCAGGGCTGCCTGTACCAGGCTGGCAGCTCTGAGGTCTTCTACCATCTCCTGTGCTGGTCCCAGCCATCCACTTGCCTTGACCTCTAGTTGGGGAAGCTCACTTGTCCTCTGAGTCTGTAGATAAGGGTGGGGAATCATTCCTGCATCACGAGGTCCTTGTTAACTGTTCTTCTGAAGCTCCACCTCCCACATTTCCCCCATTCCGGTGAAGAGGGAGTGGAAACCTTTGATACAGTAGCTGAGAGGTAGCTGGGTCAGGCCAAGTGACATTAGTTTCTTGGAGGTGACAGCAGATTCATACGGGACAGACAGCGCTCAGCAGGGACTGTCTGCTTTCAAGCAGGAGCAGCTTCAAGAAAGCCAGGGTGAGCCCTGAGAGGGCAAGCTACACCTCACTCCACACCAGGGACGGGGGAGATTCCTACAACGGGAAAAGCAGCCCCTCCTGCTCAGCACAGGAGCACGTGTGTGCCCTCAAGGGTCCAGCCCTTGACACTGCTGTCCTGTTTCCCAGTCCCACCTTGCATCCCAGGGACAGGTCCAGTCTCTGAAGCCAGCGGTAGAGCCAATGAACTGCTTAACCTATAACCTCAGCACCATTCCCTACACACAGAAGGCATGCCGAGAATATATAAGGGATGAATAATGGATTAGTTAATTAAATCATTAATGACAAGCTAGAGGAAGTCTTGGCCTTTGCTGCCCTTTCTGGAGGTTGGGAGGGGCCGGGGGGGGTGGCTTAAAGGTTCTCGCTCCAAGTGAAGGGTTTATGAGTAAAAGGGAACTGTGATCAGATGTGTATTCTAAGAGAGGTCTGCTGGCAGCGGTGGGAAATAAAACTGAAGAGGATGGTGTGGGATGACAGTAGTCAGGCTGCCATTGCAGTGTCAGATGGGTCGCAGGGGCAGAGGCGGGAAGGGGAAAGGGGAAGATGCAGTGCACACATAGTCACGGTAGACTCAACAAGAGCTGATGTGCACGGGGTAGGAAACCAAGAGGGTCAGGGAGGCTCCTTGGAGGAGCCATCGGGGCAGCCAGACCTCTGAGGCTTGAGTTTCAAAAGAGGTCCGAGAAGCAGGGACGCATCTTAGCCATGAGCATGTGAGTGGTGGAATCAGAGAGCAGCTCCCCTCGAAGTGAGGGGAGGCGGAGAAGATGAGAAGGGCCAGGAGCCTCAAGGAAAAGGTCGAGAGGAGGAGAACGCCCTTTGATGCCCCCATGTTGTCTGCTGCCCATTGCCACCCTACTGCCTGCTAACCGTGGGTGCTACCAGTACCCGTTCATCGTTCATCGCTGCCAGACAAGCCACTGGAGAGAAGGAAGGGGAAGCCAAGCAGCCAGCAAGCCAGGCATCTGCCTTTTCAGGGCTCCCCGGGAAAGGGAACCATCAAAAGTGGTGCCTGGAGGATATAGGATCATTTTTTTAGTACAAGAATGAGTGGTATCTGGGCAGTTCTGTATTCAAAGGGTGTAAGCTACAGCAGAAGGGAAGGTGAGGCTGCAGGAGAGCAGGACAGAGAGGCTGGCAAGATGCTAGGCAATTCTCTCTGCTTTTCTCTTTTCATTCTTTTCCCCAGCCTTTCCCCCCCTCAACTGTACAGCAACGAAGACTTCTGAAAGTGGCATTGTGAGAGACAAATCTGCAGAGGATGAAGATGATCATCTCATAGCCATATGCAGGTGGACAACACAGTAACAGCCCGGAAGGTGGGCAGAGGGGCAGGAGAGCCAGTGAAGCCCCTAAGGCAGCTGCCGATGGCTTCTTTTCTTGATGATTTCAAAGCCTGTTAGTCTTTGTTAGGAAAAGAATGTCTTCCCAATAAAAGCAGTTTCAAAAGAAACGAGAAGCCATCATCTGAGCGCCAATATCCTCACGTCCCCCAGCAAGAGCATCTGACCCAGGGATGGTCTTGGCAGCCTGTTTTGCTGGGTCCTTAAATATAATAACATTTCACTTCATCATCTCCCTTTATCCACTGATTTCCATAAAAAGCTTTCAAATTATTAAGTAATGAAGCTCCAAATGACCTGGCCGGGAAGTAAGTACGCCTTCAGGTGCTCAGCACGTTAGAAGCAAATCAGATTCCTGGGAATGTTGCTTTCTTAAATGGCGCTATTTAAATGCAAAGTAACAGCTCTGCTAATGGTGGGAGCTTAACCCTTTCCATTCTGGAGGTCCTCACACAGCTGAGGGGCTGAACAGACTTGGGAGAGAATGGGAGAAACTTTTTGTGGTTGCTTGGCCCTAAGTGAAGTTCCCCACCACGAATTTTTGGATGCTCTCACACATATGGGGTGTCCCTCTTCCAGGATACCCACAATCACACAGGCTCCATGAGTGAAAATTCCTTTTTGCTTATCGTAACATCACAGAACAGAAGTTAGGGAGCAGTGTGGTGGAATAGAATAGAGGAAACCTCGGATCTTGGCTCCACTATGTAAGCGCTGTACTTGTTTATGAGAACTGTTATCCTCTCTGATCTTGGCTCTTTATCAACCCGAGCTGGGCTGGGGTTGGGGCCAGGGCAGTAGATGTTGGGGGTAGCCTCTTGGAGCCTGTCTAGTGGGTTAGCAGCATGCATCAGGATTAAGTGAGATAATAGGCAAAGAGGCAAGGTGAACAGAAGAAAGAGCAATTCTCTCCATCACTGCCTTCCATGAGGGCACTTTACCCGTTACCGTCATGCCCAGCTGTCTCTAGGTTTCCCCTTTTGTGTGGGATCCTTTTGTAATTATCCCTTGTCCCCTCACAAATGGCCCTTCTGAAAACCCTTTCAGATGCCCTCGAAGCACAATCCATCTTCTTCTAGGTCCTCAGTCACAGTTCATTCTTTGTTCACTCAATGTCTTCACATCAGATGTCTAGCAAAGAATCCATCTCCTAGCATGTGCTTGCTCAAGCACACTGAGTGGAAATAAATAAAGGAAAGTTTTTATTCCCAAAGTTTCATGGGCATCTAGAGAAGATCTGGACACTGTAAGTGTAACATTCATTTGGCTAGATGTAATTGTTATCTCAGAGGCTTACTGCTGAATAAGTTCTCCCTTTCTAAGCCTTTCTAAACTCTGGCTGGCTTGTTTCACTCAGTTGTTCGGGCTCAAACTCCTCTCCAAGTTGACTGATTCAGTGTGGGTTTTCTCAGCTTCTCACTGAATTACTATGTGTCTGTACTCCAGGAACTGCAGTGAAGGGCACCAATTGACGGACTCTCTTCTCTGTGTTGCTCTTCATTAGCCTCCCTTTTCCGTTTGTCTGGTGAGAGTTGGACATATGCTATCTTTATCTCATTCTGTCAACTCTTTCTCTGATTTGTCACTTTGTCTGCCCCTCAATTAGATGTCACTTTCAAACATGGCTATTTCCTTTATAAACCTTATTTTCATTGTTTGGGATTAAAGGGCATGTCTGCATTCCAGCCAGATCACACAGACCTAGAAGGTCTTTGGATATGATCCATTGCCAGAGCAGCCATGTTGTTGGGTTAAAATTCCTCTGCAAGACAGTGTTGGAGTGCCACACTGCTGGAATTTCAGAGGCCTCCCGATATTCTACTGTCTCCTGGTAAAATCTGGGAGATACTGGGGAGTCTGTGACTCCTCTTAATATTTTCTCAGCTCTCTACAGAACTGTGAGCATTTTATATTTTACAATGTACACTTATGTTGGATCGTCTCAAAGTGTTCTAACAGAGCACCACCAGATAATTTCAGAGGCCAAGGCATATCTGCTCACCATCTACAGTGCTGCTGTGGGCCAGTACAGATGGCTTCCTGGTGACAAGAACAATGCTAAAGTGGAGCCGTTAGTTATTGGGCATTTGTTGGCTGGATAAAGCTGTCTCAGAGTGAGATCACATTCTCGCTCATTCTGGAGGTAGTCTTCACCAGTGAGCACCCAGGGGATCCAAAGTCATCCCCTAAGACAAGACCCCTGTGAAGAGTTGTTCTCGGCAGAGGTCTTGCTAAGAACTGCTACACAGCTCAGTGTCTTCCTTTGCCTTTTGCTCCCTCTCTCTGTCCCATAGCTGTGATTCCCAAGGATATGCCTTTCTATTACCCACAGGAATTGGACTCCTAGTGTGCACTGTGGTAGTTGGAGAACAAGAAGAGACACAGTCAACCAACCTATCAATGCATCATCTGTAGGAAAGCTTAAAGAATCTGTGTGTTAGCATGTGAATGTGTCAGTGGTGGGTGACTAGTGGAGAAATAAATCTGCCTATAGGGTCCGGTGTCCCAAAGGACAATGGTGCCTGGGTGCTGAACTCTGAAAGGTCCGGGCCAATTGGTGAGCTTTGCAAATAGACTGCAAAAGCCGCCATTGAATTCTCACAGAATAGCATCACCCTTCATATTAGAGCCATGGTCTGAATTAGCATTTTAAGAGGGCTTAGAGTTTATCTGCATGATTATTGCTATCATTATTTTGCTTTTATAGTCTTCCAAGAGCTATAAGCAAAAGAAATTAATATCTACTTACTTTTACACATATTTAAATAATAATTGTACAATGAAAGCAATTACAACTTAAGATTGGGTATTTGGACCCTTTAAAATAGGTCTATATATCACTCAAACTTCGGCAATACCTATTTTTATGAAAGCATGGTGCTGGAGCCTGGGTTTTGAGGTCTGTGGCTTCAGTGTGTAACCTTGGGCACGCCACTGGACTCTTTGAGCCTTGAGCAACCTAGCTATAAATGAGGATAATGACCTTTACCTCCTAGGCTCACTACAGAACAGAACGGAGCTCATACAGTCCTAACACGGCATAAACAGGGTGAGGGGCTCAGCAGCAAGCAACACACCCCTCTGCAAACTGAGTCTGAATCAGGCCTGGAAAATCCAGGTGTCTGCTACTCCTGATGAACGCCAGGAGGATAGGGTTGCAGGTAAATTATTTCCAATAAACAGCCAGGAAATTTGCTTAATAGCAAGCAAGCCATAACCCGAGCCCCAAGGCACACAAAAGGGAAAGGTTAAAAGTGGAAAAATCCGAAGAGTTGATACCAAAATTTACCCTCAGGGAATTTTACATTTAGATGCATTTACAATGAAATAAATATTCCTATGGTAGGCTAATTAACACCCCTCAAAAATAGCTACATCCCGAGACCTGGATGCAGCGGGTTTTGTTTTATACGCCCAAAAGGACATTGAAGATAGGGTTGAATTCATCATCGTGATTTGGGAAGATGTCCTAGGTTATCAGGGGGCTCTAAATGTAAGCTCATGAGTTACTATCATTTCAGTGTGAACAAATAGCCAAGAAGCGGCAGGTTAAAGCAGGGAGTTATTTTGGCTTACAGTTTGAGGGAATACAGTCCAATGCGGAGGGGACAGCATGGTGCAGCTGTAGGGGGGGTCCTCCCCTCACATCTTGGTGGAATAGGAGAAAGGACTGGGTTCTAAAATCTCAAGGGCCACCCTCAGTGGCCCACTTCCTCTGGCAAGGATCTTCCTCCTGAAGGTTCTGCAGCCTTCCAAAATACCTCCTAAAGGTCCTTCAACTTTTCAAACACAAAGTGTTAAGGACCAAGTATTCAAACTTGGGCATTTCTTTCACATTTAAATCATAACAGTGTCCTTAAAAGAGGGATATATGGGAAATTTTGCCCCAAAATGAAAACACAATGTATTTGTGGAAGCAAGCTAAAATGACTGATCACAAACAAGGGGATTGTAGCTAGATGCTGAAAGAGACCCCCTCCTGCTCCGCTTACATCTTGATTTTGGACTTTTCACACCAGAATGATAAGAGAATAAGTATGTATTGACTTATCCCAAATCTGGAGTGAAGTGTGATGCCAGCAATAGAAACTAGCATGAGCTCTACTTGCTCTTTGATTAATGAGTGTAGTCAGTAGAAAGAGAAGTTGAAGGACCATGACCACTGAAGGCTTGAATCCTACCTCCCTACTGCCTAGCTGTGTCCTCAGGCCAGTCAGTAAGCTTCCCCAAGTCCCATGTTCTTTATCTCTAACATGGAACTCAAGTTAGCCTCAACATTTTAAAGTTGTGGGATTAAATGTTGGAACACTTTATGGACTATAAAACTAGGTAAACTATTGTCATTATTATTTTCTTAGTACAGTATTTTAATTAACTCTAGGAATTTCGTACAACATATCTTTTATCACATTTACCCCAAACTCTTCCCTCTAAGTCCCCCTAGATTCACCCTTCTTCTCGTGTCCCCACCCCAACCTTTCTGTTTGCCTTGAGGTAGAGTCTTTTCTATACAACCTTGGCTGGCCTTGAACTCCAAGAGATTCACCTGCCTCTGCTACCAGAGTGCAGACGCATGTACCACCATGCCTAGCCCACTTTCAATTTTTTAAGTTTTTTTTAGAAGAAACCATCTCATAGAGGGTGCCTTGGTCCTCTGGCTCTTAACAACCTTACCACCCTCTTCTGCCCTGTTATCTGCATCTTAAGTGTTGGAGCACCCTACAGTCAGTTTGATCTCTGCATTTTGACCTCTTATGGCTTTCTATACTGTTCTCCATCTGCTGCAGAAGACTGTAATTAAGATACCTTCTCTTAAGGAAATGGCCAAGAGGCTGGAGAGATGGCTCAGTGGTTAAGAGCTGTTCTTACAAAGGACCCAGGTTTGGTTCCCAGCACCCACATGGCAGCTCCTACCAGCTATAACTCCAGTTTTGGGGTTTCCGATACCTTCTTCCGATTTCTGCAAGCACTGTGTGTGTATGTGTATATATATATATATACATATGTACATATATATATATATACACACACACATATATAGCAAAACTCATGTACATTAAAAAAAAAGATGGCTAAGTGGTGTGTAAAAATTGCAGGGTCATTACATTGTCCTCTGAAGTTTCAAAACTTCACACATATTTCAACTAGAATCCACCTTCAACTGCTTAAATTAATTCACTCACTCTTTCATTTGGTTTTTGATTGTTCTCCCACAGCCCAGGCTGTGTATGATATTTTTATCAACTAGACATCTCTCTGATACAATGTTTTCTTTTCTTTGAAAGGAATATATTGATAATTCTATCATCTCTAACTATTGGGCAATTTTCCTGTACTCCGGGTTTCCTGAAATACAAATCATGGAAATGATCCATGCTCTAAGCTATAACAATAAAAGTAACTATTGTGTTTCAAGATTGTTCACACATCCCTGTCTTCCTTGGTACTCTACAAAGCAAAGAAAAAGAAAGAGCTCAGAGGTTTAAAGTTAGATCCCATCAGTAATTTTTTCCCCGTTTGTAATTCAGTTGAATATTTCTTAAGCAGTCAAAGGTTGCTGTTTTGATGGAAACTGTGTATGACCATTTTTGTAATAGATTTTTTTCCTTATTGTAGAATATTCAGAAAATAGAGATAGGCAAAAGAAATACTATCAAAACAATTTATAACCCCATCACCTACAGATGGCCACAGTTGTGTTTTATATTGTAAGTCAAAAGGCACATTGGTGTAGCTGAGTGTGACATTTACAACCACCCAAGTGCTCAATTCTGATGATTTCTATCATGTGCTTGGGCCCTGCTGAGAGTGTGCGAAGCTGTCACATCCTAGAGTCTGAGAGATCATCAGCTTCCACAGACATGCTGGAGAGGTCCTGACACCCACAGCCACCATGGGGCCTCTATCCTGTCCTCTCTCAGTTTGTACTTCCTCACTCCCTCTGCCCATCAGAGGGTGCTTTAAAGAGTGCATTTGATCAGGTTACTTTGCCTCCGGAGTTGCTCCTCATGCTTACACCTCCATCTTCATACCCTCTCTTTATCCCTCATCCCTAGTCCACTTCATCCCCAGCTACTAAATACCAGGCCAGCTCCTAAGACTTGGGTGTGACCCATGTGCTAGTTATGAGCATGCTTACATGAAATCTACTTATTACATATTTCGGGTCCCATGAGGCAATCTTATGGTTGGCCTGAATGGTGGGGTCTGCCTCACTGAAGTTGGTACCCTCTGTCCCTCCTCACCATGAGTGCTTCAAGGGGAGGCACAGGTATGAATCAACACAGCTCTGTTTCTTTTCCCCATGGCTCAGCACAGGACTGGGCACAGAGGGCAGAGGGCACACATTTAACAGGCGAACAAATGGGCAGTGGCTCATAGCATCTTCAAACAGACTTCCAACCTGATTGGTTTATGATGCTGTTGCCGGAAGTGGGCTTAGAGAAATAAGAAAAACAGAGCTCAGAAAGAATATTCCTCCAGTGCTTTTACAAGACAGGAGCCAGATGACAAAGCTGGCTATTTGTAAAGGACTTCCGGTTCTCAGTGATGTGGAAGGGACTGGACTAGTGTTTATTGTTGTTATGTTTAATTTTGTTACTTAGTCCTTGTGTCACCTAGGCTAGGGCTAGTGGTGCCTGGATTTGGAAGTCTTTTTAAAAAAACAATTGACTGATTGATGGTATGTCAGGGCTGGGGTTGGTACATATACTCCAGTGTGCGCAGAAGTCAAAGGGAAACATTTGTTGTCTATCAGTCTCCATCTCCACATTAGTTTATGAGATAGGTCCTCTTACTGAACCTGAAGTGTGGGGATTTGAACAGGTTCCCATTTTCATCGCTAGTGGTCTTACCCACTTTTTTGCAATCATGCTTAAAATTTAGGGGGAAGAATAAAGTTTTATTGTATTGCATTGTTGTGCTAAAGTGCTGCTCAACTTTGTTAGCCCATATTGCAGAGGTCTCTGTTTTCTGATAGGCAAGAGTTTAAGAAACATGAGGCAGCCAGCCAGGCGGGTGGCACATACCTTTAACCCTAGCATTTGGGAGGTAGAGGCAGGCGGAACTCTTGAGTTTGAGGCCAGCCTGGTCTATAGAGCGAGTTCTAGTACAGCCAGGGCTACACAGAGAAAGCCTGTCTCAAGAAAGAAATAAAGGAAGAAAGGAAAGAAAGAAAGGGAGAAAGAGAGAGAGAGAGAGAGAGAGAGAGAGAGAGAGAGAGAGAGAGAGAGAGAGAGAGAGAACAAAAGAAAAACCAGAAGCAACCCTAACACAGCCTCTAGCTATGATGCAGAGTCTCAATGGCACTTCTGCTTTGGGGGCAGGAATCTGCTGGGTATCAGGGATCAGCAAAGGGAGGTGGCATTGGGACTGGACTTATCTGGCTTATGACAGGCAATGATTATATGTACCTTTTCCCTACTCTGCCTTCAGTGACGTCACAATGGCAGCCTGGAACTGGATAAGGTGAGGATGTTTGCCTCATAGAAATGGGCACATAACTATACATTTATTCCACCCCACCTCCCATACTCCGAAGTCTACTTGTGTTCAGGCTCAGTGATGCCTAATATTGATCATCACTGTGACAGGATGTAGACTCCCCCAGGAGGTAAATCTCTGTGCATATCTGAGAGGGAGCTTCTCTATTTAGGGATGACGGTGGTAGCATTCCATAATTGGGGTTCTGGGCTGAGTGAAAGAGGAGATATTGATCTGAGAACTCCTTTTTTCATCTCTCTTTGCTTCTTAAATCCAAGGGTTGGGGAGATGGTTCTGTGGGTGAGAGTGTTAACTATGGAAGCGAAAGGACCTGGCTTCACTGAAGTCCTGTCAGAGACTCTCTAAATAAGTAACGTGGGGCCAGGAATGGCGGCCCACACCTTTAATACCAGCCTTTAGGGGCAGGTGGATCTCTGTGGGTTCAAGGCCTGCGTGGTCTACAAAGCGAGTCCAGGACTCACTACTGGGGCTACACAGAGAAACCCTGTCTTGAATAACAACACCCAAAGTGGAGAATGATAGAAGACAGCATATGAACTGTGGCTCCACCACTTCCTGCTCCTGTTACCATGGTCCCCATCATGATGATCTGCACTTTCAACCAAGATGAACTTTTCCTCTTTCAAGTTGCTTTTGTACCAGCTACACACAAAATAATAACAAAAGCCCTAACCCAGAATGACTGCATTGGAATTTCTAGGTGCAGAAACCTACAGTTTAAAATAACTTCCCAAAGTGATCCTGCTCAGTGGGAAGGCAGATGGAAACCCATGTGTGTGTCTCAAGATGTTCAGAAGCTTTAGGAAGAAGACAGTAAAGTGTGACCTGTGAGGATGTTCCCTGTCATGTCATGTCTCTAGACACTTGTCACAGCCTAATGAGACCTGGCTTGTGACTGTGATGGAGGAAACAAAGCAGCTACAAAACAACACAGATGATGAAGTAGAGAAAAGGCAGAGTCTGAACCTGAACCCTGTACTCCCAAAGTTTGTTGAAGCTCTCCTTTGAGATGGGCTTTGGCCATCGCCACTGAGCCCCTGATTGATCTTACAGCTTTAGTAACCATAGTATTATCATTCACAGGGTCACACAGGTATATAAAGCGTGCTGACTGACTGAAGCAGTAGATAATGAAGTAAATGGAACAAATGAATTAATAAATATTAATTTTCAGAACAACCTCTTGTTCAGATAACCCAGCGCATGCTGCACGGACAAAAGGCTTTCTCTTAGAATTCTTTTAATCTGTTAGTTGGTCCAGGCTAGGCCTTGTGTTCCATTTCAAAGTCAGGACCATTCTTTGTTCTGACCTCAGCATGATGAGCCTTAAAATGTTCAAAGCTTCCCCCCCCCCCGCTTTAATCCTGTGTCCATTTAATGAGCTATCCTTTCCCTGGAAACAGTAGGTGAATACCACCAAGATAGCTAATAACGTTACTATCACCTCAGAGAGAGCCAGAATCTACTCAATTAAAGTAATAACTCTTAATGTAGGAGAAATTGTTTTCCTCTTAATCCAATTTGGCAGTCAGCTCACCAGCATATTTAAATGACAGAAATTACCTATAAATTGTAGATCTATAATGCAATGTTGAAATGGTTTTTCTCTAGCTGTATCTTATGATGTTATATTATGGATGTTTTTAAGGTCAGAGTTCATATCTTGTCATGTTTGCATTTCCTATCATATAATGCACCAAAAATGAGAAAGCTGAGGAAGAAAATCATTTCAAAGCATTGCTTAGAAAAGCCCAACAATGTCACCTCAGTAAGGACTCAAATGAGTACTGCATTACCTTTAATACTGAAGAGAGGAATAAAAATATCTTTTGCAAGGTTCAATTCAAGAGGTTTTAATTTTTTTAATATTTTTTTTTTACCAAAGATTTTGCCTGATCCAGGCCTAAAGTGTGGCCCTCTCTCTTCCTGGGTCAATATGTGGATTTTGTGGTATGGATTTACCAGAGGAAGTAGCTCAGGGTTCCCAAACGTTCTGATATAAAAAACACACCTGACAGTGAGAAACAGGAAAGCCATATGGTGCAGGCTGGACTTGAACTTGTTTTGTAGCTCAGGCAGAACTCACAATCTTCCTCCTGCCTGAGGCTCCTAAGTGCTAGGATTATAGCCATGTATCAGCATGACTAATGAGAAGCCCTGAGATAAACAGTGTATTTCCCAGCAAGTGTACGGAGGAAGACAACAGGATTTCTTAACGGGATTTCTACTACTATGGAGCTAAGTCAAATACATTTACCGTCATTACAGAGCTAGTCTTGACCTGCAGACCAAAACCTCATGTCATGTCATTTTTCTCTTCTGTCTGAGATAGCGTAGGAGATCTTTTCCCTGGCTGTTCTGTTCCAAGAGGCCATGAAGACCACTTATTTCTGTCTCTATCTTCCTGCAGCCAAGCTAGAAAAGGACACCCAGTATGTCACGTGACTTGAAAGAACACATCCTAGTCATGCTGATTGGATTCTGGCCACCATCCATTCAAAGGGCAGATCCCAGGATCACGTGACTGAATCCACATCTTCTGCACTGACCCCCACCGCCATTCTCAGGTATTGACCCGCTGTCCTCATTACAGGGGCTTCGAAGCCCTACCATGCTCTTTGAATTAGAGAACATTCGTAACCAGGACAACTTTCCGCCAGCGGTCTGAATTTAACTTAAAGTTTTCTCAGGAAGGATAAGTCTCCTGCTGCTCTTCAATAGATCAGAATGTGACTGTGGCAGTCGGGGACAGTTACCTTCCTGTGGAAGAGAAAAATCTATGTTCTTCCTGGCTCATCTGAGTGGGTTAGATGAGTGGATCCAACAGTGGTGTCCCTGGTGGTGGGGAAAGGGTGGTGAGCAGGGTAACTTTGTCTACACAGCCTTCCGAGAAAGAGCTGGAGAGGTAGGAATAACTTCAGAGACAGCCCTGGAGCAGGGCCAAGTTCATTCTCAGCGGAGACCGTGCCCCCCACCCCAACCCGTCCCTCCAAGGGCTTTGCTCATTTTCCACAACCCAGAGCAGAGTTTGGTCCTCAGCTGTTCAGAATTCATGGGACAGAAAAGTTATTCTATCCAAATTGTCAACCGGCAGAGCTCATTTCAACCTCTCTGGCAACTGGGAAAACAAATTATGACAGAGGAAAAAAAAAATGGACCCTCACAGCGTGCTCTCCTAGGCTGCTTCTAAAGCGGCTCTGATCTATTGAGACTCTGTCACACAGCTTTCCTTGTGGCACTGAACAGAGCCAATGGGCGGAGGGGGCTCAGTACGTTTCAGCAGTCTCTAGGCACCCCTGTTGCCTACTTGTCATCAGGACCAGAAATATATTGGGTACTAGAGCATGCCTAATACCTGACTGCCCCAGAACAAATACCCCTCTGATTTGCGGCTGACACTTCATTCATTTGCCACCCTCTATTAAGTGTCTATACACACACACACACACACACACACACACACACGCACGCACGCACGCACGCACGCACACACACACAGGTGTGGGGGGACATAGAGATGATTAAGACATAGTTCCCACTTTCAAGGAACTGTGTTTTCTCAGTGGGACAGGTAGGGATACACAGAGCTAAGTGAGAGAGATGCTGGCCTGAGGGGGATGGGCTGAATTCTCCCCTGTTATTTCCTGAACTGGTTGACACAGGTGAGATGCAGACCCCCTCCCCACAAGAGCAAAATTGGGCCCGGAAGGGGGAGCAGACAAGATGCCTGGCTGTCTTGAGTAAGGGATGGCTGAGAGCCATAGACTGCACGTCAGTGGAGCCCCCAGGGCTGTCATTAAAGGAAATGGAAGAGGGTGTATCTGCATCCCCTTCAGCATGCATTATCAGCTGAAACGCCGTGTAGACGGACACTCACATTTTCCATCTCTGAGCTCAGGCTGTATGGAATCTCCAGGGGGGCTTGTTAACGCAGACTGCTGGGCCCCGGGGCTGGAGCTGCTGCTTCCCAGTGATGCCTGGTGGCGAATTTGCACTCAAGCCTGAAGGGATTTCCAAGTAGCAATCCCATAATAAACAGTCCTCAATAGTATCAGGCCTTGTGTTTAGTGCTTTCTATAACGTGGGCAGCTTAATTATCACAGCAGTAGCATGGTGCAGAAATTATTTTTATCTTTATTTTTTAAAGATTTGTTTATCACTATCTTCTTTTATGGTGTGTGTGTGTGTACACGCGTGTGCATACGTGTGTGTGTGTGCGCGTGACATGTGCATGTGGGTGTGCATGCAAGCAGAAAGAGGATGCTGGACTGGGAATCCTATCTTAGTCTTCTGAACTGCTGAGGCATCTCTCTAGCCACCACATTATCTTTATTTTATGCTCAAGAAAAGGGAGGCCCAGCGACAACAATGTGATCCCAATATCACAGAATTTGTGAGTGACAGAGATGATATTTAAACCAAGTCGGTTTGAGTGGGGAAAAAAAAAACATGTATTTTCTGCCACTCTATCCCGTCTGCCCGGGAAAAAGAGAAGTGTTTCTCTTTTGTTTTAATGCCGAAGCTGAAGAGATTCAACAATAAATAAGTGAAGTCCGGAGACATAGTGCTCTTATTCTAGTTCAAATATTCCCCAAAATATATTATTAAAATCATCCCCCAAGAGCCAGTGGAGAGACTATTTATTTCTTGAAAATAGTTGTAAAAATATACGAGAGAGCAAAAGCTGGCTGAGCCCAAGGAGCCTCCTAAGCCAATAGCCATCAATCCTTTTTAAAATTTTTTTAAAGCAATGGAATACATTTTGTTAAATAAAAGTTTGCTCAGAACTGTAATACGGAAGGCAGACAGGGCTGGGGCTGCCTTCAAACCTGCAGGAGCACATGCTGGTGCTCTAAGCCTTGTCGGGCAGACACCCAGGGCGTTCCCTAGTGAAGCCTTAGAGCAGACAGAAGCAAGGTGGCCATCTAGCCTGCTGTGAGCAGGCTACAAATGGGACCAGTGAGCTTCCCAGAACCAGAAGGAATCCTGGCCATGACCCATGCCAACTTTTCCCAAGAAAGGACTTCACCAGCCGCCTTGCGAGGTGGGGCTGGCTGGTTAGGTTGGGCTGATACCGTTGTCAGGCTTTTCTCAATGTAACGGTTGCCTTGCAATGCCTCTTCACTGTGTTTACATCTTCTTTACAGCCTGGGCTGCTGAAATGTGAGGAGTCCTGGCCACAGGGTCCCATCTCTAGGAATTCTGTTATGCCTTCTCTGCCAAGCCTTGTTCACAAGGATGGGATGTTCCTTCTTGAGCCAATGTTAGTCCTTCCTTCCTCAAGTTGCTTATGTGATGTATTTTGTCAACATTGAAAAAGTAACTATAGCTGCTCAGCTAAGTGCTTAGCTTATTGCTTGAAGCAACCAATCCCTTTGTGGGTTCTGTCCCACTCGGCCTTCCGATGTTGTGAAAAGACTGATCAAAAACAGTCTGGGGAGGAAAGAGCTTATTTCACCTTACAGCTCACAGTCCATCCCTGAGGGGAGATAAGGCAGGAATTTGAGGCAGAAACCTAGAGACAGGAACTAAAGCAAAGGCCACAGAGGATCACTGCTTATTGGCTTGCTCTTCATGGCTTGTTCAGCCTGTTTTCTTCTACCTCCTGGGATCATCTGTCTGGAGAAGGCACTGCTCTGTTACATCACTCATTAACCAAGAAAATGACCCACAAACTTGCTGAGAGGCCAATCTGATGGAGGCATTTTCTCAGTTGAGTCTCTCTCTTCCCCAGGTGACTGTTTGTTTTGTTTTTGTGAGTTTTGGGTTGACAAAAAAAAAAAAAAAAAAACTAATCAGAACTGTGTCTATGAAATCCAGAGTAAGGAGCCTCATCAGATACTTTAAAAATATAATTTCTTATTGATTCTGTGTGAATTTCACATTGTGTGCCCTAATCCCATTCATTTCCTAGTCCTTCCATATCTGCCCTCCAACACCATAGCCTTCCTATGCAAGGAAAATAAAAATAAAAATTAGATTAAATTTGTTATCTTTTTATTTAAAAAGATAACAAAAAACCACCTCACCGTGGAAGCTGTGGTGTGTTATGTTATATCCCATAGCAAACCCTTTTGTCCAAACAGCTTTACTTCTAAATACTGAGGCCTCTGGCTTCTGCTATGTCATCAATACTGGACCCTCACCAGGACTCCTCTTGGATATCCTCATGAAACAATTCTATAGAGAAGGGTTCTAACAAATGAACTCGGAAGATTTCTATCACTCTGTAAACACAGGTTCAGATGGAATTAACAGCCACCTCCTCAGAGGGTGTTTGCTCACTACCTGTTTCTATTTAGCTGAATGGCTCAGTGCTTACAGGAACATCCAGAATGGCTGTAGCTCACCCTCAGCCCACAGGTGAGGGGCCTCGTATACACAGGATTGACCATAAACTATCCCCCATGCCAACTTTCTTATTTAGAGTTGAATTCATTCACTACAACCTGTTTATTTTTGTGTCATTAGTAGAGACCAGGGAAATAGCTCTTCCCAGTATGCATTCTTCTTACCCTTCCATTTGGTAATAATGGCACACAACTAACACCAAGCCAGTGTCGCCGGGGATGAATAGCATCCCTTTTATTTTCCAGTTTATACATAAATTAAGTTTCTCTTCAGAGAAGGGCAGACCTCCCATAGAAGTCAACCAGCCATGGCATATCAAGTGGCAGTAAGACAAGACGCATCTTTTCTATTAAGGCTGGACGAGGCAACCCAATAGGAAGAAAGGGTCCCAAGGGTAGGCAATAGAGACAGATGCTTGCTTTCTTTCCTTCCTTCCTTCCTTCCTTCCTTCCTTCCTTCCTTCCTTCCTTCCTTCCTTCCTTCCTTCCTTCCTTCCTTTCTCTTTCTCTTTCGAGACAGGGCTTCTCTAGGTAGCCTTGGATGTCATGAAACTTATATGTAGACTACGATGGCCTTCAGCTTACACAGATCTGCTACACCTGTCTACCAGATGCTGGGATTAAAGGTGTGTGCCACCGCTGCCTGCTTTTTAGGTGATTTTTGTTTTTATTTATGTGCATGTGCTACAGTGATGAGACCAGAAGGGGATGCCAAATCTACTAGATCTGGACTTACAGGTGGTTTTGAGTTTCTTGATGTGGGTGCTGGGAATCAAACTCCAGACCTCGGGAAGAACAGCAAGTATTAACTTCGGAGCCATCTCTCCAGCTTATATATTATCATTTTACAAGGAAAATGCAAGTCCTCTATTTTTGTTTTTGCTCTATCGCTGCTAGAAAATGAAATAATCATAGAAGCCCTCCTGGGATGCAGATGTGGGAGCCAAGTCTGGTAGGGATATGCCATCAGAGTCATCTTTAAACTCTTTTTTTTTAACATTTTTATTTTTTTATATTAATCACAGGTTATGTACTTTGTATCTCTGCCGTAGCCCCCTCCCTCATTCCCTCCCTATCCCCCCATCCATCCCTCATCTGCTCCCTGCCCCTTTCCAAGTCCACTGATAGGGGAGGACCTCCTCCCCTTCCATCTAACTCTAGCTTATCAGGTCTCATCAGGACTGGCTGCAATATCTTCTTCTGTGGCCTAGCAAGGCTGCTCCTCCCTCGGAGGAGCCAGCTATTGAGTTCATGTCCGAAATAGTCCCTGTTCCCCTTACTAGGGTATCCAGTTGGATACTGAGCTACCATTTGCTACATTCAAGCAGGGGTTCTAGGTTATATCCATACATGGTCCTTGGTTGGAGAGACAGTCTCATAAAAGACCCCTGTGCCCTGATACATTTGATCCTTGCGGAGCTCCTATCCTCTCCAGGTCATACTAACTCTCCCTTCTTTCATATGATTCCTTGCACTCTGCCAAAGGGTTGGTTATGTGTCTTAATATTTGCTTTGATACACTGCTAGGTAGAGTCTTTCAGAGGCCCTCTGTGGTAGGCTCTTGTCCTGCTACTTGTTT
>CM053758.1:23748117-23825798 GCA_028658305.1 Pachyuromys duprasi
CTCTCCAGCATGTGTTGTCACTTGAGTTTTTGATCTTAGCCATTCTGATAGGTGTAAGGTGAAATCTCAGGGTCGTTTTGATTTGCATCTCCCTGATGACTAAGGACGTTGAGCATTTCTTTAAGTGTTTTTCTGCCATTCTACAGTCCTCTACAGAGAGTTCTCTATTAGCTCCATACCCCATTTTTAAAAATTAGATTACTTGATTTGTTGCTTTTTAACTTCTTGAGTTCTTTATATATACTGGATATTAGCTCTCTGTCAGATATAGGGTTGGTGAAGATCCTTTCCCAGTCTGTAGGCTGTCATTTTGTTTTGATGACAGTGTCTTTTGCTTTACAGAAGCTTTTTAGTTTCATGAGGTCCCACTTATTGATTGCTGCTCTTCGAGCCTGTGCTGTTGGTGTTGGTGTTCAGGAAGTAGTCTCCTGTGCCAATGAGTTCTAGGGTCTTCCTCACTTTTTCTTCTAACCGTTTTAATGTGTATGGTGTTATGTTGAGGTTTTGATCCACTTGGACTTTAGTCTTGTGCAGGGTGATAAATATGGATCCATTTTCATTTTTCTACATATAGACATTCAGTTGGACCAGCACCATTTGTTGAAGATGTTGTCTTTTTGCCATTGAATGGATTTGGCTTCTTTATCAAAAATCAAGTTTCCATAGGTGTGTGGGTTTATTTCTGGGTCTCCTATTCAGTCCCATTGATCCACTATTCTGTTTCTATGCCAATACCATGCAGTTTTTATTACTATTGCTCTGTAGTACAGCTTGAGATCAGGGATGGAGATACCTCCAGATGATCTGATGTTGTACAGGATCGTTTTGGAAATTCTGGGTTTTTTGTTTCTCCATATGAAGTTGAGAATTTTTCTTTCAAGTTCTGTAAAGAATTGTGTTGGTATTTTGATGGGAATTGCATTGAATCTGTAGGTTGCTTTTTGGCAGAATAGCCATTTTCATTATGTTAATCCTACCAATCCATGAGCATGGAAGATCTTTCCATCTTCTGATATCTTCTTCCATCTTTAAACTCTTATTTGTGAGAGAAACAGCACCTATCTTGTTTAAATCACCGTATATATTTTTATGGTATATCCATAGTATATGTGTTTGTGTGTGCTCATGTGTGCGAGAATGCGTATACACATAGTTTATGTGTATGTGCATGTGGAGGCCAGAAGGCAATGTAAGGTGTCTTTTTCTACCTGGGCTTTTGAGACAGGGTCTATCATTGAACCTGGAGATGACTTGGCTAAATTTGAAGGCCAGTGAGTTTCTGGGGTCTGCTAATCTCTGCAACCACAGTGCCTGGGTTACAAACGTGTACTGCCTCTGGTTTGTCTCCCTTTGTAAAATTAAGTAACTTATTTGTTCATTTTATATCCCTATCCTAGTCCCCTCTCTCCTGTCCTTCCAGTCTCACCTTCCCTCCTTCCTTCACCATCTCCCCTACCCTATTCCTCAGATAAGGGGAGCACCCCCACCCAACCACACCAGCTCATTAAGTCGAATCAGGACTCAGCACAACGTCTTCCCCTGTGGCCTCTCCAGGCAGAAGTGATCAGAAAGCAGGCAACAGAGTCCAAGTCAGAGATAGCCCCCGCTCCTTTTACTAGGGAACCCATATGAAGCCTGAGCTAGTCGTTGAAACAGATGCTGAGACTCCCAGCCAAACATAGGGAAACATATGTGAAACATAGGAAGTCCTGTGGGAAAATGGAAGGAAGGATAAAAGAACCTCGATGTGACAGGAGCTCCATAAGAAGAGCAACTGAGCCAACTAACCAGGGCCCAGAGGAGATGGTGGAGATTGAAGCACCGATCAAGGACCTTGCATAGACTGGACCTCCGCCTCTGGTTCTTTTTATATGTGCACTGGGGGGGCTGAACTCAGGTTCTCATACTTGTAGAGCAAGCACTTTACCAACTGAGCTATCCTGGGCCTCTAAGTCACTATGTGTCTGATCTCTTTATTATAACTGCTTAACTGTTATATATATTTGCACAACCTATGTGTGATCAAAGATGACTTAATTCTTGTGTACTTCTCTCAGTAGAAGGTGGGACTTAACATTCTTTCCCCATAAATGTGGGCTTGGGGATTGCTCTGGCTGGTTTCCGGGCCCATGCCTTATGACACTGGCTGATTTCCATTTTCTGTCTCTTCTCATGGTATTTTTAGGAACTCCAAGCTATTGTTCAAAGTGTGACTTCCTGAAACTACCATGCAAAAGATGCCATGTAATAGTACTTCTGTTGACAACTCCAGGCTTCCAGATACCCTTCCAAGGTTACAGACACAAATAAGACCATCATAGACCTTTTTGATCAGCCTGTTTGTCAGCTGAACATCATAAATAGCCTGACCAACATTGGTCCTGGAGAGAAGAATTCATCCTGTTCTCTTGGAGAGACAATGCATTACATCATTATTCTGACTGTGACCTCATAGAAACCAGCAGTGACATATTAAAAATGGCAGAATGGAAGGATGTTTGTCTCTCAGCATTGGACATCCTCAGGAAACCACCATACCAATCTGAGAATCACTTCTTGTTTGACCTTCTATTCAATGAAAAGTAAAAGTTCATATTGTTTAAGCCACATTTGGTTTTCTGTTATTTGTGACCTTTAAGCATCCCAACAAATACATCCAACTACCATTTTTCTCTCGAGGTCTTTGTCACAGGAACAAGAAGGCAACACTCTGGTGTCCTTAATGAAGTTAGCAGCAGGGATTGGCGTCAAGCTCCATCCACCCTGGCTGTTGTTATTGGGTACCCTCTGAGGGTCCCCTGGAATTTGATGCCCAGTCTGCTGTTACTCCAGCCTGGTGGTTAACAAAATGGAGTTTCTATGGCATATCTTATCTAGCTTCCCTTCCTAGGCTGTCCTCAGGATGACCAAGATGTTACCAGTTTCAGGGGTAGGGAAATCTCTGGAAACCCAGGAGCTTGTTTGTTTGTTTGTTTTTCCATCTTTAATGGTTTTGAGAACAGAAGCTCCCACAGGAAGCCTCTGGGCTCCACAACAGACGCAGCACCCTCCCTTTAGCAGTGAGCTGGTTGTGAAATGAAGCATCTGTTCAGGCAGGTTGCATTTCTGTTCTGAAGCATTTCCTTTTCCAGGGTCAAACAGCAGCAGAGAATCTGCATTGCCTCCATGAGTCCTACATGGGTAACACACCAGTTTCTTCCAACAGCTTTCCCATTGCAGGGTTTGGTCTGCCTAGGGATGGGCCCTATGGGTTTAGAACTGTCGCTGAGAGTTTTCTACCAATACAAGATGGAGGAAAGGACTAAAAGCAACCAACCAATTAACAACAAAAATCAAGGTTGGGATTAAATCATTATCATCACCATCACCATAAGCAGAAGCAGCAGCAACAACAAAAAATCAAGGTTGGGATTAAATCATTATCTTCATCATCACCATAAGCAGCAGCAGCAGCAACAACAAAAAATCAAGGTTGGGATTAAATCATTATCTTCATCATCACCATAAGCAGCAGCAGCAGCAGCGACAACAACAAGAACCCATGGAAAAGATCAACACTGGGAAGCCACACATCAAACCAAAGAGACTCAGAGGCATTTCCTAAATAAGAATATGGGGCCAGACCTAGTGAGGGAAAAGAAGGAAACCACAATTGTGTTGGCAGGAGTGTGTCATGTGCTTGTGTATACCCATGGGCCTACAGCAGCTGATGTCTGAGGGTAGAGAACACTGACATAGCTGGTCCATCTAAAAGCTTAAGGAAAACTGTAATTAGTTATATCCAAGCTGCAGCCTAATGCGCCATGCTCAGGAAAATTGTGTTCGTCCAATGGATCCAGGGTGTGACCTGGTAACTAATTATAGTATTTATTTCAATATTTCTTGTATGACAGCTAGTCAATTACTTGTCTATTCCCCATCTGGATTAAAAGACCTTTGAGGATAGATTGTTTCTCATTCTTTCATGGCACATGCCAGAGTGCTCTGTACATATAAAGTACTCAATAAACATATTTTGATTAATAGCCCCTGTCAATCTTTTGGCTTTTTTTTTCTGTTAACATTAATAAATGTATTAACGGTAGTTTTGATGGTGCATTTTTTTTCTGTAAATGATATAATCTAAACGGAAACATATCACCAAGGAGCAAAAATTAAACCTTGGGTAGAATAGTTTACCATATTTAAGGAAAAATGGGGAGAACAACAAGAGAAGAGGTGAGAGGCTGAGCCTGACTTGGACTTAGCTCAGTTTTCAGATTTTCTTCTGAAAACCTCCCAAGCCTTTTTCTACACACAGCATTTCCTAGCTATATATATATTTTTCCTACAGTGTTTTCCCTCTTTGGCCACAGAGTTTCATTTATTAATGAAACATAATTAGGCCCCATTTCACAAGGATGAACAAAGCCCGTTTTGTCCTGCTCTAAAGCTTGGTTCAGCCAGGGTCACGGTGATTGTCAGCATCCCTGTTTTCAGGCTACATGGACTTGGATGCTGTAGCAAGACAACTGGGGGCCAGTTGGTCAACTTCCCACTCCCCGGGGCCCCTGAAAGCAGCCCTCCCGAGCTCTGGAGTCTGTGTTCACTGATCATAAAGACCGGCCTGTGGCTTCACATCCCACTTGGCAAGGAGAGTATAGTGTGTCCCCCGCCAGTTCTGTCATTTCTCAAGCCCCAGAGCTATCGCGTGATAGATAACTCAGAAATCAAGCTCACATGCTGGCCTTCCAGAATGGGAGCTATTTCTTCAAAAGCTATAACCATCTCCTCACTGATTATCCGTTGCTTCTGAAAATATTCAGGAGAATTTCAAGAACACTGAAAAACATTGCACTGTCTTGTGTTCATTGAAGGTAGACACTGCTAGCAACTTTATACTCACTATTAAAATCTTTTCATAAAATCTGACTGCTGTGTATGGCGGGTGGTATTGGGTGTCAAGTTACATGGTCAAAGGCACATAGATAAATCAGTGATGATTCTGTATGAAAACCTATGACTGGTTCTTTATATGAGATATGGAAAGGTATTAGGCTACCTTCATGGAATACTACATATACCTTCTACATATTAGTTGACTAAAATGCTCAGTAACATGGCTGCTACTCCACAGTGAAGTGTTAAATGTATTAACTGAGACAATGGAAATAAGGCATTCTATTTAGCTAGTAACTAACACAAAACATTATTATCATTATTATTTAGAATATCCTAAACAGAAAGCCTTATAGAACTAATAAGCCCTTTTAACACCTACGAAACAGAACTGCCATGCCTGTTTGATTCATTTTCTGTGACAGATTTGACCTAAATGGAGATTATTCCAAGAATGTAAAAATAACCATAAAATATTAACTTCTTAACACTAAGATCAGGTTAAGTGATCCATTAATATATAGCAAAAGAGAAATCCTTCAAGTAAAATAATTTATTAGCTTAGCTTGGATAAACCTATTTAAAATCACTTACTAACAATGAAATTAAAATTTTACTTTCTGAAAGTAGGCAGAACCAAGAATGTCAATATCATTACAACTTTGTATTATAAAAACCACAATAATAACTACCTGAAAAGATTTTTAAAATCAGCATCATTGCTTTTATGCATTCTCGTATATTATAGTTGTTCTGTATGTCATAAGTCAAGTTGACATAAACCTTGAGTCGCTTGGGAAGAGGGAACTTCAGCTGAAGAATCAGACTGGATTGACCCCTGGCCATTTGTAGGAGGGATTTTCTTAATTGATAATTGATAGACTGCGGCCTACTGCAGGTGCTGCTGTCCCTGGACAGGTGGGTCTAGGGTGTATAAGAAAGGCAGCTGAGCAAGCCAGAAAGCAGCTTTGCCCCGCGGCCTCTGCTCCAGTTCCTGCCTCCAGGTTCCTGCTTTGAGCTCTTGTCCTGGCTTCCTTTCATGATGGGCTTGAGCTTTAAGCCAAATAAGCCCTTTCCTCCTGAAGCTGCTTTTGCTTGTGGTGTTCATACAGCAGCCGAAAGGCTAAGTAGGACAACCAAGTAAATACATACATACAGTAATGAAAGAACAGAAAGCTGTAAGAATGCATGCATTGACTTAAGAATTATAGAGACAATAGATTTTAAATCAAAACCACTTCTTTTTAAAGAATTCGACTACAGCATTCCACTGTTGGTTATGCAAGAAAAATGTCTAGAGTATTAAAAAAAATACTGGGGCAAAACTTTCCCAGGTGAGGAATTTCTGCAATTATCAATGCAGAGAAGTGGAGTACAGGTACTATGAGGGAAAAAAGGGAAACATAGGGAGGAGCTCGATCTGAAAATGGGGAAGGGAGAACAATATGGAAAGAGTAGTAAGGATGAGGGGTAAAGAACTCTAAGGGTGACTAAAAAAGCCACAGGGAAACACTATCTTAGATTTACTTAGACCTATATAAGATATATAAGTATAGGCATATACACATATAAATAACTTAAATGAAGTTATGGAATTTGGAATGATAATTCACCCTTCACCCATCCACCTAAGAGCCATAGACTATCTAACAAAGACTCTATTGCCAGGCCTGGGAAACCTCCTGTTGAATTGTTGTTGGTTACAGGAGTCCAGAAGATTCTGTTAACAATAAAAAACTATCACCATTGTCTTTGGATACTTTCCAGAACTGAAGGTAAGATCCTATTGCTGAAGACACCTAACAGTTTGGATACAGAACTTAGAAGAATCAAGGTCAGAAAGATCTGTGCAGGCTGCCAAGGGAGAAAAGTAATCCTACTCATAAACTACGGCAATTACCACAATGGCAAGATATACTCAAGGGTGCATGGTGTAACCTCATCTGTTACTTCTTCTCAGTAGACAGAGGTAATTACAGCAATCCACACTGGTCAAAATTCAGATACCAACTAACTGTGGGGGCCATCCCTAGTTGATACATCTATAACACAAAACCCCTACGCCTAAGACTCAGTTAACGAACAGCCAGAGGACAAGAATGTCTCTTGTGAGATAATATCTTCTATATGTGACAAGGAGCTGTGCCTAACACAGTGGGCACCGGAATAAGACCAGCACAGTGACAGTTGATGTGCCACCGTAAATGGAAGAAATCTCACAAGACTCCATCCCTGGATGAAGTCTACAGGCAATTCATGGCTGCTAAGAGAGGGAGAATCAGTCTCTGGGGTAAGTTCTCTGATGGATTATCCAATCTCATGTGGTCAGCCCTAAAGAAAAGTACATGCAAACAACATTAAATGAACTCAGCACATTGTATTTATACATACATGTGAATGTGTAGAACACACACACACTTAGTGATAATGAAAGAACAAGCAGTCATAAATTTAAGAGGGAATGGGCAGGGTGAGCACTGAAGGAGTTGGGGTGGAGTGGAACTGATATCCACACAGTACTCACAGACTAAATTCTAAAAAAGATAATTCTAAAAGAGGTAATTCTCTGGGAGGGGAATGATAGGATTGTAAATGTCATGTATTACAAAGCACAGATAATTAAAGTAGCAAGGCATTGGTGCAGAACCAGAAATATAGAGCAATACAGGTCAATCAGAACAATTAGATAACCCCATTTTCATATGACAATTTGATAGATGATAGCATGGAAAATGATGGGCAAAATGAGTATGTCATCAATTTAAAAAAATCATTTATTGCCTAAAATTGTACCATCCATGCCCAGATGAATTAGAGTTAGACACATTTTAAAAATCCATAGAACAAGTAAAGGAAGAGAGAATCCAAATTGTATAAGATCTTAGATACTATGTGTGCATAATGAGCCATGAAGAAGTTAAATCAATATAAAAATTAATGGACTACATTATGACATTTAAAACTGTATGTATGTATGTGTACATGTGTACATGCATGTGTATGTGTGTACATACTTACTGAGTGTATGAGTGTGGGCGTGTGAGTGTGGGCATGTGCATGCAATAGCATGTGCATGGAAGCCGAGGACAGCTTTCTTAACTTTGGTCAGACTGAGGTACGGTCTTTTTTGGTGCTGCAATGTATACTCCATGCTGGCTGGCTCACAAGTTTCTGGGAGGTTCCTCTGTCTTGGATTACAGATGTGTACCACTGGATATGGCTCTTCATGTAAAATCCACGGACTGACTTCAGGCCACCATGTTCAACTGGTGAGTGCCTTTACCCCTGAACCATCTCCCTGGCCCTATTATGACATTTTCATACATGTGTGTAACATGTTTTGATCACTGTGGCCTCCTCATTGCTTTGTTTTATTTGCCCCTCCTGCTGGTTCCCCTGTGAAAAAATTTTACTGGTTTAAAGTAATAGAATTCCCTCTTTCCATCTACTTCAGATGTCTATTTGATTTCCTGTTCTAAATGAGATTCAAGCATCTTTCCTTGGGCAATCTGGCTTCTTTGGGTCTGTGCATCGTATCATGGTTATCCTGTCCTTTTGGCTAATATCCACTTATGAGTGTATACCATGCATCTCTTTCTGGGTCTGGGTTACTTCACTTAGGATGGTATTTTTTAGTTCCATCCATTTGCCTGCAAATTGCATGACATTTTTGTTTTTAATAGCTGAGTAGTAGTCCATTGTGTAAATGTACCACATTTTCTTTATGCATTCTTCAGTTAAGGGACAGTTAGGTTGTTTCCAGGGTGGGAGAGGGGTTGGGAGGATAACAGGAGTAGGAATCAGGTATGCGTGGTGCAAGGGAGGGGAAAGTAAGGGGGAGACTGGGAGAGAGAATGGAAACTGGTGTGTGTGTGTGTGTGTGTGTGTGTGTGTGTGTGTGTGTGTGTGTGTGTGTGCTGGGTCATCTCTGGGACAGGGGAGGCTCCTGGGAGTCTATGCCAGTGACCCTAGCTGAGACTCCAAGCAGCAGGGGGTTAAAGGGCTTGAAGTCATCACTTCCTGTAGGCAGTTGGGACTCCCAGTGGAGGGAGGGGGACACCAACCCGTCCATAAAATCTTTGACTTGAAATGTGCCTTGCCTGTAAGACGTGCAGGGGTAAATATGGAGCAGAGAATGAGGGCATGGCAAGCCGGCGACTGGCTCAACTCGAGAGCCAGCCTCGTGATACTCTGCTGTGCTTGCAGGCAGGAGCCCAGCACAACTGTCTCCTAAGAGGCCTCATCCAGAAGCTGATGGAAACAGATGCAGAGACCCACAGCCAAAGAGTAGGCTGAACTTGGTAATTTTGTGGAAGAGTGGGAGGAAGGACAGAGGGAGCCGGAGGCATCAAGGACACCACAAGAAGACCTACAGAGCCAACTAACCTGGACCTATGAGGACTCACAGAGATTGAACCGCCAACCAAAAAGCATGCTTGGACTGGGCCTAGACCCACACACATATGTAGCAGATACACAGCATGGTCATCATGTGGGTCCCCTAACAATGGGAGTAGGGGCTGTCTCTGACTCTGTTGCAGCCCACCAGATCCATTTTCCTTAGCTAGGCTGCCTCATCATGCCCCAGTAGGAGAGGATGCACTTAGTCCTGCTGCAGTTTGAGGTTCCAGGTGGGTTGGTAGCCCATGGGGGCCTCCTTTTCTCTGAGAAGAAGGAGAAGCAGAAACGGGAGGAAGGGGATATGAGAGTGGGTTTGGGAGGAGTGGAGGGGGGCTGGGATCAGGCAGTAAACTGATTAAATGAATGAATGAATGAAGAAAAAAAGAAAGCAATAGAATTTCTTTAACAGGAACCAAAGAGATGTCTCGCAGTTAAGAGCACTAGCTGCTCTTCCAGAAGAACAGGGTTCAACTTCCCAGCACCCACATGGCAGCTTACACCTGCCTATAACTCCAGTTCCAGGAGATCCAACAGCTTCACACAGACATATGTGCAGGTGAAATACCAGTGCACATAAAATAAAAAAGGACATTGAAAAAAATTCTTTAACAATGGGAAGAGATAAATGAGATTCAATTGGGTAGCATTTAATTTACTTCAATCCTAAAGGTATAAGAAATGAGAAGGAACATATTGGGAAGTGCTTGCATTTAGACGGTATAATCGATACATGTAAGAAACTCGCTAAACCACAAATATGCTTATCACTAGGAAAAAAATCATATTTATGAGGATTGTAGTGGTTGGTTTTTTGTCACCTTGATACAAGCTAGAGTTATCTGCAAAAAGGGAACCTTAGCTGAAGAATTACTTCTATCATACTGGCCCATAGATGAGTCTGGGGCATTTTCTTGATTAATGATTGATGTGAGAGGGCCCCAGCCTATTGCTGGTGGTGGTGCTGTCCCTGGGCAGGTGGCCCCACATTATATAAAAAAGCAGGCTAAGCAACACCTGGAAAGCAAGCCAGTCAGCAGCATTCTGCCATGACCAAGCTCCTGCCTTAGCTTCCCTCAGTGATATACTATAAGCAATAGCTGAAATAACCCCCCTTTCTTAGTTGCTTTTGGTCAGTGTTCTTAATCACAGCAATAGAAGGAAAACTACAGGCTGGAGAGATGGCTCAGAGGTCAAGAGCACTTGTACTTCCAGAAGATCAGGGTTTTATTCCCAGAACTCACATGACAGCTCAAGACCATCTGTAAATTTAGTTCTAGGGCATCTAACACCCTGTTATACATTTTGCATGTATATTCTTGGTGCGTAGACGCACATACAGACATACATGCACATAAAATAAAATAATTAAAGATTTTTAAGTAATTTATTTATTTTATATTAATCACAGGTTATGTACTTTGTATCCTAGCCGCAAGTCAACACAATCAAAATTTATCCATTTTGTAGATAAATGAATACTATCATTGCTTAATTATAAGAGATGAACAAAACAGATTAGATGAAAATATGACTTCCCCACCATCTCATTCTCAAAGTGAAATTTGTCTTTTCCTTACTTGACAGGCACCTGCTAATAAAGCCATAGCTTAAGATCAGATGTCTTACTGGCATTGAAACAGACTGGTGGATCAATGGAATCGAATAGAAAACCCCTCCTTCATTCCCTCCCACTCTCCCCATCCCTCCCTCATCTCCTCCCTGCCCCCCTCCAAGTCCACTGATAGGGAAGACCTCCTCCCCTTCCATATGACCCTAGCTTATCAAGTCTCTTCATGGCTGGCTGCAATGTCCTGTTCTGTGGTCTAGCAAGGCTGCTCCTCCCTCGGGGTGTGAGGGGGGGTAGGTGTTGAAGAGCCAGCCATTGAATTCATGACAGAAATAGTCCCTGTTCCCCTTACTAGGGTACCCAGTTGGATACTGAGCTACCATGGGCCACATCTGAGCAGGGGTTCTAGGTTATATCCATACATGGTCCTTGGTTGGAGAAACTGTCTCATAAAAGACTCCTGTGCCCTGATCTGTTTGGTCTTTGTGGAGCTCTGTCCTCACCAAGTCTTACTAACTCCATAATTAAATATTTAAAAAAATACTTAAGAAAGCAACCCAGGACAAGAGTGTACCATTATTTCCTTAATAATTTCATTCTTTACTTTTCATTTTTGAGAGAGCATCTTAGGCAGCTCAGGCTTACCTTACACTCATTGTACAGAAATCCTGATTCTCTGTCTTTACTTTCCAAGAGCTGTGATTACAGGCACACACCTATGCTTTTATTATGTAGTATTTTTTTTTAAAGCATAGAGTAAAACTTATCTTAGTGATACTGAAGACCCAGACAGATTGGAGCCCACCAACTAAAATTTTTGACATTTAAAAAAGTCCCCATGAAAGCCAGTGTCTGTGTCTCACATACTGGAAAATGCTTGTGACATACTGTTAAGTGAAGAAAGTAGAATATAAAATGTTATGGATATCCTTGGAACTATGTAAAAATATGCAGGCATGCTCCAGACCTGGGAAAGGACGTGGGAATGGAAAAAAGACTTAGAGCAGTGGTTCTCAACCTATGGGTCACAACTCCCTTGGGGGAGGGGTGTCAAATGACCCTCTCCTGGGGGTTGCATAAGACCATCCTGCATATCAGATATTTACAATATGATTCATAACAGTAGCAGATTTAGCGTTATGAAGTAGAAATAACAATGGTTTATGGTTGGTGGGTTACCACAACATGAAGAACTGTGTGAAAGGGTCACCGTGTTCGGCAGGTTGAGAACTGCGGGCTTAGAGGGCTGGAGCTGGGTGAACTATGAGTTACAGGCTCCGATTACATCAGAAATCAGACAGGTGGACATGGATTGGGGAAGACTAGCAGGTGGTGGGGGTATGATAAACTGCTGGGCTCAGCCAAAGGCAGTCGGACACACCAAAGCTCTTACTGTAGTGATACACTTGGAGTCTCCTTCAGCCAGATTTACATGTTGGCCTCAGTCTTAGGGATGCCCAGGGAACCTCTACAAAGCCCCGTGGAGTGGTTAGAAAGTAAGTAGCCTCAATAAGCTCAATGGTTTGCAAGGCTGGGCTTTAGTAGACCATTACTTTGGTCTGCTGTTGGTTCTTTAACTGAGGTGAGTAGATGTTTGTTCACATCTCCCCAGGAACAGCACGGCACAATGCAAATCAACCTCAGCCATTACACACCTTCTCTCTCCTTCCATCATAGCTTCATTCAAAATATTCACTTAGTACTGTGGCCATGATTCATTGTCCTTGGGGATGGGGTGTTGGTGTAAAGGGATCCCTGTGAACTCAGAATCTGTATGATGCACACCTGCATGATGTTGGATTTCCTGGCCTCTAGAACTGTGAGAAATGAATTTCTTTTATTAGCTCTCCAGCCTATGGTGCTTGGCAATAGCAACATAAAACAAACTAACACAAGTCCTTCCCAAACTGTTTCTCAGTCTGAAAACTCCTTGTTGAAAATCTCTCTTGAGAACACAGGAAAGAACTGACTGAACCGAGGGAGTCTGCCCCAGAGCTGTGTACACTCCTCACTGTTGGTGCCCATGGAAGCTCCATCTGGGGCTTCCTGGGGCAACTGACATACACAGCTCTAGGGGTAGCTGCCACACAAGGATTTTAGATGGGAGATAACTCAATCAGACCACGATATCATCCAAAGACAGAATCCTGTCTGTAGGAGTGAAACACCCCGGATTTCCAATATTTCTTTGTATCCGAGTTGCTAAACATTATGGATTTATACTTCCTTGCTTCCACTCCTGGAATGATTGTTGCAATTTTTGAAAAGTAGAGAGGAGAAGTCCCCTAAGCTAATGTCTCCCCTGATGCCAGGGAACGGATATTAATGTGTCAAGTGACATTGTGTGCTCAATTTGTTCCTTTAAGTTGGTGCATAAAAATCTCTGGGCCGAGGCAGTGTATCTTATGTGGATTTACGGAGCCTGGGCAGCAAGGGACTTGTAGGTCAGCTCCTTCCCCAGCCCTTTCTGAAGCATGAATCTCATTTTTTGAGCAGGTGGGTGTGACTCAAATTACCTGCATGTGTGTTGGCTGGGAGCAGGCAGACACTTCGTTCCCAAATTTATTTTCCGAGGCTCCATCTGCTACCTTCCTTCCGGGTGACTTGTGTGTGATACGGCATCTGGTGTGATGGCTTTTGGGATGGACATCTTGATGTATGATAATCATCTCTTAAGGACATTTGCACTCACATTTCTCTTTCAGGAGATGAAATATGAAGATGTCTTTCAATAAAGCAGGTGCTGCTTCTCCTTGCCAAGTCCCGCCTTGGGCGTTAAAGCCCTCCACCTAACAATGGGCCCCAGTGAGTGCCAACAGCTAGGTCGGTGTGTGTGTGTGTGGGGGGGGGGTGAGGCTGATGGAGCCAAAGAAAATATCTTGCTGTAGAAGTGATGAGATGATATGAAATGTCAGGATCTCAATGAATCACCCTCTGAGGGTTCATAAAATAGAAACACAGTCTCATTTCTATTATTGCTGTCTCAACAACAGCAAGCCCCATTTCTTTTTGTCTGCTTCTTTGCAGAGAAATGTAACGAACGACATTTGACATTAGAATGTATTTGAGGAGGAATGTGAGGAGAGAGCAGATCAGCTTGCTCAATCTGAGCATCATGGACCCTGATGGGATGATGAAGAGTTTGGGGGTCTGAGCACTTCCTTCAGTTTGCCTCCTACAGCCTGGCATTTATCTCTGTTTTCTTCCATGGTGAAAGGTGGATGGAGGGAGATTATTGATAGGCACTTTCGGCATCCATACAGCAGAGACTAACAGCGCATGCCTTCTAGATGGTTCCATAAAATGTGGTATGAACACCACTGCTTGACTTTGCCCAGCGAAATCAGTGACATACGATCATGGAGAGATGGCCTTGGAAGTCTTGTTAGAGAGGAGATTACCCTCTGAGACCTGACTGGGGAACTGATGAGAGAGAGGCCTCCTGCAGAAGCCATGGTAAATGGAGGGATATTTTCCCAAGGATCAAGCACCAAGAACAGGGAGGAGGAGAGGTTCTCAGAGTAAGAAGAGCTGAATGGACTTGTAAACCACAGTCATGGGGACAGACTTCGATGGGGCATGAAAGGGTCTGGGCCTCAGCTCTGCAGTTAGTGAACCCCAGCCGTTACCAGCAATCCTTCCTTCCGCAGTTTCAGTGACATATCTCCTGAGTGCTGCTGCCATTATGTGCTGGCCTGGGCATGTAGTGGCATGCAGTGAACAAAGAGGAGGGAATCTGTGTTCTCAGAAGCTACTTGGTGCTACAAAGTCCAGGAAGGTACAGGACATTTTCATAAAGTGATGAGGACTATGAAGACAGTATGGAGGGTGACACAGTGGTCGGGTGGTAGGGGAGATGGGGGCTTTGGGAAGAAAGGATGTAAAGCAATCGCTATCTAATGGGGCACTCTGGTCTGGAACAGAGAGCTGTGGAGAGTTCCTCCTACCCCAGCGAGGGCACATGCTGATGAGTGACCCAGGCAAGGATGCTCTAGAGAGTGACCAGATGCTGGTCATTAGTGTCTACTTTCCTCTCATGAAGGACAAGAACAACATATATGTGTTACTCCTCTGTGAGGGCAGAGAGACTGGAGTGACTAACTGGAATACTGTTCCAATTCTCGTCTTCCTCCTTTCCCTTTTTCCTTCTTCCTTTCCTTCTTTCTCCTTTTCTCTTCTTTCTCCATCATCATCATTTGTTTCTTCTTTTTGAGACAGGGTCCCATGTATCTCAGGATAGCCTCTAAATTGCTACATAGCCAAGGATGACCTTGAGCTGGTTCTCCTGATTGCTTCCTGAGTGTAGATGTGGACAAATTGCGTGGTTTTATGCAGTTCTGGGTCCCGAACCCAGGGCTTCATGTGTGATAGACAAAGCAAGCATTCTCCAGCTCCAGCCTCTGATGTTATTGTTGTTGTTGTTGACATTATGGGATGCCCTTCTCAGTGAAATTTGTAAAGGGGCAACAACTGTGACTCATATTTTGTTCAATCATGAGTATTCAATCAGGACACTTAATTTAGAGTCAATTAAATCCACAGTAGAATCTAATCTTGCTTGAGAATGATACTAAGGGGAAATTCATTCTATCTTGAATGATGGGTTTTTGGGCAAGTCAATACAATCAAAATTTATCCATTTTGTAGATAAATGAATACTATCATTGCTTAATTATAAGAGATGAATAAAACAGATTAGATGAAAATATGACTTCTCCACCATCTCATTCTCAAAGTGAAATTTGTCTTTTCCTTACTTGACAGGCACCTGCTAATAAAGCCATAGCTTAAGATCAGATGTCTTACTGGCATTGAAACAGACTGGTGGATCAATGGAATCGAATAGAAGACCCAGAAATAAACCCACACACTTATGGACACCTGATTTTTGACAAAGATGCCAAAATCATACAATGGAAAAAAGACAGCATCTTCAACAAACGGTGCTAGTCTAACTGGATGTCTACATGTAGAAAAATGCAAATAGATCCATATGTTTCACCCTGCACAAAACTAAAGTCCAAGTGAATCAAAGACCTCAACATAAAACCAGACACACTAAACCGGTTAGAGGAAAAGGTGGGGAAGAGCCTTGAACTCATTGGCACAGCAGACAACTTCCTGGACAGAACATCAAGAGCTCAGGCTCTAAGATCAACAATCAATAAATGGGGCCTCATGAAACTGAAAAACTTCTGTAAAGCAAAGGACACTGTCATCAAAACAAAATGACAGCCTACAGACTGGGAAAAGATCTTCACTAACCCTATATCTGACAGAGGGCTAATATCCAGAATATATAAAGAACTCAAGAAGTTAAACAGCAACAAATCAACTAATTCAATTAAAAAATGGGGTACAGAGCTAAACAGAGAATTCTCAATAGAGGAATATCGAATGGCAGAGAAACACTTAAAGAAATGCTCAACATCCTTAGTTATCAGGGAAATACAAATCAAAACGACCCTGAGATTTCACCTTACACCTGTCAGAATGGCTAAGATCAAAAACTCAAGTGACAACATATGCTGGAGATGATGTGGAGAAAGGGGAACTTTCCTCCATTGCTGGTGGGATGTAAACTTGTACAACCATTTTAGCAATCAATCTGGCACTTTCTTAGGCAATTAGGACTAGTGCTACCTCAAGATCCTAAGCATATATCCAAAATATGCTCAAGTATACAACAAGGACATTTGCTCAACCAAGTTCATAGCAGCTTTATTTATTTATAGCCAGAATCTTAAAACAGCCCAGATGGCCCTCGGTTGAGGAATGGATACAGAAATTGTGGTATATTTACACAATGGAATACCATTCAGTAATTAAAAACAAGGAAATCATTAAATTTGCTGGTGAATGGTAAGAACTAGGAAAGATCACCCTGAGTGAAGTATCCCAGAAACAGAAAGACATACATGGTATATACTTACTTATAAGTGGATATTAGACATATAATATAGCATTAACATAGTAAAATCTGTATACGTAAAGAAGCTAAGCAAAAAGGAGAACTCTGTAAGATGCTCAATCTTCATTCAGAAAGGCAAATGTGATAGACATCGGAAGAGGGAGAAAACAGGGACCAGGACAGGAGCCTACCACAGAGGGCCTCTTAAAGACTCTACCCAGCAGATGCTGAGACTCATAGCCAAACTTTGGGCAGAGTGAAGGGAATCTTATGAAAGAAGGGGGTGATAGAAAGACCTGGTGGGGACAGGAGTTCTACAAGGAGAGCAACAGAACCAAAAAATCTTGGCACAGGGATCTTTTCTGAGACCAAGTACCATGCATGGAGATAACCTAGAACCCCTGCACAGATGTAGCCCATGGCAGCTCAGTTTCTAAGTGGGTTCCCTAGTAATGGGAACAGGGGCTATCTCTGACATGAACTCAGTGGCTGGCTCTTTGATTACCTCCCCCTGAGTGGGGAGCAGCTTTACCAGGCCACAGAGGAAGACGATACAGCCAGTCCTGATGAGACCTGATAGGTTGGGGTCAGAGGGAAGGGGAGGAGGACCTCCCCTATCAGTGGATTGGGGTAGGGGCATGGGAGGAGAAAAGGGAGGGAGGATGGGATTCTGAGGGGACAAGAAAGGGTGCTACAGCTGGGATACAAAGTGAATACATTATAATAAAAAATTAAGTTAAAAAATGATTGGATGTCTTGTCCTGATGATAATAATAATGTTTATTAAACATTATATATACTTTTATTCAATTATACACATTTTCTCATTTAAATTCAAACTAACAATATAGAATCAGTAGCTTTGTTTTTCTGTCTTTTTAGACGTCTCATTCTGTAGCTCTGGATGGCCTGGAACTTACTACAAAGACAATGCCTCAGGCTCACAGACATTCACCTGCCTCTGCCTCACAAGTTCTGTGATTAAAGGTGTGTGCCACATGCACAGTTTTAGAGTTAGCATAGTTTATTATTCCCCTTTCAAGATGAGAACACAGAGGTAGGTGACTTGCCAAAGCCACACGTATGATAAGTGGCTGAGAAGGAATCGAGATTATTTGGGACCCTGTCACAAAGGGAGGCAGAAAACGAGAAGAAGAGAATAAAGAGGAAAAGGGAAGGGGAAGAAAAGGAGGAATAAGAAGAGGAGGAGGAAGAGGAGAAGGAAGAAATGCCATCTTTTTTTCTGTGGCTTTGGTAGGGATGAAATGAGAAGAGCAGACTTTTCAACTTCTCTCTTGTTTTTTTCTTTCCATAAAAAAATGAACCAATCCCCACAGTGCTGAGCTGTACAAGATGCTGAGGTCTGAATCATGAGTAAGTCAACATTCCTGCAGCCAAGCAGCCTTCCCTCCAGAGCCAGGCTTAGGCTACACCCATGATCTCTTCTCACACAAGAGGTATTTGTTGCTATATGTATTTATCATTTATTAAAGATGAAATCAAATTTATATACTAATGAGATATGCTTGTTTATTTTTACGTAAAAATTAAGTCTTGGTGGATTATATAATACTGTAAGTCATTGACTATCTTCAGTTCAGAGTTGATTGATATTTTGATGAGTACAAAAATGGCAAAAGTATGTTTAGGGCCATTTTGCAATTGTTGGAAGTTATTCCTTTATCCCGAGCTCCAATTCACATAATGATTTTTTTTTTAACGTGAAACTCAAGTCTGCAACTCAAACAATAATTTAAAATATCCAACATTCTGAAAAACCCAAACGTCTGTACACAGTATGATTCGCTAATTTAATGTTTATGTGCTGAGGAACAATGGTAGGAAAATAGTCAAGGTTGTTGTTTTCCATAATGAAACTATTATGTTTATACAGTTGCAGAAAACTGTGTACATACTGTAGAGCACTGTGGACCATAATGTGCAGTAGTCTCTAACCCAAGCCTGGCGTTTCAGGATGTGGCCATTGGTACTGGGTGGCTTGGAGGCATACCCAGTGCAGAGTACATGCATTGTGTGATCAGAACCAAGGCTGCAGTGAAACTGTGGCATGCAGCTCAGGTGCATGCCACCAGAGGTTTGTAGGTCTTGTGGAACATCTGATTTTGAAGGTGGCTGCATGTTCAGAAACCTTTCATTGTTTCCAATCAAACATATTTTTAAAATTATTTTTAATTTTTAAAACTATGTATGTGAGTACACACATATGAGTGTCTGCAGGCCAGTGGTAGCTGAGCCTCCTGGAGATGAAGTTACATGTGGTGTTGAGCTGCTGTGTGGGTTCTTGGACTTGAATTCAGGCCCTCAGCAAGAGCAATATACACTCCAAGCCATTGAGCCACCTCCTCATCTTCATTTGCCAATTAAAAAAGAGATTTATTTATTTTATGCAAATGAATATTTGTCTCAATGTATGCCTGTGCACCACGTGAGGGCATGGTACCTGCAGAGGTCAAAAGAGGGCATTGGATCCCTGGAGCTATAATTACAGACAGTTGTGAGTTGCTGTGTTGGTTTTGGGAATTGAGCCTGGGTCGTCTGGAAGATGAACCAGTGCTCTTAAGACCTGAGCCATCTCTCCAGACCCATTTTGCCTTTCTTAAGCCTCTCCTCTACTCAGTTATACAATTCCATGTATGAAGTTGGAACCACAGTTTAAGTAGCTGTGCTTTGGTGTGTGAGGCATGAACTTGCATGCTCTGATGAATAGAATTGAGTATGGACAAAGAACACAGAACTCTAAAGGGTGTAGATGGAACAGGGAAGGATGGATGAAGGGCATTTACTGAGTTGGATGGCAGAAACATTTGAAAGAGAGAGGAGTGTCTACAGCTATAAGGCATGCCCTTTCTGGGGGACCTGGAAGCAATTTGAAACTGACTGGATCACAGGACACATGTGAATGGCTGAGGAGAAGAAAGTTGCATATGTGTAGTACAGGGAGTTGAACCTTGGTCTCATACATGCAAGGTAAGCACTCTACCACTGAGCTACAGCTCAAGGGGTGGTGCAGATATGGATAGGCTAGACCAGAAAGAAACTTGTAGGCAATAAGCTTGTAGGCCAATAAACTTGGGTTTTGTGCTATAGGCCAGAAGCTCTCCACTGAGTGTTCACTAGCAACCTTATAACGGGATTCTGATTCACACACAGCCCAGCCTAGTGAACCTCCAAGTCCAGCGTCTTTGTGACCACAGTCAGGAGCAGGACAAAATGCTGAGGGCTGCTAGAGGATATAATGGAGGGCCCTGAGCAATTTAAGCAGGAGGGGGACAGGCTCCCTCAAGCAGCAGTAAAAAGTGTGGACTGTGGTTGGGGAAGAGAGTTTTAAAAAGAAAGGAAAAAGGGTGGAAGTGGGAAGAGGGCAGAGGGCAAAGTTTAGGAGGCAGGGAGAGGTGATGGTACCTGAGGCAGAGGAGAGGGAGGAGATGAATCCAAGAGGAGTGTTAGGACTACCATCCCTCCCTCAGCACTGATGAAGGGGTGTGGTCTGGGGAAACTTCTGGGGTCTGGAATAAAACTTCTTCAGGAATTTTTGTGCAAAGCAATCTAACTACGAAGACAAAGGACATATGATGCTATTCGCTCCATTGAAAGGCACACTGAAAGCTGACACACTATCTCCCTAACAAAGTATAGAAGGAGCAAACACATCTTTAGACACCTCCTGCCTTCTAGTCAAGGCTGTGTGCTGGCGACTCCTTTCTGCATCCCCGTGTCCAGCATGTGGCTGATACTCAGGGCTGAAGCAAACCTGACCACAAGAATCAACCCAAAGTTGTAGTGAGAAGTTTGATTTCCTCAAAAACCCAGTTATGTGAATGTGTTTGTGTTTCAGTCCCAGGTGTGGGATATGCAGCTGCATCATTTTGTCCACAGCAGCTGACTATGATTGTCTTGTGCTCTAGGAGGGGCGTGAGTTTTGGCAGCTTCAGGCAGTTTAATTCTGGGAAGTCTGGAGAGGGTCTAAATGGGAGAGCTCTGAGAGGGCCTGTGATGACTGCTGCTTCCTCTTCTGCTTCCTCCCCTCCCCCCCTCCCTGCTGGTTCCTTCTTACTTGCTGGCCTGCTGGCTTGCTAGATATTCTGATGAAGGCTGAACATGTCCATAGGAACCAAACATCAGAAAGTAGTCTAAAGAGGTCTATGCCCCCTTTCCCCTCTAACCTTCTTTCTCACCTACCTAGTGTTGGGTAGTTGGAAGGGACTGGGGTGGAGAAAGGTGGTAGAAATAAGAACCCAATAAAGTAGCACATACAAAAAAAATAAAAGTAAGAGATTGTGTCATGAGATTTTTGTGCTGGAAAAGCTATAAGTGATAACAGCTCGAGTTCAACTCAGCATGAGAGCAGAAACGAAATTTGCTCCAGCCCTGAGATCAACTGTACCTCAGTTTCTGAGTGTCATTTGGAATCGACATCAATGTCCTACTTAAGTCAATTAAGAAAAACATAAATAAATAGAAATGGCTTTCCTTTCCTAAGCTTGAATTAAAAATAAACTAAGAGAAATTGCAATAAATTAGTAAGTAAATAACTTTCAGAATAATCTTTGTTTATACAAATTTACTACAAGTGGTTGTAAGGAGAGTTTCAAGATTTAATTTTGCTTTGAATTAGGTATATGTGTCTTTACAGGGAGGGCAGATGCACATGATTTGCACGTGTGTTCAGGCCACAGGCATCCAAGCATCGGATCTGGAGTGGCAGGCAGCTGCTGGCCACTTTGTTGGGAACTGAACTCAGGACCTCTGCAAGAGCACAGTGTGCTCTTACCTGCTGAGCCATCTCTCCAGCCCAAGAGATAGTTTCAAGTGGACACTTGACCAAGCAGAGAAAGTAGGAGTCCATTAGCCACAGTGACTTCACTTTGGGAGGGATGAGCAGCTCAGGTCCACGACTGAGTGTGCAGGTCAGGTAGGGCAGCCAGGACTAAGAATCACCAGCTTGGATCCCATCGTCCCTTGCCTTCCCAGTGACTCAAAAGCGTATTGTTTAGTCTCCAAGTATTTGTATGGTTTCTGTGGTTTTCCATGATGTTCAATTAATTATATTTCATTGTTGTCTGATTTTTTTAAGGATTTTTGATATATTTTTTGTATTAGTGGGGTTTGTCTTGTGGCCCACAATGTGTCCAGTTTAGCAGAGGGGTTCATGGACCACAGACAACAATGTGTGTTTTCCTACCTGTTGGATGGAATACTGTTTAAATACCTGTCAAATCCTACCCCCCCTGAAAAAAATGAACCAAAAACCAAAAACCCCACACCAGATTGGAAAGTACTATTTTTATGTAGAAATATAATAAAATAAAACCTTGATTAAAATACGATAGATAGGCACAGTGGTGTTATCTCAGCTAGGGAAGACTGAGGTAGGAAGATTGCTTGAGCCCTAAGACTAGCCTAGGCTCAGAAGTGGGGGTGGGGAGCTAGAGAGGGGAGAGAAGGGGCTGGAGAGCTGGTTCAGTTCATAATGTGCACACACACATACACACACGTGCACACTTCTACTCCCACACAACATGCACACATACAAACACATGCACGCACCGCACCACACACATACACAAAATACAAAAGAAAAAAAAAGAAAAAGGAAAACTATAAAGCTGAACAGAAATTCATAGAGCACCTGTTATGTGGGGTCCTGGCCAATCAGCTTACAGGTGGATAATCTTCTGAAACTCCATAACGACAGCATTTAATAGGCTTGCGAAGGCTCGGTATTAAAACAGCATGGAGTTAGCTCAGGTGAACATAACCTCCTGTTGAGGCTGAAGAGTCAAAAGCTGTCATGTGCACAGATGTCTGCACGTGGGTGGTCCTTTTTGACCTTTGGCTCAGCGGTAGACAACTTACAATGTCATAGACAGAAAGCCACACACTGCACACCTAACAGGCAACTGGAGATTTTTTTTTAAAGGACAATTAGGACTGTGTACAAGTTTTACATTATGCCTCAATTTTGAATGTCCTCCATGTAAGATGGGAGGCTGCACTGTGTCTTTAATTATTGGCAAGATGAGGTCTGGGGAGTTAACAATTACTTAAACTCTATTTTTTAAGAGAACTGAGAGGTAAGGAGGTTTCTAGTGCTGAAATACTTCTAATAGTGCCTCTTTAAATAAAAAACATAAAAATAAAAATAAAAACTCAGTCAAAAGGAGCAGAGAAATGAGTTCTGCCAGGGCAGACTTACAGAGAAGCTGGACCTTGGGACCCTTTTGGTACTTCTGAGAGCTCTGATCTTGTCTGCATTCGTATTTGGCGTCAACTAAGAGGAAGCCTTTGAATTCTGGATTCACCCCTTTTCCATGGCACTTTTAATGTCCTAATGTCCCTGAGTCCGAAAAAAGTCCTGTACTTCCAGGCATCAAAGGCAAAGTGAGACCGAGGACAGCTCATTGTGTGCAATGAAATGCCAGGAGTTGAAGCCAGATGCCCAAGTACCCAACAATTTGACTGCAGCCTGATTTTCAGAGCGTGAGCTGACAGCTGGGGATAATTAGGCATCAGTATTGGAAAATAAGGCCATGTCACTGCCTTCTTAGTTAATATTTAATTTATCTTCACTTCGGCAAGCAGATCAGTAAACATGCGTCTATCAAATGCCTACCCTGTGGGCCAGTCCTGAACTAGACCAGAGCAGGCAGGAGCACAGATCCTTTCCAATTCTTAACTCAAAAGTCCTGAAGAGGCGGATTGGTGCATACTGAACACAGGTTTCTGAAACAGCCTGGAAAGTCCTCCAGGACGGGATGCAAAGCTGGTTCTCAGCCATCCTCAGACCTGCTGCACTCTGGTGGATGTGAGAAGGTAGGAGGCAACCACCAGGAACAAGGTCCAGGGAAACATGGTCTCCTACCCTCTCCTTCCTTGTTCAATGGTAGCTGCATCATGGAGACACAGCTTACATGGTATGGAAGAGGAACAGTCTTTATTGGTCATAGTTTTAGGTAACCATCAAAAGAACCCGCTCACGATGTCTCTCTCAAGCCCAACCTCCAGGCCTATTTGTAATTACCTTGATCTCCCCTTCCTTTCCCAAGCACAGACCAGTTTTTATAGACTTACCGATGATGTCCTTTCTAAGTCTGTGTCATGTCTAAGGAAGGGCTTTAGCCAGCACTCTTCCTACTGCCCACAGCACCCTGTCCAGAAAGGCTTTATTACTAGCTTGGAAGGAGAGGAGACATCATCTATCCTTCCAAAAAACCTCCTAAAAAACCAAAAGAGATAGAATTCAGGTACCTTTCTACATTGAAAGAATTGACTTTGAAATCTAATCCTAGATAGAAGCAGGAAGCAAATGGTAAGCAGCTGGGAGAAGCCAGACCTTTTAAGTGCTCCTGTAGCAATGGAGTGTGTCATTTTGCTGGAGCCCTATTTGGCAACGTACATTTCCTCAGGTCCAGACGTCCTGCCTTTAGGACTATCCCTGCACATTCCTCACGGTTGCTTCAGAGATGTATGCAGACAGATAATCACAGCAGACGATTCAACCTGCCCATCCCTCGCAGTCCCCTCCACGGGACTCCCAACGAGAATCCTCAGTCCAGATGGCATCGGACCTCATCCATGTGTGTGATGGCCTTTCTGCAGCTGCTAGGCACAGTCACTGACAGAGTTCACTGTTTTCCAAAGCCTGCTTGGTATTCATCTTGCTTAGTTTTGTTTCAGGACAGGCTCTTAGGTAGCCCAGACAGGCCTTGGACGCTCTGTCTTGCTGAGAACGATCATCAATTTCTGATACTTCTGCTTCTCTTTTCCCCAGTGCTGGGATTACAGGTGTAAATGATCACATCCTGTTTATGTGGTACTGGGGCTTGAACCCATGGCTGTGTGTATGCTAAGTGAGTGAGTTCTCTACCAGGTGAGCTACGGCCTCAGTCCTTACATCCTATTTTTATTCCCACTTCTGCTCTCTAATCTTGTCTTTGTGCTGTTACTGTCAGACCTCTGGTAATACCCTGGACTATCCTGTCTTATGATCACAGGGGCTTGACTCATGCATGCTACAAAGCAGTCTTTGACATCAGTGCTTTTGACTGTGAGGTTATATAGAATCATATTTTTATGTGTATAATTTTAGTGTGTGTGTGTGTTGTGTGTGTGTGAGTGCTTTGAGTGCAGGTGTCTGTGGAGCCAGAAAAGGGTGCCTGATCCCCTGAAGCTGGGGTTACAGGCGGTTGCAAGCTGCCTCACATGGATGCTGGAAACCAAACTCCTCTGGAAGAGCAAAATGATCACTTAACAGCTGAGCCATCTCTCTAGCCCCTCCCTCCCAATTATATCAAACAATTCCAACTTTTGCCTTTTGACTTGAGGCCCTTTTCACTTATTTTCATCTATCATTAATATCTCACACTTTCAGCTCACAAGAAACTTTCATCTTGTCAGAGAGTTGAAAGCCTGACGCGTTCAGCACACGGGCATCTGCAGACCTTTCTGTGTTCAGAGAGCAGTGGCTTCGTTAAGGGCTCAGCAAGCCGGATTGACAGACAACATCTTTTGAACATTGTGTGTCATCTAATAGTGATGTACTTTAGAACCCGTGCAGCGTTGGATTTGTATAATTTTTAAGAGCACAGAGCACATGCTTCTAAAGAAGGCCAGTATTACTGCTGGCTACTTAGTAACTGTGCAGGGAGAGGTTATGAAACCAGCTGGTCTGTATAGAGCAGGCACCAGCAACCTCACCCTGCTTCTTTTTTTTTTCATTATACAAATATTTATTAAGACATCACAGTGTTTCATTTATTATATTGCAAACAATCCTGCTCACAATGTCACAAAGGTATATTCATTTGATAAATTTGAACCACTATTTTCAGAATAATACTCAACCCTGCTTCTTAACATCAAAGGTGTTTCTGTATGCAGTGATTTTAGCTAACCAAGGCGACTGTGGACACATTTCACCCAGATTGCCCCCTGTGGTATTTCAATGGGCTCAAGGATGCTCTTTATCCTACTCAGTTTTTTTAAACTGTCAACTCAACCAGCCTAGAGTCACCGGAGGAAGAGGGTCTTAAGAGATTTCCCAGACTGGTCTGTGGACATATCTTGGGGCAGGGAGGGGTTGGCTTGATTGTTAATCTACGTAAAGAAGGCTCAGCATACCATGGGCAGCAGCAGTCCCTAGACAGGGTGGTCCTGAGCTGTATAAGAAAGCTCGATAAGCATAAATATGAGCATGAGCCAGCAAGAGTCCTCCTCCATGATTTCTGCTTTAAGTTCCTGCCTTAACTTCCCACAATACTGAACCTATAAACTGAATTAAACCCATTTCTCCCCTAAGTTACTTTTGGTCAGAGTATTTTGTCATAGCAACAGAAAGAAAACTAGAATATGACCCTTTCCCCCCATTCATTAAAAGGAAAATGGATAGTGACCTTTACATTTAGAATTTTCCCCTTAAAATAATTTACATATTAGAAAAATAACTTAAATAACTCTATTCAGTGCTTTATTCTAAATAATTTTTAGAGGACTGCTTTCACTTTCAGTTTGATAACTAATTTATTCTGTAGCTAATTGAATTACTTTGTAATTAGCCTACTGGAACAGGGAAGAAGACAAAATAAATGTCTTTGTGATTGGTTCCTTGTAATGACAGAGATGAGTGAGTAAACATATTTATTGTACCAGTCAATCCAGATCCTTTTGTCTCTGTGAAATAGCCTGGAATCCTCTTATTGTTTCCCTGATTCCTTTTCTGCATTGTGCATGTGTGTGTGTGTGGGTGGTGGTTAGTGTTGGCATTTCACTGTTGAAATTAACCTTGTGCTTTGAATTGACCCAGTGGCTGGCATTTGCCAGTCAAGTTTGAATCACTAATGAGGTTTAGTTTTCATTTATTGCTTAGGGGACTGACGGGTATGATGGAGTGTCCTGTTATTCGAGTGCATATCCAACATTCTGTGCTTCATCAGCAATAATGTGGAGAAGAATGCAGTGTGTACCAAAAGTTTTAGAAACTGAATCTTGTGTAACATTGGGAAGGTTTTTATGGGCAGCTTCTTCACTAGTGAGTTGTGAGTTGGAAGATAGAAACTTGGGAAAGATGTCTCATCCTTAACCCAAAGGGCTAGAATCACTTGACCCGAGCACCACCAGAGAGGGGCCCCAGAGGTAGTTACAAATGCAGCCTTGTTTTGCATAGTCTCAATGGAAATTTCTAAAGGACTATGTTCCTTAGGCAAGCTATACAATCAATTTCACTTTACAGAGGCTCGTGGGGTCCTTCTGTGGAATTCTGCTTCTTAGAAGCCTTGTTGAAAATCTAATAACCACCCAAGAGTTACTCAGGTAAGCAGGGAGCCTCCATGGCAATTTTTAAAAACATTTATTTTATGTTTAAGTGTTTGTGTCCCAGAGTCTTTCTTGTGTTCTATATGTGAACAGGTGCTCACAGAGTCTAAAGGCACCAGATGCTCTGGAACTGGAGTTACAAGTGGTTGCAAGTCACTTGACATGGGTGCTGGAAATCAAACGTGGGTCCTCTGGAGAAGTAGTACCTGTTCTTAGCTACACGGCCATTTTCCCAGCCCTGTCAATAGCTAACTGATGTTAATGGCCACTGCTCTGTGGGAATTCTTTGCAAAGGCACTGCACTGAACAAGGCAGTGTGGTCTGAGCTGCCCTTTCACAGGCCTCCACTGCCATGGCAGAGCATACACTAATGGTACATTTTAGTGCCTCTTCATTAGGAAGAGAGAATAACAGTTTTCCGCCAGGACACAGATGTGTTGAGAGACTGGATTGGGGCCTAAGCTAGGTCAGAGAACATGCATAATAACTCAGCCTGCAGTTTCCCACGTGAAGGAAGTGATGACTATGAACTTATTCCCCTTTTAATTAGCCCCTTTCCCAGATGCACAGACCAGTCCCTTTCTCTTAGTACTCTCCTGTCTTTAAGGTCCAACACGATGTGTCATTAATCTTATGAGAAAAGTGCACTTTGAGACAATGTCATGGCACTAGCTAAGTAGATTCCCTAGAAAGCCTTCCACTGGGGCTTCTTGGCTATTCCAGCACTTTAAGGAAAGTGAATCTGCTTTACTTGTTTGAAGGAAACAGTCAGGGGAAGGCAGAGCCTCCGGAAGCCAGACAGTGCAGTAGACCTTCTTTGGGTGATTATTTGTGCGTAAGCATGTATGCCCATGAGTGGAGGCCTGAGGTCCACTTCTGGGTTCATGCTTCAGGTACTCTCCACCTTGCTTTTTGAGCCAGGGTCTCTCATCAGTCTGGAGCGAACCAAGTAGTCTAGGCTAGATGGCTGGCTAGACTCAGGGCTCTGCCTCTGCCTGGCTAGTGTTGGGATTACGAGTGTACATCACCACATCTGGCTTTTTATTTTTTATTTTTATTTTTTGATGTGAGTTTTGATGAGGTTTTCATGCTTACAAGGCAAGCACTTTACCAACTAGGGAAACTCCCCAGAAGCAAGAGGCCCCTCCTTCTCAAAGCACCTGATATTGCGACTCTGATGGCAAGGTGATGCTGACTGTGAGCTCATCTGAAATGAGATTTATTAACACATGAAGAGGGGCTTGGGAGATGTCTCAGCAGCGAAGAGCACTGCTCCTGCAGAGGATGGGGCTTCCTTTCCCAGCACTTACACAGTGGCTCACACTATCTGTAGTTTCAGGGCATCTGATGCCTTATCCTGACCTCTGTAAAGTACCAGGCATGCATGTGGCATATGGCGTGCGCATGCACATGCACGCACACACACACAGGCAAATACCCACATATATGAAATATAATAAAAATAGGTCTATAAAAAGGGAGTCAAATGAAAATCATAGAAAGCCTTGACACTGGACTAGAAAAAGCAGAATGCAGAATACCTAAGCCTAATGGTAGGCTTTCAGATTGTCCCATTCCAAACAAACAAACAAACAATAAAAACAACATCTAATATCTATGGGAAATCATTCAACAAACAAACATCTAAATTTTTATAATGCATGAAGGTGAGAAGAAAAGCTAAGAGTATCAAAAATGCATTCGATGAGATCAGAACAGTATGCATCCCTCATCCTGGAAAATATGCAGGCATCTGTGTGCAAGAGCTTCATAGGAACTAAACAGATATGGCTGGAGAAGACTTCAAGCCAAGTACAGTAACATGAGCAGCAACTCAAGACTGAGAGGGACACATAATGGTTCAAGGCCGGTCTGGGCTATGTAGACAGACTGTCCAAAACAACAACAACAACAACAGCAACAACAAAAGGTCTTTACTTGTAACATATTACAGCCAAACTAGAAAAGCACAAGACAAAAAAAGAAACTCTGTAAATGAAAAGCACTAAATCCCATTCTAGTTCATTCCCACTTGATTTATTGGAGAAACCTCATTCAAGAAAGAATAGAATGCTAAGAACCCAAGCAAAATAACTTCCAACTAACAATTCTATATCCAGCAAGGCCATCCTTTTAGAAATGGTAGGGAAAATAAAGACCTCTTAGGACAAGCTAACCCCGGGGGAATTCATGACCACTAGGTTAGTTTCTTGGAAAGGCTTATGGGAGTCCTGCATCCAGAGCAAAGGGAAGTACGTGGAAGTGTAAATCCCGCCTAGATTAGTAGATACATGAAGGGAAATAGAAGAGACTGAAACAGTATCAATGAGCAAGCAAACACAAGATGAACCAAAAAGGACAGGAAGAACAAAGAATATTCAGGAGAGAGGAAGACTTGGCGAAATGGCAGGAACAAATCATTAACTATCAACAATAACCTTGAGCAGACCAAATTCTCCAAATAAGAAAATGCAGAGGGTCTGATGGATAAAAGTGTGACCTAACAATATACTGCCTATAACAAACCCACTTTACAAATAAACACACGCACACGCAAACACACACTGGAAGAGAAAGAATGGAAAATACGAGTCTCAGCAAATGGGAACGTAAAGCATACAGGAGGAGCTATGATGAACTCTGGCAGGATAGATTTTAAAACAAAAACATTACTACACAGTGATCAATGGGTCAGTTCAACAAGAAGAGATGATTATAAACCTGTGATGGACCTAAAATTGAAGCACTCAGTTTCACAAAACAAACACTATTTTAGATACAAATGAGGGATATAGGTTGTAATATAAGAGTAGTTAGATTTAAATACCCCATCAATGGACAGGTCATCTCGATAATCAATGATGAAATGCTACAGTGGCACTATACTATAGATTGAATGGATTGAACAGTCATTTACAGAACATTCCATCAAACAGCCAAAGAACACATGTGCATGAGACCTTCTATAAAACAGATTATATGCCAGGTCAAAACTACATTTTAACAAAATGTAAAAACCTGGAATATCTTGTTGCTTTTCTAATCACAACAAGTTTCTTTGAACAAATGAACATGGAAACACAGTTTACTAAAACCTTGGGGGATGAAGCAAAAACAGTACTAAGAGGGAATTTTATAGTAATAAATAACACAACAATGCACTACACATTATAAAGAGCTAGAAAAGGCAAAAACAAATCACTTAAAACTAGTAGAAAGGACAAACTAGAGACTAAAAACATAATACTAGAGATCAATGAAGCAACACATTCATTCTTTGAAAAGATTGACAAAACTGTAGATTAAAAATGAAAGAAATAAATAAGATTAATATAAAAAGAAATATTACTACTGATACCACAGTTGGATGTTATTATGAAAAAGTATATGCTAATAAATCACTAAGCAGAAAAATACGGCAGAGACATGGGCAGGCTGGCAGGGCTATGGTGAGCCAGTATGTGATGTAGAGATGGGAGAGAAAGAGAAGCAGAAATGGAGATGTGATGCCACCTGAGACCATGGCTCATGCTGCCACCCAAGGCCATGCTGGGGTCTGTGTTAATGTCCGTGGCCCATGTTACCATGAAAGGCCATGTGGATGTCTATGATCTAGGCTCCTGCCTGAAGCCATGCTGATATCTCAGGACTGTACTGAGCTGGTCCCCTCATCACCTGGGCAGCTTGGGAGAGCTGGTCCTCATGGCATGGATGTAGGAGAGCTGGCAGGTTGACTAACTCAGCTACCACCCAGGCCCAAATATAGGGCTTTGAGCTGGTCCACCATCTATGAGCATTCTATCTGTGAGCTGCTGGAGTGTCTGAAGGGGCTACCCCCGCAGAACCAAAGTTTCAGGATCTCCAGGACTCTGGACAACAGCAGGATAACTGAGAGGAGTCTCAGTGAGGATCCAGTACTGATAGCATAGCAGAAGCTGAAGGGCTTAAACCAGACCGATGACTCATTGCAACAAACATCTGCAAGTCAAGCTGTTTGGGAACAGGATATACTGCATGACACACAGCAGCTTCCAATGGCGCTATAGTGAGTGCATATGTGACGGAGAGGTGGGAAAGACAGAGGACCGAAATGATACATGCACAGTGAGGCTGGAGATGCAACAGCTGTGATGGATGTGAAAGAAGGCCGGGGTTGATAGAGTTGCGGGTCGTTTCCCAGGAGTTAAGTGAGATTTTTTTCAATAGGTATTTTTATTTTCTTTTGGTGGAGGGAGGAAGTTCCAAGGCTGGAGGTGGATTTGGAGGTCTGGGAAATGAGTGGGATTGGGGTGCATGATGTGAAATTCACAACGGATCAATAAAGAATTATGTTAAAATCCATAAAAAGTATGGACAAATTTCTCGACTCCTCCCTTGACCCAAGCTGAAGTGTGAGGAGTCGCAGGCCTGCATGGACCTATAACTAACTAATGAGATTGCATCAGTGAAAAACCGTTTCCGAGAGCCTTCCCCAGAGGGTTCATTCATGAAGTTTACTAAACTTTTAAAGAGGCAATGCCAATTATCAAAGCAATGAATAGAACTGAAAAGCAAGAAACCTTTCCAAACCCATTTTATGAGACCAGTGTTGCTCCACAACCAAAAGAAGGAGGTAACAAGAGCAGAGCTATAAGTAATTTCTTCCATGAACATTGATACAAAATGAAATTCTGTTGCTCACCAAAAGTGAAATTTGGCTGCACATCAAAAAGACCATTTGTCATACTCAAGCTGATCTTATCTCAGGAATATACGGATGGGTCCACAGACAAACAACATCACACATACTCCAGAATGAATGATAAAAGCATGTGGTTATCACAGTAAATGTAGAGGAACATTTGACACAGTTCAACTTTCCTGTATAATAAAACCCCAGAGCTATAGGCCTAGCAATATCATGCTTCAATGTAAATAAGGCTTCATTTGTCCAACCCACAGCCAGCGGTACAGTAGGCGAGGAGAAACTGAATAGCCCCAAACTTCTGCTCCTACTGCCTTCACCTCCAAAGAGCTGCTATTAGTGGGCCACCATGTCCACTGGAGACTGGGTGCAAGGTTTTGTGCGCGCCAGACAAGCAGTCTACCAGCTGAGCTACACACCCCAAGCTCATTCCCTGAATAACTTCCAGATCATCTGTCATGGGCAAAACATACAAGAGAGATCTGCCCGAGAAGACTCTACTTTGAGAACTCTTAAAAATACAACTTCCTACAGTCATGTTTGGCATTTTTACATACATTTAAAAAATTTCCTGTTTCCCCGCAGAACCAAACACACGGCCCCTTATGCTCGTAATCAGTGGCTACCCAAATCCGATATTACTCCTCTTTCCGTATGCCTTGTAATGTCTGTGATTTTTCTCAAGTGTCTTGTGAGTTTTTGAGAACTATGCTTCTGATTGCATTTGTTGTTCTGTTCACCATATTAAAAAACAAACAAACAACTAAACCAATGAGAGCAAAATCAATAAAATCTCCCAATAATTAGATAAAGATGCCGTGCAAACTGCATGGCTGGCTTGCATTTGCTGCTTGTAAGGAAGTTCAGAGGGGCCAGTGTTTAATGCATCAAAACAAAGATTATTTGAAAGTTGAATGCATAAAAAAAAAAAAAAGGCAAGATGGCTTGGATCTTGGATGCCTCTTGTTCGACCCTTATGGCTTTTGTAATCGGCATAATTTTGGCAAAGAAAAGAGTAGACTTCCAGCTGTTTCAAGTCACAGATGTATTCTTTTTTGGGTTGTTCTAAAAATATGTACAGACTGTTTCCTTACGTTTTAAATCAGGCTTCTCTTGATGGATTTTTGCTTTGATTTGGAGTCCTTTGGTTCAGGACTGGGAGAGTGAGTTGGAGACTGACTTTGTCTGGAAGAAAATGTCCAGAGCAGTAAAGCCAGGCAGCCTTTGCTGTCTCTCGGCTTCCACTTGTTAATTCACACTGTGTGCCCAGTCCCAAAAGTTGACAAAGAACAAAATGTGCCTGGCTTTCTTAAGTGTCGGGGGAGGAGGAGGGAAATTCCTCTTCATTTCAGGAGCTCTTCTTGAGAGGAGAGGGTTTGAGGAGACCTGTGGGGGGCTGCTGAGAGCTCAGACCAAGAACATAAATTAGGAAGAATATTTAAACTGTCAACACACAGCTCTTTACTATAAATGTCATATATAAGTCCTCCAGGCAGACACTGGTTCTTATTCATCCAAGGTCTGTCTCTGCAGAGGCCAGTTGGAGCAAGGGTTGGATACCCAGCCCAAGGCTACTGTGGGACATCTAAGAGGCAACAGGGGATCCTGGGATAGAAGGATGGACAGCATCATCTAGAGAAGAAAGCCAAGACTCAGAAGCCCGGAAGTGTGATAGGAGCTCAGATATGGGGGGGATGGCTGGGACTAGTGCAGAGGAAGAAAGCTCTGGAGCCAGCAGGCAGGGTACAAGGCCCAGCTGTCACTTGCACTCTGGTTTCGACGAGAAAGCTGCTTTGTGGCTTGTGCTCAGGCGTTACTCTCATCTGTCAAATGGCAATGGTGATATGTCTGCCTCACACAGGGTTAAAGGGAAGGATGTGTGTCAAGCACCGAGCGCGGCACTGCGAGCCTAGCAGGAGCTTAGAACGACAGTCTGTCATGACAACGATCATGGATTCCCTAGAAACTGAATTAAAAAATTAGTGCTAATGGACAGATGTGAAAGATATTTTACTTCATCACAAATTGGGGGCCTATGAACCAGGACAACAGTTGCTTTGTCTACAAGATTACGGAGACTAAGAGGATTTCCAGAACTGGTGAGGGCGAGTATTGGTAAGTATTTGGTAATATCTATGACAGTTGAAAAAGACACATACTCATGATCTTAATCATCTGACTTCCGGAAATCCAGTACAAAAAAAATAGACAGGTAAACAGATATGTGTAGCTATTATGAATGTTTACCACATGACTGTTTATAGCAGCAATAACACAGAAATGGAAAACAACCTAATGTCCATCAGAAGGAGAAAGTAGAATAAAACACAGATTTTCCTTTAATGGAGTATTAATACCAATAAGAAAATAAGAATGAGGTAGAGCTGTGTTTGGAATATCCACAGGAGTAAATAAAATGAAATAGTATGGTGACCAACAAATGGATACCATAAAATGTCTTATATACAGATACACAAAATATAAAATATCTTATATACAGATAGATGGCAACATCTGTGTAAGTGTGATAAAAGATTAGAAATGACACATACCAGTCTGAGAAGGGTACCACTTTTGTGGGTTAGAAGGTAGGATGAGAAATGGGTAATACTCTTTTTTATAACATGTATACATACATACATACATATACATATATATATATATATATATCGCTGAATGTGGTGGCACAAGGGAGAATAAGCACACACACATATATACACCTTTAATCCCAGTGTTTGGGAGGCTGAGGTGGGTAGATCTGTCTGAATTTTAGGCCAGCTTGATCTACACAGTGAGTTCTAGGCCAACAGGGCTACATAGTGAGACTCTGTCTAAACACACACACATATATATGTACATATATATGTATAGCGGTGAGTTGTATATGCTTTTGTTTTGTTTTTCAGCATTATCTACACAACGCCTAAGAAAAGAAAGAAAATGAGAAGAAAGGAAAGGGAAAGGAAGAATGAGGGAAAGGACAGAGGGAACGTGGTGAATCAGGATGTAGCCACAGGAGTTTCTGACATAGCCTAGCACACAGTGAGAACAAGTCAAAATAAGGACTGATTATTATTCAATCAATGAAGGAATCCTGAAACACGATTCCCTTATCTGCTTTTGAAATGGCCGTAGCTTGCACAGCTGCTGAAGGAGGCCTGGGCACAGACCCTTGGTCTCTGGACAGCTTGTTCTATGCTCTTTTGGGGAGGTTCACACAGGGTTTCAGCCCACGATGACCTGGGCCACTGTGGTCCAGATGTTGGATCTGAGGGGGAAAAACCCAATTGTGAAACTGTCCTCAGAGTTCAAAGTGCGGAAGCCAAATGCTACCCTGTGCGTGCCAAGGCCCAGACATTGCAAAACACATGTAATTATACAAACTCAAGACAACCAAATGTTCTTCCTCCTGATGTTATCAGGAGAATTCCAGCTCACAGATTAAGATAGCACCGGGTGACATTCCTGGATTCTTTCCCCAGACCATGTTTCCAGCTTCATGGCTGCTGGTTTTTGAAAGGACGTGGTGTCATAAATTTCAGTCCTCTCTTGAGGGAGTTCACAAAGCATTTAAGGCCTCAAGACTCAGTGTCTAAGTGGGCTTCAAAAATCAGCTTAAACATAAAGCTGCTTCTTCCCATTATGTTTACTTGAACAGACAAATTCTAGACATCTGAGAAGATGCTTTCTCTGACTTAGAAGGGTGTAATGGATGGCGGTGGCAGTAGCAAAGAAAGAAGCTGGAAGCAGGGATGGGAGGTGTGGCCAGAGCTGAGGAGATGTGTCTGCCAGGAAGCCTCTGGAGGCAGAGAGCTGAGCCAAGGACGCCCAGGCTTGGAGAGAGACTCAGCCTCTGCAGAGGGCTTAGGCAGCAGGGTAGAAAGCTAGGTCTGTGGCAGTGGGCTCGGGCACAAAGCCAACAGGAATGTCCCAGATGGCAGGAGTCTGAGTGGGAGGAGAAGTGGCTGTGATCACTGGCAGGGCGGAGTGTGTGGGAGACCCTGCAGAGGAAGGGGCTTGGGGAACTGAGGAAGAAAAAGTCGTTTGCTCTTCGTTCCACCTTCCACTTTAGCTTTGTTTAATCTGGGTTTTAAATCTTTTTTTTTTTTTTTTTTTTAGATCCTTAGCAGATTTCAGAGGGACTTGATAGCCATCAGCTCCCGGACGTGCAGTCTGCCTCTAATTTTTGTTATAACCATCCACACAGCAACAGTTTCTGTATTGGGCTCTTTCTGCATTGAGGACGATTTCCTAAGAATAGATTCTGAGAAGTGGGACAACTGGGTCAAAGGAGAGGAACATATTTTATGTGTCTTAATGTACAGTGGAGAGCATTTGGAAAGCCAAATTGCTTTCCAAAAGGTTGGTTGAACCCAATCACTTTCATTTCAAACAAGATTTTATGGGTGATTATGCAGGCCTTTAATGAGATGTTTGGCTCAGAAATGATAGTACAAAATCTGACATTTATTCGGTGCTAATCATAGCTTTTCTATCCATGGTCTTATTTAATCCTCACAACAATGTAGTGTGACAGACATTGTGCTGCTGGTTTCCCAGATGAGGAGACAAGCTCAGTGAACTTAAGCACATTCCCAAGGTCACATGCTCAGTGGGATGATAGGCTTGAACCCAGAGTTGGCCCTGGGGCCCCACCTTTCCTTCTATTTCATGCCACCTCCATTTGTCCCCAAAACACAAACAGTGATACACCTGAGAAGCTTTCTCAGAGCTATGAGGCTACAAGCTGCTTCCTTACAGGTGACATCACCACCGCAGACAAAGTTTCTTTTCAGAAGAATGACATGCTGGCAGACGACAGTGCTCACACCTGTAATCCTAACACTCAGGAAACTTGAGGCAGGAGGATTGCCACAGTTTGGGCTGCGGAGTGAGGCCCTGTCTTAAAAAATAAAAATAAGGAGGAAGAACTACATCTTATTTTAGAGTAATATCAACTGTTTTCTGGGTCACACTCTGGCTATTTCTATGACAAACTTCAGTTCGGACCCTTATCATACTACCTTGAACCACAAAACAGCCTTAAATTGTCATCCTGGAACCTCCCCTGAGCTGAAAATGGAGCAGAACAGACTAGATGGTCCTGAGCCAAGTCTGTGAGTTAGCGTCTCTCACTGTAAGCTCACAGGTTCTTGAATGCTTTCACTGGCTTGTGTTTTCTATAAAAGCATATGTAAATATCCGTGCTGGACATTTTGCAGGACTCAAAACCAAGTGTTCCTCTGAGACTTCCCATCCATGGCATGGGCCTGCAACTGAGGCTGGTCTAGGTTCCCAAGACTGACTGGACAAGATATGCTATCCAATGGTCAATAAAGAAGAAAGAACCAATGGGTTGGGTTCAGCGACTAAGAGACTGTGTCTGAGAACTAGGCTGTGGAGTAAGAGAAGCTGAGTTCCAATCCCAACTCTAACACTTAGTTGCGGTATGACCTCAACATCTCAAGACTGTTTCCAAATCTGCAAAACAGAGACAAGTAATGGCATTTGATGTGGTTATTCTGAGAAGTAAATGGGGCCAAACATTTCGTGACTTCATACAGAACTTTGGGGTGGAGTTAGCACAATCTGTGTAAGCTTGAATAGAAATGAAGAAATTAACCTTTTAGGCCAAAGAGTTGAATCAAATCCTCAGAGTCTGAGCTGGGCTCTGTGAATGGGAAGGACAGTCCAGACTAGGAGTCAAACTGAGTCAGGATGCAAGGAGTGGGGGGTGGTGATGGAAACAATGTTAGAGAAGTTGATTAGAGCCACGATAGAGGAACTTGGATTTATTTAAAGGAACAAAGTAAGGAAAAAGATTATTTGCCGTTTCCCACCATACCAATGTATATCCTCCTCTTTGCTGCCAAATGTCCCCCAACACCCCAATTTTAGCATTTCTACCTAGTACAATAGAAAGTATTCCCTGGGATGCCCTCTTCCTCCAACCCAAGTCTTATTTGTCCAACAAGATCCAGGGCAAATCTCTGTTCTTCTGTCAGCCTGAGCATCATTCTTCCCTTCCCCCGGTAGCTAAGAGACACCCTCACTTGTTCATACTCTTCTGTCAGCTATTCTTTTCACAATTCCCTTGGCAATAATCACAAGCTGCTTCACGATGCATTTTCTGTTGTTGAATTGAACAGAAGAACTATTTTCTATGCCTATTTAACTTGTCACATGTGTCTGGTTTGCCTTTCTGATGCAAGAGTCCAAAGGACATCCTGGAATCATTGACAGGGAAGAAATTTCAGAGACAGAGAGAGACAGAGAGAGAGAGAGAACCAAGCCTGTGTGATTTCCAAATTATATGTACGTTATTCATATACGTGCGATAGTTCATCCTTACATAATCTAATATGCAATGTCATTAGAATTTATTCAAACAATTTTAGCGACAGGAAGACCAAAGGTAGCATCTGCCATTGACTTTCACCCAGTCCTGCTCCTTATGTCAGACCTGCTGGACTTAAAGAAAGATCAAGACTTTCTTACATGTGACCATCACACTGGTCTAAGGAATTGGCCAGTTTCATGAGAGAAGAATGTCTTATCCTGGATTCAGGGGAGAATTTGCAAAAGCCACAGAAACATGCCAAACACAGAGGGAGACTGTGGAGGTCCAAGAAGGCTCTACTCACTGAGCTCAGGCCATGAGCTTGCCTGATGTCCTACGCGGCCATGACTCAGTTTACCTGGACTTCACTCTAGTGATACATTATATGTGGGGTATCTGTGGACATATGGCCTGTTTGCTGAACTGCGTATAATTCATTCTGCCATTGAACTAGCACTTTTACTGTGTCAACCCCCCATTCTTTCTTGTTCTTTCAGAGAATCGACTGTGTGACCCCATAGATGAGTAAAGAAAGCAGCTGAGTTTGTGTAAGAAAGGTTTTTCAAGAGACAGAAGTTGGTAGCACAGAGAAGTCAAGGTTGATAGATTCTTATCAATAGGTAGGTCTTAGATGGCAAGGGATGGGGCGTATGCCATGTGCAAAACTGCCAACTAAACACTGCAGCTAAGAGCAGTGACAGCAATTACCAAGAGAGGTTCATGAGCCATTTGTGGGGTTCTACAAGGGTTACATTCTCATTCAGGACAGCTGGTGAATGTAGGTGGGGCTGATGAATGGCCTTGGAACCTTCTTGGTCTGACTGTCAGTTGGCTTTGAGCATCTGGAGCTCTTCTCTTCCACGGACTTGGTGGGCTCTGAGGGCTCAGGGATGTGTGCATTCACAGGACGGGTGGCAAAGCCACGGGCGAACGGTGCACTTTGCTGAGCCTACAGGGCCTGTAGGGGCTGGCAGCACCTCTGCCCATTTTTACATCTTGCCTGGCTGACTCTCAGGAATCCAGAGATGGGGAATGGTGTTGGGGGGCAGTAGGAGTGTAAAATTAAGAACCACAAGGTCCAGTCAGAGTCAGACAAGACAAAAGAATGGTCTGTGGTCTGTGCTGCGACAATCTTACCATACTCACAAGGTGGCTTTCATTTTATCTGTCTGGCTGTTGATGGCGGCAGTTCTCATCTTTACAGGGCTGGCCTGAAGGGGAGAAATGTTTCCCTATGCCTCACTCATGACCCCCCCATCAACAACCATTTGTGTTTTGAAAACAATAGCAATTAATGGCGATCACAATAGTTATGAGCCATTAATCTGTCAATTAGTAAACTAATCCCTTATCCCATTCCACCAAAGATCAGAGGCAGGAATTATTAGCATCCTTTGTCATGGTAACCCGAAGAGAATGATGACAGCTTCAGAGGGAGCCAGATGGTAATGGCAATCATGATTGGAATCGCTAGGACAGAAATCAATGCAAAGTGCAAAGGCTGTTTGGAAGAAGAATTTGTGCTAATAGGTCAATGAGGAAAGAGGATGAGGAAAGGTAATCATTAAGTGAGCAGAGAGTACACAGGAAATTCAGGCCAGGGACTAAGACAGGTTGAAGTGATAGCAAACACAATTATCACTTTGTTGCATATTTGCATTGTGGGCAGTGACTGGATGCTTTACATAATATTATACCATATAATCCATTATTGCCTGCATAGCCCACTTACAGATGGGGAAACTGAGGTACCTCAGTCATTGAAAATCCATCAATGCACCTGTGGAACTTAAAAAAAATCCTTTCTCGCTTTTTTAGTTTGAATGAGAATGGCTCCTACAAGGCTCATATGCTTGAATATTTGGTCCCAAGTCAGTGGAACTATTTGGGAAGGATTAGGAGGTGTGGCCCTCTTGGAGGAGGCATGTTACTGGGAGCAGGCTTTGAGATTTGAAAAGCCCACACCATTCCCAGTTAAATTTCTCTGCCTTTTGCTTGCAGACGGATGTATGAGCTATCAACTGCTATTGCAGTGCTTTGCCTGCTGGCTGGCTGCCGTGATGGTTACGGACTCACTCTCTGAAGCCACAAGCTCCAAATAAACTCTTCTATAGATTGCCTTGTTCCTGATGGCCTCTTACAGCAATAGAAAAGTAACCAAGACATCACCAAACTCTCTTTCCCCATCTCTCTCTCTTTTGAATCTAATTTACCTGAATCTGAAGCATAAGGTTTAATAAAACCCACCAGGTTTTATTTATTTATGCATCTTTTTTTTCTGTTGGGCACATGCATGTGAAGGTCTAAGGCTGCTGTCAGGAGTCCTTACCCCTATTCTTTGAGGCAGGACCTCAACTCAACCCAGAGCTCGCTGGTATGGCTACTCTTGCTAGCTAGTTTGCTCTGGGCTATTCTCTGTCTCTACCATCTAAAGCTGAAATTATGGACTAGTCACCATGCTTACCTGGCATTTCTGTGGTTCTAGAGATCTGAGCTCTGGTCCTCATGCTCACATGGCAAGTACTGAGTTATCTCCCTAGCCCCTCCCCCCAGCTTTTTTGAGCAGCATGGATATGTGCCCAATGTTCTGAGGAATGCAGAAAGACCATGGCTCAAGAGGTTGCATTACACTTACATGTAATAAAAACATATTTATTGCTGGCTTTGATCCACACAGAGCTTCTTATTTATTTATTTTTTAGAGGGGGCTATTTTGGCTTACACTTCAGATTATAATGCATCATTGAGGGAAAGCAGGGCAGGAAGCGAAGCAGGAACTGAAGCCCAGCATTATCTCATAGGGGCAGGATCCTGCTGGTCAGCATTGATGTGACTTCCTGAGGGCCCTGAACCAGAACAGTCAGGGGAAAGTGCAGATGCTTTTCGAGTCAGGTTTAGATTTGAATCCAGACTCTACAACCTGCCAGCGGGGTGACCTTGGCACTTTACTTACGTTCTCTGAGCTGAAGTTCCCCATCTGTAAATGGAAACACAACCTACAATGCACAGAGCTGTTGTGTATTACGTGTCTCACCCAGAACCTGGCAGTGACCAAAGGCTTAATAACTACTCGCTCTTCTTCTTTCTCTCCTAACTCTAATGTTAGAGGGCCAAAAAAAGAACAAATGCTATGATACTCAAAAACCTGGGGAAAGAAACTCACTGGCTCTAATTAGATCTTAGAGCATGTCAACAGGGGTGGCATATTAACCAGACATTGTGTCTGCCAGCAATACTTAATTGTTCACGTGAAATTTCATGCAATAAAGGGTCTATACTTTTAATTGCATGGAAAGTTGTGTTCACTAAGCAGGAGAGGGGGACGAAATAGCTCTTCTCCAGCAAGGAGCACTGAGACGAGCTAATTAGCATGCCTGGTGTCTCAAAAATTGAATTCAACCTAAGAGTGTGCTATTAAGGCTCCCACATTAGACAGGGAAGTAATCTGAAATGACTGAGCTCTCTGCACAAACACCTAATGTTACTCTAATGGGCCCAGAAAAAAAAATGGGGATGATATCAAATATAGTTAAAAAGGAATTTAAGTTTAATTGCTGCCTAATAAAATTATGAGTGTGTTTTCCTAACTATAAAGCTATTTCCCAGTCATGGTTAAAGATTTTGCAATTTAATAAATGATCAGGCCCAGCTTGCTTCTGTGGGTCCTTTTTCGGTTTTTCACACTCATCTCTTGCGGAAACATAGCCAACTGCTGGTCCCTCAACACCTGAGCGCACTTGAGGTCAGGACTTTTGCTAAGAAGAGCAGGACAGCAAGTCTCACCACTCTCTTCTGTTTTGCAGCGAGCTGTGGAGTGCCCTGACCCCACAGGGTCACCGCTGGTCTATATTAGATCACTGTAAAAAAATTTTTTAAGCCTCTTATGGGCATTTGAATTAGGAAAAGTCATCTTTTGGGGGCAGCCAGCTTGAAAAGAAAAATGGGGCCTTGATTTCAGCTCCCATTTGCCTCTGCAGCTGGGTGACTGTGTGCAGGCTGCAGACAGCACTGATTTCCCTGGTCGTCCCAAGAGCTGAGGTCCCATTCTTGCAGAGGTGGAGTGACAACCTCCAAGATAAGAGACGAAAAGGGCTTCTTACTGAATGACAAAGTGGTCTTAGAGATGGGCATTTGGATAGTTTACATAATGGCTTACAGACCTGAGCATCCATATTGTACAAAAACGAGGTGGCCAGGCTAGAACTTAGGCCCCTGATTCTGAACTGTTCAGCGCCTCTATGTCTCCCACGGCTCCCTCTGACATAATTTTAGCTTGAAACCGTCCTTTTGCATGGGTATTGTCTCCTCTCTCTCTGTCTATCTGTCTGTTTGTCTGTCTCTATGCTTTGAGACAGGGTCTTATATAGCCCAGGCTTCCTGAATTCACAACGTAACTGGAGCCGGCCTTGAACTCTTGACAGACCTCCTGCCTCAGTCTCCCAAGTACTGAGATCATAGGTGTGTACCACCACGCCTAGGTCAGATGTGATTTTCAAAGGGAGGTGGCCTTTCAAAGGTGACTGGGTAGCCAACATTAATAAAAGCCGACCCATCCGTGCATCAAAAAGTCTATAGGCAGAAACTGTGGGTTATAAAAAGGTGTCCGTGGTCATTCTCCATATGGGAGAACAAGAGTGGGTTAAAGGGGAACAAAGTCTTTCTAGAATTTTCTGGAGTCTCATAGCTATGTACAAGCCACACACTGTTGGCATGTTTGTTGCTTGTTTATATGTATTCTGTCATAATCAGTTTATAGACAGAGCCAGTACATTTCCCAGGCATTCCTTGAAACTTTCAAGAGAGGGGAGAGAGAATACAATGGTATGTAGGGTTGAAGGGGAATATGGCATATCATGGGTTAAACTGGGGTGGGAGATGGAAAGGCAGGATAGAGGGAGGAATGTGGAAAAAGGATAAATGACAATCAGGACATTTCAAAAAAGTCATAAGAAAATCTATTGCTGAAGCGATACACACTCATATATGCATAAATAGTCTAAATGAAGTTACTCTGTAATGGGTGGCAATGCCTCTATTAGATACCACAGGCTAACAAATAAAAAGCCCAGTGCCAGGAATGGGTTTACTTCTTCTGGAGTTACTGGCCAGTGAGTTCCCATAGACCCCTAAACATTACGGGCTTTTGTCATTGCTTTTGGCTACCCTCCAGGACTTGATGGTAGGATCCTATTGCTAAAGATAGCACATACCTGAGCCACAGAACATGGTGAAATCAAGCTGGTGCTCACCCAGAAGGTTAGTACTTCACATAGTGCTGAAAAGTGTTACACATACTACCAGAGGGAAAAGTAATCCTCAGTCTTACCCAGCTGTGAATACGGTGAGCTATAATAGGGACTGTGTGGCAAGACATACCCACTGGTGCGTAGTGGCATGAATGAACATCATGGATTAGCCAGTCACTTTTTGATTGGATTTATGTCCTGCTCTACAAGGTGAAAACCATACCTGGCACCATTTTATGCCAAGAACTTGAGGCTAGATAGTTCACAGGCCTTATGGGGTAAACCTACTGTGACTGACGTGGCGCACACCTTTAATCCCAGCACTCAGGGAGGCAGAGGCAGGTGGATTGCTGTGAGTTTAAGGCTAGCCTGGTCTACAAAGAGAGCCTAGGACAAGCAAAGGCTACACAGAACAAAAAACAAAAAAACAAACAAACCCCTGTCTTGAAAAACCAAAAGAAAAGAAAAGAAATAAAAAGAGTAGTCAGGCAGTAGTGAAGCATGCCTTTAATCCCAGCACTCAGGAGGCAGAGGCAGGCAAATCTCCGAATTTGGGGCCAGCCTGGCCTATAGAGTGAGTTCCAGGATGGCTAAGGTTACAAAGAGAAACCCTATGTCAACCCCCAAAACTCCAAAACCCCCAAAAATGGCTATAACGAGAGAGAGAAAAAAACTGGTTTAAAGTAGTCTATATGAGAATTATCACTATAAAGAACTCCACAATGAGAGGGAAATCCTTTCAGTAAATATAACAGAAGCCAAGAAAGGGGAAGGAGCTTGAATTAACTTGAGCATGCTTTGCGACACTTGGGTTTTGCTTTTCTCACTGTCATGATTAGCAGAACGAAGCCATTGACCAGTGAACTGGGAACAGCAGCCTGTCCATGGAAGAGTGAGTTTTGGAGCCCTCGTCTCTGTGACTACTATGGCTTGAACCTTTCTTTACTCTCTACTTATTCCCAGGAACAATCTCTGTGGTTCCAAACTTTTCTCATTTTCTCCATCCTGCCAGTTCCCTTCAGGTCTTATTCATTGTTAAGCTTCCTAATCGACTGGCCATAAAAAAGTTTTATAGGGAATAAAGTTGCAGATTATTGACTTGGAAAGGTGGTTGGAGACAATGGATGGACCCAGCCTGCTGCCTGACTTCCTACCACCAGGCAGTGGGATCTGCACTGTCAGAAAGGACTCCTGCCCATTGAATGCTGAGTTCTAGGAAGACTCAACCACTGCAGAAGTGGAAACAACACATATTTCATCACTCTGCAGTGGGAAAGCCATCTGGTACAGCTTTCTCCCCCATGTGCTAGTAGCCTTTATATTCTGTTGTGTAAGGAATAGAACTGAAACTTTTCTTAGATCTAAAATCAGTCTTTGGACAAAAAGAAAAATATTTTTCTTTTAAAGTTTATGTCTGTAGGAGAGGTCAGAACTCAGTGGCCTCTGGCCAACAGCCACCTGGGGCTATGTTTAGTTCTGACAGCTGGTACCTTACCTAGGGCACATAGTCCGGGGAAATGAAGGGATATTTATTTCACCGTGACGCAATCCTCATTGCCAGGCTCATATAAAAGAAATAGTACATTCACTCAGTCACTCACTCATTCATAACATTTAATCATGACCATGTCCTTTTTGGCTTTGGTTATTTATTTATTACAATTTATTCACTCTGTGTCCCAGCTGTAGTCTCCTTCCCTCATCTCCTCCTGGTCCCCCCTCCCTCCCTCTTTCCCCCTCATACCCCTCCCCTAGTCCACTGATAGGGGAAGTCCTCCTCCCCTACTATCTGACCCTTTTTGACTTTGAAGGGGGCCATTTGGCAGTGGCAGTGTGAGGGTAAATGTGCCTAATTCATTTGTTCATTCCATTCAATGAAGAGCACTTACTGTCAGCTCCCAGACTTACAAGGATAAAGTGTCATGCTCTCCATTTGTAGGGGATTCTGTCTACTAGGACAAAAAGGTCACAATTCCACTGAAATGAGAAAGAAGTCAGCTCAGTGATCAGAACGGGGCACTAGGTAGGGCAGTGGAAGAGCATCAGAATCAGACAGATGTTCAGGAAGACTTCTTGGCAGAGCATTTGAAGGACTTGGTCATGGGAAGTGAGTAGAGAGTGGGCTTAGCTCATTAGAAGGAACTTCAAGGGCAGACATACATCTAGGCAGAAGAAGATAATGAAATAGCCATAGAGGAACTCCAAAGATACCACCATTGCCAAGGTCAAGGGTATGTATATGTGCAGTGAATAGGGTGGGTATGGGGAAGATGAAGGTAGAGAAGAAGGCAAGGGCAGATCCCTAAGGGCTTATATAGTACATGGTTTATTTTGCATTTATGTTAGAATCTTTGAGGAACCAGTGAAAGGTGTCACATACAGGAGGTGACAGGAACAATTACCAGAGAAGCATCATGGGAAGATACATTGGAGGAGATGGTTGGAGAGGCTTGCTTACTTATGAAGAGACCATTGCATTAATTCAAGATGAATGAAGAAGCCATGTGTGGATGAAAAAGTTTGCAGTGAGGACCAAAAAGAGGGAGTGGATGTGAAATAAGCCGAGACAGCTACATTTAATAACTCTCACTGGAGGAAAGCTGCAAAGGACAGTCTAATTTAAATTGTTTCCTGGCTTGCCTCTCAATTAGCACTATAAACAAGAGTGAAAAAAAAAACAGTACTCTGTGAAATAAGAAAAGTACACTTACATCTTTCATTCCCCTTCTCTGACCAGCCATGCACCCAGGATGGCTACATACATTTTATATTCTATCTTAGCAACAACTATGATATAGGAGAATGTTAATTCTCCATGTTCAGATGAGGAAATGGGGACTAGACCATTAGCTAGCAGTGTACATAAGACTTCAAGGGGCTCGGTGGGTCATTGTAGCAAATGAAAGGTGTGATGAGAGAGGAAGAAAGCTAAAAAGAAGAGTTGCTTTCTGGATTTTTGGATAGCTTCATACAGAGCTGGCCTTCCCAGGCACACATATACACATACATGTATTTTCGACAGACCCCCATGCGTCTCAGGCTTACTTTAAACAGTATAAAGCCAAGAATGACCTTGAACTTCTGACCCTCATGCTTCTTCTTCCTCCTGAGTATTAGGACTGCACACATGTGCCTCACACTTAGTAATGCAGTGCTTTGGATCAAACCTGGGACCTTCTGCATGCTAAGCAAGCACTCTGCCAACTGAGCCATCTCTCCAGGTCCCGGGCCTGTATATTACTTCTTCACTCCATGTCTCCTCAGGGCAGAAGTCACAGTAGATCTGGGCTTTGTGGAAACCATTGTTTATTTGAATGGAAAGGGAGAGAGGATGGAAAAGTGCATGCCAGCATCCAAAGACATGAATAAGTAGAGTGTTCTGGAAAACCCCAAGAATGTCTTTGGCTCTGTCTACTGGGACAGTAAGCAAACACATATGCATGCCAGGGTTAATCACTTTTGTCCCTTTTATGCAGAACATCTGCAGCAAGGGCGAGATAGTGGTTCATATCTCAGATCTGTTCAATGGATAGTAATTGCTCAAGTAAGAGAAGCAGAAACAACAGAAACAAACCAAACTATGCTCGCTTCATGTTTCCCTCTTGCTTGCAAATCTCCAGGCTTGCTGATATTTCCCACCAGACCCACCAAGTCATGGTACAAGGAACTGGAGAAAGGAGCGACCGCCACGCCCCACATTTCATTCCCCCTAAGGAGCTGTGCTTCGGAAAATGCTGTACTCTTGCACAACGTAATTAAAATGGAAGTGGTTTTCTTCGTCCTCTGTGATTCAAGTCAATGAAATTAATCACCATTGGCCAGTCTAGCAGGCTGCCATGGTCTCTCTAGGAAATGCATTTCAAGGTGTCTGCTGCAGCAACAGCAATTAAAATCTATTGAGCGGTGGGATAAGACGAAGCAAGCACTTGCCTCAATAGCAGAGGTGCAGGATAAACGAGGAGAGCGTAATTAACAGATCGTTTGGAATGGGGCTGGGCTCCATAAAGATTGACATTTCCGTGATTTTGATAGGAACCACCTGGCAGTGAAAAATTACTTTATTAACTCTAGCCGTGATTTATTCCAGCAATTGTTGTATTTGTTGGTGACTTCTGGTGTGAGATGTTGAGTCTCAGAAATACCTGCTCTCATTTCCTTGCAGGACATGTAACACTTTAACCCAAGGAAATAAAAGGCAGGCCGATTTCATCTGTTTCCCCGCCTGTGGAGTGGGGTGGGGATTGGCTACAAACCCAAATCAAATTTATGTAGGAGTCTGTGTTGTATCTGATGTCTAAACTCTCCTTTAATTGAAAAACTGTATGTAAAATACAATAATCTACAAGACCAAATTACTTCCTCAGTCAATGGAGACCACATTAGGCGTATGTGTCTTAACATCAGGTAGGAATCGAAAAGAAATTCAGAGGCTCTGGAGTTTAAATCTCCAGTCGCTGTCCTCCCTCTGCATGGATTCTGCACTCCCAGGGTCAATCGATTGCGGACGAAAAGTACTCAGAAACACTAGGCCTAGACTCTTCTCTGGAAAGCATCCCTTGGACAACATAGAGAAGCATAGCTTTTTTTTTTTTTTATAGGGCTTACTGTGCATTTGGCATTTCAAATCACCTAAAGATAATGATTTGAGTCTAAAGGAGGGTGTGGACATGTTACATGTAAGTACGGTGCTATTTTACATAAATGGCCTGAGCACCTGTAGCTTTCAGGGGACCCCAGAATCAACCATTACCATATCAACCATACTTCAGGGTCAACCATCCTTCACGTGACAAGTATTTTGAAAGAGATTATATTCCAAATCTCTGAATCTCTCAAATACGTCGGGGCGGTAATCTATGTCAATTAGGATTAGGTCTCACTGCATATAACTTGGAAAGCAGCATCAGCTTAAGTCAAGGATACATTCATTTTTCTCTTACATAAAAAAGTCTTTAAGTGGTGACTAGAGAGATGGTTCAGTGTTTTTTAAGAGCACTGACCTCTCTTCCAGAGGACCCAGGATCAATTCTCAATACCCACATGAAAGCTTATAACTATCTGTACCTAGAGTTCCAGGGGACTGGACTCTATTCTGGCCTCCATGGACACCAGGCTTTCAAGTGGAGCACAGACATACACGCAGGCAAAACATGGCACAACACAATACAACACGACTTAAAAAGTCTGCAGATGGAGGGTTTGGGGAACAGAAGGGGCATGCTCTGCTCTGTGTCTTTTTAGGAAATTTAACTTTTTTTTTCCTGCTGTCTCATTGGCCACAACTTAGTTTCCTGGTGTGGATAACCCAGGTAAAGCTTGGTAAGGTCATTTTTGCTCTGAGGGTCATGTATCCTTCTAACAGTTAGCATCCTGATATGTAAAATGAGTGGGGGAAGAGACACATGCCCGAGCACTGTATTTTAAGGCGGAAGCTTAAACTTATCCATGCACTTTTTCTGAGTTGTTGTTTGTTCAGCACAGCCCCATAGGGCCTTTTCTGGCCATTGTTTAGATGAACAAAGCTCTTAGCAGAGTTGATGATTAACAACTGCAGAGGCTATGCTCTTTAGCCCAACGCATGCTATCTTCTTGTTCCAGGTAAAATCCTGGTTATTTTAGGGGCTCATCTAGAAGTCCAGACACTTACCCCTAACAGGGACAAAGGTTGATAAAAGTCAATACTGCTATAGTGTGCGCTGGGGGAGGCAGGGGATCCCAGAGAAACAGCTGTCCCCAGTTAGAAGGGCTTTAGAGAACACTGCAAACAAGGGGGCACCTGTATTGAGAAAGAGAGACTTTATGGAGGGGAGGGGACCAGGTTGTTGTCAGACAGGGAGAGGGAAGCAGAGAACACTCACTCAGAGGATCAGAGTCTAAGAGTGCATCTGGCTCCTAACACAGCATAGGCCTACAAGAATGATAGTGCAGGAACTGAAATTCAAGAATGATGTTTTTAGAGGCTTTCTCTCTGTCCCTCTCTCTCTCTACATGTGTTTTCGTTCTTACTCTATCTCCAGTGTGATGACAGTAAAACCCTTGGTGCACTTTGGAGTCCACAAGGACATGCCCAGATTCATTGATGTAGCTGATGTAGCATGTCTGAGTGAAATGGAAGGTTTGGAAGGGGGATCTCGGGACTAGAAAGAAAGAATCCACTCCAGAAAGAAAGGCAAGTGGGCTGAGTTTAGGGAGGGTGACTGGGCAATCAGTCAGGGGTTTATGATGATGAGATCTGCCACCAGTTCCCAAGTCCAGGTTAAAGATTCAGCCAGTGTGTGGAGACAAAATAGAGGCTGTCAGTTCTTATGGCCTGGGCATGAACGTTTCATCCACGATTGCCATCTCAGAGTGTGCAGGCCAGCAATTGGCTTCTCCAGAGTTTCAGTTTCCTTCAGTACAATGAAGACGATGATGGCCCGCTTCACAGGGTTACAAATCCTTGATGGGGTAAATCATGTAAAGTTGTTTCCCAGTCTGGGTTTCAGGAACGTCCCAGGCGTTCAGTGTTAGCATTATTAAAGTTAGACCATGTCACAAACCAGCACAGGAGCTGTTTTCAGCCATTGTGTTATCATGCCAACAAGCGTGTGCATGCATGTTCGAACAAGCAGGTTCCTTAAAACAGACCTAGATTGGGCCCAAGCCCAATTAAGTTCACAAGTGCTTCCTAGAAGCTCCGCCGATGAAGCCACGTTGAGCCTCCATTCCCATTCAAGATCAAACCAATGCTTGAGGTGGATACTGTGATAGCCCATTAGCATGCTAACACTTTGGTCAGTCTGGGGCTATGTGTGGCAGCACACACACATTCCCACCAGAAAGCCTCTTGTTTGTGAAGAGCGAGCAGGGTTTGATCTCAAACCTCCTTACGTCAATTATTATCATACTCTATTTGCATAACCTTGTGAAGCTTTGTGGACCGGATGTATATGAGAAAAGAGAGGCACTACTCATGACTTCTTTGAAAGGACTCATCAAGGCAAGGTGTTCGAAATGTGCTGTAGAGTTGGGAGAGAGTAACGATGTGGGGAGGTGACAGAAATTGGGATTCTGATCTCTGGTTGCTCTTTGTACCAGTGCCAGATATATTTTCAAGAACTTTAAACTGGAGACCAAGGGAGATGGATTATTAGTATGATCTATTTGTGATTAAATGTACATTTGTGGGGCCAGTGACATGGTTTTATGGGTAAAGGGGCTTGCCACGCAAGTGTAGAGACCTGGGTTTGAACCTCTGTACAGAGGTGAGAGGAGAAATGATTCCACAACGCTGTTCTCTGACCTGCAAACATGTGCACACACATCTCACCACAGCACAAACAATAAACATATAAATATTAAAATTACAGGTATGTAAATTAAAATAAAATATTTGATTTTCACATATTAATTCCTATAATTCCTTGTTTTAACACATTCTTGTTAGGCTACAGTAATTGGTTACTACTGTCAATTGAGTTACAATAGAGGGCATTTACCAAAGTAGCTAACACACACACACACACACACACACACACACACTCGGTTTGATCTATATCCAGCAAAATCTTCATTACTTTATTAGCATTCTTTTTCAGAGGCATTAAGAAAGTCTTTGATAACGCCTGGTTCACAACTAACAGTTTAAACAATTGAAAAAATAGAATCAATTGTACGACCTCTCATAGTTAAGAATCTACTATGGTCCTAATAGCTGATAACTGTAACTCATTATTTTGAATCTGTAGATTTTTTGTTGTTATTGTTTTATTTTTCAAGACAGGGCCCCTCTCTGCAGTCTTAGCTGTCCTGGACTCACTTTGTAGACCAGGCTGACCTCAAACTCACAGAAGTCCGCCTGCCTCTGCCTCTCTGAGTGCTGGAATTAAAGGCGTGTGCCACCATGCCCCGTTGAGTTGTTTTTGTTTTTAAGTCTTAAAATTTTGAATTGTCTTAGCTTTTATCAGTATATACTTAGAAAGACTGTCACTTACACACAGCAGCATCACAAAGTCAAATAACAAAACTTCCCAACAGTTAGGCCGAGCTCAGACTCAGCCCAGGTAATCCCCGTGGAGACGGGTTATGCGAGTGTGAAATTAGACACAGAGAAAGAGTGCACTGAGTGTGAAGAGACTTTGCAGAAGCATTCAGCTCAGGAAAATCTGTCAACCAAAGTGTCAAGGTGCCACCAGCCTCATCCTCACTGTGGGCTCTTCCAAAGCATTTACATGGAAGAAAGCAAGACCTGGCATAGGACTGTTTCCCAGTATAGACCAACGCTGTGCACAAATAGCAGGAGCTGTGCCTTGACAACAGGTCACAACGAGGTCGGAGACACAGCTGGCCAGGGCTATACACAGAAGGGAGTCACATACTCCAAAACGCATTTCCCTTCTAGGAACTGGCATTTCATGTTTTTCTTTTTTTCATTTTTTTTCTGTTTATGCATGTTTATATATGTGCGGGTGCAAGTGCACAGGGGTGAGGACGTACATGGAAGCTGGAGGGTGGTGTCGGAATCATCCTCAGTTGCTCTCCACCTTACCTGTAAGGCCCCTCAATCGAGGTCGGAGCTTGCTGACATGGTTAGTATTGCTTGCCAGCTAGCCTGGTTGTTCTGGAGCTCCCTCTGCCTACTGCCATGGCCACCTGGCTCTGTGGCCATGTGGGTTCTGGGGATCCAAACTCCAGTCTTCACACCTATATAACACAGGCTTTAATCACTGAACACCCACCACCGCCACCACCACCAGCAGCTCCAGCATGATGTTTTTTCATCAACTGTGGAAAGTTAAGAGACAAGAAGCTGACCATAGCTTTTGGCAGTCTCATGGGACTGGAAGAAAGAAGGAACAAACAAACAAACAAACAACCTTAATTTACAGCCTAAAAACAAGCCGACAGAGAACTGAGCCTGGTGTTTGATACTGCCTTTTCCTCTGGGCCGGTTTCTGGCCTTTGAGCTTTACGAGGAACACAACTGTGAGGAGGCAACTGTGAGGAGGCAACTGCGAGCAGAAATGAGAAGCTGGGAGTTTAATCAGGGCCCCTAGCAGCCTCAGACTCTGAGGTTAGAGCTAGAAGTGGTAAGTGGTAAGGGGGAGAGGCCTGTTTAGTGGGGATCCTTGAAAAGTGACATCCTTGGAATAAGTAAGAATCTTCATAAAGACTGATCTCTAGCCTCAGAACAGCCTGACTCAGGGTGATCTGCTGCCTGGAGGAAGTGAAAAAGAATGTTTTCTGAGGGTCTGTCAGTTAGAGCTTTTGCAATATTTAACATTCACTTATGGTATTCAATAAAAAAGATGCTACACAGCAGGAAACAGAATCACAGAACAAAACAGACAAGAGAAACAGACCCACAGGTGATCTAGATAATACAACGTTAGCCCCCAGTTTTACTTCTTTGTTATGGTTTCCTTGCACAAGATGGGCTCACCAACATGCATGGTGAGTTTTGAATTATCATAAAATCCATTTGAGGAAGAAAAGCTCACTGAATATTGGTATAGAGGAAAGTTTTATCTCAGTAGACCCAGCAATGCTTACAGTCATGATCACGGATCGAAAGCCAGATGCATACATGCTTTATATTTTTAGTGATTCTCAAAAAAACTTTTAAGTTAATTCTTTGAGAATTTCATCTGATGCGTTTTGATCACATTCACCTCAAGTCCTCTCTACAACTCTTCTCAGAGCTACTTCTGTCTCCTGTCCCCCAACATAATATCTTCTCTCCTCTTAAAAGAAAATAAATCATTGACTCCAATTTTGCCGCCATACCCTCATGCATGTGGTGCCATTCACTGGAGTGTGGTTGACCTACCTACAGCCATGTCCTTAAAGAGAACTGACTCTCCCTTCCCCAGAAGACAAATATTGTCCATAGCTCCTCAGGAACAGGGGTTCATGAATGCCTTCTTACTCCATGTTAGATTATTGGTAGGCTTGTACTGTGCTGGCCAAGGCTGCTATGGGTTCATGACTGCAGCCATCCTGTCAAGTCCAGAAGACACTGTTTCATTCTGGTCTTTCCCAACCTCTGGGCCTTAGGATTTTTTTGGTATGGTTTCTGAGCCTTGGGTTGTGACCACAGTCATTTATTCTCTGTATTTTGACCATGCACTATTTTTGAAACAAGCATTTTGGAGGCATAACACATAAATCCAGTCTACTCAATGTAACATGTATATACCTCTCAATGATTATCAACTACACACACACACACACACACACACACACACACACACACTGTGGCATCTCTAAATGATGTTACCAGCAAGTAAATTATCTAATATTTTCTATTCTTCACAAAACAAGCTTCTAATAAGTGTCAGATGCATTTATAGATATCTATAGGGCTATTTCAGTCCCCTCCTAGCGCCACCCCAGAGAGCTACTCCCAGGAGCTGCAGTTTCCAGTGAACAGGCTGCCCATAACAAATGTGAATCAATGCTTTTGGAATAGCATTGTTTTCTAGTTAATAGACTTTTGATTTTCTTTATCCATTGATTAATGAAGCAGTAATTCTGTTTTTGAATTAGAAGACAAATTAAAATGTACTGTAACTGGCGCCTACTGGGACACAGCTGTAGTTTGGAGAACTGGTGATGGTAGCTATGGAGACAAGGCAGGTAGAATGGCTGATGTCACCAAAGCAGCCATGGAACTGCTGGGAAACACAGGGAAAAGGCATACAACTCAATTGAACATATGCTTCCCAGTGTGCCACGAGGCAGCAGCATTTCAGAAATGGCTACGCTATATAACCTCAGGAGCTTTGCTCTTCCTCATTGTGAGATGGAATCTTCTTCATTTTTGCAATTTTCATAGTGGTATTTTGAATCCATTCATTTTTGAGACAGAATTAGGTAGAGCTGTCCATTCCATTTGGCCCTGAAGTGAAGCTCATCAGTCTGTAACTACTTGTTTTTTTCCTGTTTTTTTGTTTTGTTTTGTTTTTTAATATCCCAAAGCCCATGTGTTAGCAGCTTGTCAGCTCCTGTCCTACTGAGAGGTGCTAGAACCATTAGGAAGTGGGACCAAGTGGGAGGAGTAAAGCCATTGGGTGTCCTTTGAAGGGGAAATAAAGCTCTAGCTCACTCCTCTGCTTTCTCCCCAGCCACCTGGAGATGAATAACTTGTTCTGACAACTGCTTACAGCCATGTTCTTCTTACTACAGGCCAAAGGCAAGACCCAATTGATCATGGGCTAGAGACTGACTCTATGAGCCAAGACAAACCCTTCCATATTAGAGGCTATTCTATAGCACAAAATCAAAGACACAGTTTCTGTGTGAGAAGATATTTCATTTTTTATTTCTATGTTAAAATTTATAATATTTTCACAATAGTTAAGGAACAATGGAGGGGGCTGGAGAAACACATCTCCCTTTTTAAAATTACTAGATGGAAAACATTCATTAGAAACTCTAGTTTTAGAGCCATAGAAATATAAAACCTCATGATAATAAAGTACATTTTTTTCAGTATACTGGGTGAGTACATCTATGCAGATGACAATTTCAGGAATGCCTTCTGCATTTCCCTTTAGTTGTGAGAGAGGAAGGTACCAGAACAAAAGCCAGGAGCTCTGTGCTGCACGTATGTTCTGCTATTAGTATTTGAACAGTCAAGTATATACTTTGTAAACCTCAGTTTTTCATCCAAATATAAGTGTGGTGGACTTATCTATAAGCTGTTGGTTACCAAGTTGAGGACAAACTAGGAATCTCACACAAACATGCTTTCTTCATTATTTTAGTTAAAAAGATTCATTTTTACGGATATGGGAAACTTGCCTGCATATGCCAGAAGAAGGACTGGAGTTCATAGAAGGTTGTAAGAACCTGGGTGCTGGGATTTGAACCAGGTCCTCTGGAAGAGCAGCCAGTGCTCTTAACTGGTGAGGAACATGCTTTCTTATGCAGTCATTCTAAAGATTTCCCAGTTTCAGTGCTTGCTTACTGGTTGGGTTATTGGATGATATAGACTGTAAAATAACCACTGTTTGAATTAGCAACACAAAAACATGATACAATTTTCAAAAGGCAGAAAGGGAATTTGGCAAAGGTCTCCTCCCTTTACTCTCCCACAAGAGCTTAAGTCCCTACCCGACAGGGAACTACTGGCATTCCCATGGACCCTTCAGGAGATGTCCTCACACATCTTTAAGATGATGACACAATGGAACACACAATGGTTTTCTGCAACAGCATGCTCTCTTCTAACAGCACCGTCTGTCTTGAATATGTTTAACAGCAGGTCCATATTAAATGGTTCCCTATTAAGGGATCTTTAAGAGCCTTTGATGGTTTGAATGAGAAATGTCCCACACAAGCTCAGGTATTTGAAAACTTATTTCCCGGATGGTGGTGCTGGTTGGGAAGGTTTGGGGGGCCATTAGGGGGTGAAGCTTTCACAGAAGAAGAACAACAGTGCAAGGACTGTAGCCTCATCTACTTCCTGTTTGCTCTGTTTGTTCCTGTGTGTGGATGGAGGTGTGATCTTGAGCTTCCCCCTCTGGCTGTCAGCTGCCACGCCCTTTTCCCCCACTAGGGATTCTCTTTCTGGAACTAAAAGCCCAAATAAACTTTTCCGTAAGTTACTTCTGGTCCTGGTGTCTCATTGTGGCAACAACATATTATATATCCAATTTGTGTGTGTGTGTGTGTGTATATACTTCAGTGTAGTTATCAAAATCTAACAGGTCAAAAGGTATAGGTTTATGGGACCAATTTAAATTTCTCTAATCGTAGATGAATTGGGCATCTTTAAGAAACATCTAAAACCCATCTAGTTTCTTTCCGAGACAAGTCCATGTGTTTATATTATTTTCCCATTTGTCTCTTGGTCTTAAAAACTGACACATTTACTGGCACATGCCTGTAAATGTCAACATGTGGGAGAGAAAGACAGGAAGATCAGGAGTTCAAGGCCAGCCAGGGCTATAACCCTTTATTAATAAACTGTAAACAAACAATAAAACATATATAAAACACCCTGTTTATTATATAAATTATCAATATTTTCTTCAAGTTTTCTTGGGGCTGGGAAGATAGCTCAAGTTCGTTTTCCAGCATCTGTATCTATGACTTTAGTTCCAGGGGTTCCAATGCCCTCTTCTGGCTCCTCAGGTACCTGCACTCATGTGCACATACCCACACATAGATGCATGCATAAAATAATACTTTTAAAAGATTAAAAAAATTATATTAAACGTGTTTCTTGTTTGTCTTATCTCTTCTTTGTTCTACACAAAAAGTTGATTTTTTTCATGTTTTCTCCCATGTTGATATATTTATTTAAAAATATTTAAATCATCAATATAATCAAAGTTTATATTTTAGTATAGAGACTGAGACTTGAAGAAAATGTCGTTTTTTTCTCAATGTTTCCAATTACTCCACTGCCATTTATCAAACGACCCATTATTTCCCCAGTTGGTAGGAAAGTGCACTTTTTCATGTACTTAGTCTGTTTTTAGACTTTGCATTGGATGCTGTCGGTTTCTCTGCTCATGTCCTAGCTCTGTAGTTTCAGAACCTGCTATTTTGTAGTGTTTTCCTATTTGCTTTGCTGAGTCTCATCACTCTCATAATTTTCCCCCAGACAGTTTTTGGCTATTTTTGACTGCTTAGCTCTCCATTTCTATAGGATCAGCCTGTATAGTTAAAAAAATAACTCCCTATTTCTTGGTGGAACATATGATGTTTATAAATTGAGTATTTGGGGTGGGTAGTCAGTTTTTAAAATCAGTGTTTTGTTTGTTTATTTAAATATCATTCTTGGAGAAGCAGTAAAAAGGACAGCTGGGAAAATGTGAGCGAACCTTTCTGTTCTGAGCCTCACCCTCCCTGTTGGCTCTAGAGGTCTGAGTCTCTGGTGTGTTTATCAGGCTATTCTGAGCACAACTGGGTGTGGGTACTCACACATCTGATCCTAGTTTTTGAGAGGATGAGACAGGAGGGCTGCCAGGAGTTTGAGGCCATCCTAGCTATATGCCGAGTTCCAGGCCAACCCTGCCCTCCTATCCCCCACTACCAAAAATACTCTGCGCATGCAAAATTCTCTCTGTGCATACACTCAGTTCACTCCTCTCTCCCCAGATGGTTCAGGCTACCTATACTGTTTCACTCTTCCTCACCTTGAAATATGTACTGAGGAATATTCCATGCCATACAAAGAGATCTGCCCTAGCCCCTTTAAGAGCTGCAGAGCATTTGACTATATGATACAGCTAGAACTTAAAATGCCTTCTACTAATAAAAAATATATCTTATATCCACCTCTCAGTTTTTAAGCAATGTTGTGGCAAATGTTTTTCTTCATATACCTTTGTATGAGAACAGTCTCTAGGAACAGAACTAGCATTTAGAGCAGTGCTTCTCAACCTTCCCGTTGCTGTGACCCTTTAAAACAGCTCCTCATGCCGTGACACGCCCCTCCAAAACAGAAAATTATTTTTGTTGCTACTTCATAACTGCAATCTTGCTACTGTTATGAATCCTCATGTCAAATTTTTGGAGGTGGAGGTTTGCCAAAGGGGTCGTGACCTAGAGGCTGAGAAGACGCACTCAGACAGACGCGGTGGTGTGCACCTGTATTCCTACTTAGGAGGCTGAGGCAGAAGGCTTCCAAGCTCAAGGCCAGCCTGTGCTATGCAGTGAGATCCTGGCTCAATAAACAAACAGTTCAAACAAATGGGTACAGGGACAATATGAGTATCCTTATAAACTGCTATGCTAGAAACAGATGTTCTGGTTTTATTGCTACAATAAAAGGACAGCGTACAATTTTAACAAATAATGCTATGTTGCCCTACACACATCTTCAGGCAATTTATCAATTATCTCCCACTTGAGTTTACCTTCCACTTGGACTATTTTGTTTTAGCTACTGTGAAAATAGATTTTTTCTGTGAGATAAATACTGTGTAACTTTTGATCAAATAAATGCCCACATTTTCTCACCCAGAGACGGTCGGAATTACCAGGCACTGGTGATGCTGTTAGGTAAAAGTTTGGGGTGTGAGAGCTGCCGCTCAGAGGAGGGCTCCTCACCCTTCTGGTGTGGGGCAGTCTGGGATACTGGGGTTTCTGTCTGTCTTAAGCCTCAGCTGAAGCAGAGAACTTGGATGGTGCTGCCAGCAGCACCATGAGTGGAATGAGCGTCAATTGTGTATAATTTTCCAAGTCTGTGCTACTATGCTTTACAGCGACAGAGAGCAAATGAAACAAAAGTGCCACAGATCTCCACTGAATGTTTCCTGAGGAGGCAGCAAAGGAGAAATCTCACCATGCAGTGCTACAAAGCACACTGCTAAAAATGCTCTTCTGATGCCTTGAAGACTTCTTTGGTTTCCCTTTCTCTCCCTGACTTTCAATCCAAACAGGAGCTATTCAACTATGCTGCTTCTCACTCCTGAGATCCTAATAGCATCTCGCCTCCTCGTCCTGCTTTTCCTTCTTGCTTTCCCTTTTCTAGTTTTCATTCTCACACACAAATTGTTTTGCTCACCATTTACTTCTTTCAATTGTGTTTCTACCCAACAAAAAGCGAACCATCCCCTCTGAAGGGAAGAGAGGTTCCAAATCCTCCTGATTAATTTTTACATTCCAGTCATAAGGAAAATAGCGCCATACACCAAGCCGTGTATCACTCATTCACAACCAACAACTGTGCCCTATCCATCTGAGAATGCAGACACTGATGACCACTAGAGGTTCAGTGATCTACTTGAGGTAACAGACCCAAGTCACATTAAAGTTACCCACTGGCCCTGCTTGCTTCCCAGATCCTTGAAGTGCATGGCAGCTAGTCTCAAGGGCTCAGGAGTAGTCTCAGCAGTGTTTCTGCCTGGTGCCCTATTTTGATCTCTATGTATCTAAATCCATGTGTTTCAGTCTACTGATGCCCCTTGGTCCCACCTCAACCATTTAATTGACTTGTGGGCCCAACATCATGTTGCCAGACTGGTAAAACTCAGCATCTTCAGTTTCTGCTGATGTGCCACTTCTCATTCGGCATCTCCCCCTAGCTACAGTCTGGACAGACTGCCTGCATTCCCATCCTTTGGCTAGGGCTTTGTGATTTAGTCTGATCCTTGCTTGGCTGTTGCTGCCCTGAAAGGCATTTTCTTCCATTTCCATTTTTGCCATAAACTGCCTACCCAGGGAGCCTGTATGCAGCCATGGGCCAGGCTGTGATAGGACTAAAGGCAGATGCTGCGGCAGGGCATTGGTGCCAAAGATCTACCTATGAGGAGAAAGCATAAGTGGCAACAAGAGCCAGAGTGAGTAGCTATGGGGGCCATAGACTGAGACTCAGGCTCAGGGGTTTGAATGCCCATGCATGTAGAAGGGAAAGGCCATATATGCTGGTGGGAAGTGGGCTTGGGAGGGCACTCCTGCATAGAACTGGATGCTTTGACTTCCCCACTTGTGAGCAAGGGATGAGAAAACACTCCATTGGGCATTTGTGGGTGTGGCAAGGATGCTGCTCTGGGCAACTCTAAGGCCTGGACCCTTGAGCTCTCTCATGCTCAGGTGCAGAAGAGTCCTGGTGTGCATGCCAGCTGTGCAGTGGGAAGTCCAGATCTAAGGGATGACAGAAGAGTCAAGTGGGACCAGGAGGATTAAAACAAGGTCACTCTGTGAAGGTGTCACCCCATGAGAGTAGGCTTCTCTCTCTCTCTCCAGATAAAAAGAAAATCCCATAGAAGACAGATAAAATGCACTAAAGCAGAAAGAAAACTAGCAAGACAGAAAAAGTAGTTCAGTGGAAAGAAAAAGATGTCCCTATGGCCCTGTGGCCATAGAAAAACCTAAGCAAGAACACTGTCCATGTTTAGTGTTGCTGAAGAGCTAAGGCAGCCTGGATAGGAAGAGACTGGTATGGACAGAAGCAGAGGATTCGGGTGGTGAGAAGGCTCCACTCAGCTGGGAGACAGAGAAAGAACCAGGCTGTGGGGGTCAGCCCAGATCAGGGGCAGCACCAGGAGCTGTAGGGCTCCTTGCTTCCTAGAGAAGACACTGCTGAACTAAGACCAGGAGCTGTGAGCTGAAAGGGGAAGAAGGGAGAAGGGGATGGCATGTTATCAAGGTCCAGGGGACTCAGAATACCACCAGCAAAGCTGGTGCACTCCAGTGTGGAGGAGGCAGAAGCTGGGGCATGGTGAGTTTCGAGGCCGGCACCTAGCTCTCTGGCATGGATAACTGGGTGAACGGGTGCCATGTTTACCCTGATATCCAGCAGAAAACCAGACACCCAAATTTGCAGCTGCTGGCTTACAAGAGGTTGTACTGGGGATAAAGTCTTCCTAAGCAATGAGCTTGCGTTGGCTTTCTGGACTTCACTCCCTCCCGGAGTCATCTTCCATTTCCTCTTCCCTGATGTAATCATCTATGGCCTGCCAGCCTACCAACAGCCTTACATTTCTTTCTGGAAACATTGTTATATTTTTTATTAGCATGTACAGATTTCATGCATTCTCATAGCATCCAATGTTATATTTGAATACATGCATACAGCATGCTAATCAAAGCCAGCCATCATTTATCTCTCCTCCCCTTCCCAACCACTACTCATCCCATTCTACATTTGGTTCTGCTTCCTCAAGTGCCTGCACATGAGAGAACACATTGTATCTGGCTTATTGTACTTGACAGCAACACCCAAATGCCTCTCAGCTTACCCAAAATCAACTCAAAACACATCAAAGACCTAAAAATAAGACCCCAAACTAGACAACTACTAGACGAAAACAGGAAAAAATACTTCAAGACATCAGTGTACCCAAGAGGATGGCCAAATGGGGCTGACAACGAATACACAAAATCACACAGCAAAGGAAGCAAGCAATGGAGCAGACAGACGTCCACAGAACGGAGAAATACTTAACAGCTGCTCATCTGACAAAGATTAATACTGCTAACTATTTAAAGAACTCAAAAATCCCGAACAACAAATCCCTCAGGTCACCAAAATCAAGAATCGGCAAACAGGGCCTGGAATGATGGCCTCAGGGCCATCAGGACCTAAGTTTGATCCCCAGCACCCACATAAGAAAGCTGGTCCTGGTAGCACATTTGTGATCTTGGGACTGAGGAGACAGATAGGAGGAAACTTGGAGCTCACTGGCCCGTGAGCTGAGCCTGATTGGTGAGTCCTAGGTCTCAGTGAGAGACCCTGTCTCAAAATCCAAGGTGATGACTCCTGAGGAATGATACCCAAGATTGACTTCTGGTCTCCACCCATATGTACATATATGCATGTACTCATGTGCATATTCATGAGCACACACAGGCATAAATTGAGTTCCAAGTTACTATGGACCGTTCAAGAAAACAGGAAACACACACTTACAAATCAACTGGAGAACCTCTCAAGAAATACACATGGCTGACAACTGTTACTTCCAATTCCCAGGCCCCACTGGGCACCAGGGAGCATTGGCCTCTCTTCCCCTAAAGAAGGGGCACATATTCTGCCCCCATTGTCTTTCAGTAGCATCATCACTGCCAATGCCAATGCCTCTGCAGTGATTTGTCATCAATTTTCTTGGAACTTTACAGTTATAGCAACAATAAGGCTTATACCCAACAGAACCATTATGATTCCCCACTACTAATGTAATTAGTGCTTTTGTTCATTTGTGTTTGAAACCCATTAGCATAAAATTTATATCCAATAATAACCATTGTGTTTTTTAATGCTTGTGAAAATGGCTGTGAGGTATAAGTCCATAATAAGAAAAGCACAGAATGCCTTTTGCGGGAAAAGAGGCTTTGCTTGCATCGTAGCTGGAAAGGGGCTCTCTGATAGAGGGTATAAAGTCTGAAGGGCCTGGAACAGAGAATTTGTTGAAGTTTTCAAACAAGCCCTCTGGTTATGCAGAAGACATATTTCTATTCTAGGAGGAACCTTCCTTTTTCTCCTTTTTATGTTGTTTCCTCTCCGACTTACAGAAAAATAGAAGTTTTGTGCTTAAAGGGAAGGATATTTAAGGCCATGAATCTTTTGGAACTGAAGGGACCTTGAAATTACTGAACTGAGCTGGATTTCTAAGGAGCTGGGAGGCAGATGGTGCTGCCTGCTGAGGCTCCTTTCAGAGCTGGCAAGAGGTGGGATGGCGGTATGTCCCTAGGCAGGGGCACAGGTGGGAAGTGCCTTGCTCAGTGTCATGGGGTCCACGCTGTGAAAGTCACAGCATGGCCATCTTGAAATTCCCACCAGATTTGGAATGTGGGGGAGGAGGGAATGTCTGTTTGGAGCTCTGTAGTTCATACACTAGATTTTGTGTATAGGCTTCGGAGCCATACACACTCGGTTAAAGTCCTGGGGTTTTCTGTGATTGACTATACCTTGTCCTCTCCTGTAGAACTTAAACACTAATGTGGGCCCCTCAGATTTGGATGCAAAGAGGGCTAATGAGAGATATCCAGTACTCAGGAGGCCGAGGGGAGGTGTTAGACACACACCCTTTCCCATGTACAGCCCCCACAATTAAGCATATTAGCAGGAAAATGTACCAGCTGGCTCAGACAGACTCCCCACAGGAGGCTGGTTAAGGCCACACCACACACACACATTTCCTGAAGTGGGGTACTCGAAGGCTGAAAGTCCTGCCCATGATTTTCAACGTTTTAACTGTCATGACTCATGAAAGTTTACGTTCACCAGTAACAGATAATCTCCATTTACATTTTTTAAAAAAATCATTACCTGTGTGTACACGCTAGTGTATGTATGTGTGTATATGTGTGTGTGTGTGCAGAGACGCCATGATCATAGCAACTCTTATAAAGGAAATCACTGAATTGGGGATGGTTTACAGGTCAAAGATTTAGTCCATTATTGTCATGTGGGAAAGCATGGTGGCGTGCACGCAGACATGGTGCTGGAGAAGAAGCTGAGAGTTCTACACCTGGATCCTCAGGCCTCAGGAAGAGACAGTCCCACACTCCCTCTGACAAAGCCGCACCTACTCCCGCAAGGCCACGCCTCCTCCTGAGCCTACAGGGCCATTTTCTTTCAAACCACCACAAGCTGGTTCTCTCCTTTCACCTTTACGTGGCTTCCAAGGATGGAACTCAGGGCTCAAGGCTTGTGTATCCGTCTGGTTCATAATCTCCATTTTGATACCTGCATCTCTCTCCTTTCTGGAAGCCGCTAAAGAGAGTCAACAAGTGGGACTGATACTACTAGGAAAACACCGTTGATCTCGAATTTATTTGCCAACGTCATCATTCCTTTGTAACAAATGGTTTTCAGCACCCCGTTCCTCAGAGCTGGACAGTCACAATTTCATGCCTGAGAGCTAGGAAGTGGGCCTTTGGGACTCTAGACAAAGGGCACCCAAATGGCAAGGCAGACAAGGCCACTCATGACGTGGCGATAGCCTGAAGAGTTACGCCACTTGTGAGGCATGGCAGAGTGGGAGGATGCGGACAGTTAGAAGGCTGACACTGTGGGCTGGAGATACAGCTTGGCTAACAGCATGCTGCCCTAACTTACTTACATCCTTAGTTTGGTCCTCAACACTGCATAAAAGCTGCCATAGTGCCACATGTCTGAAACCCTAGGACTCATTTGGTGGAGGCAAGAGGATCAATAGTTCCAGGTCATCTTTCGTTACAAAGAAGGGTGATTTGGTCATCAATGCCATGCCCTGTTAAAACATTTATACTTCAAATCAAATTGAGAAGAAACACAAGGTCATTCTGAAGCCCATTCCCACCTCCCATGTTCTAAAAGGATCCCCCAGGGCATCATAAAGGAACAGGGTGACTTCCGTTGTCTCCAGTCTAGGACTGTGGGCCGTTCAGAACCCAGATGGCAGGCTTCAGCGAAGTGCTGGGTCTGGGCTGTGCTCAGCGTGTTCAGGCCTCTCAGGAGACATTGGTCATGACACAACAGGGGCACCCATGTATCTGGAGCCTCCTCCATCATCTTGGGAGAGGCAGGGCAGGAGGGAGGAAGCTGGCTCCGTGACCTGCACTGTGAAATAGCCACACTGCAAACACAGCTTGCCCTTTCCTTGACCCAGAACAGCTGGCATCAGTGAAACATGGCTGCTTAAGTAGCTCTCATGCCAGAGAGGCCTCTGTGGGAATGACAGCTAAAGCCAGACCATCACCCCTCCACAGCAAACCATAAAAACTGCTATTCTTCTGAGCCCCGTTCTCAGCCTCTATTTGTTATTAACTAGCTCAGGCTTTTGATGAAGAATGGCCCATTGTCAGGTAAATGCATTGACAAGAATAATGGGTCATTTCCCCTGCCTCCCTCAGTAGAGGCTGGGGCCTTGATAATGGGGTAGCTCCTGAGCTTCTGGTATTACATGACATGACTCACAGTACACGACAATTATGACTAATGGCCAGCGAATTTATCAGACACATCAAGACACTGTTGCAAAACACCACATGCCAACACATAAAATGTCTATTTTCAGAAGCGACAATTTGCTTAGACAGCTTGAACACCATCTTCCACCCTCAAGAACCATAGTATGAAACTGTAAATCACCCTTTCACTCTCAGGAGACCAGAGGTCTGTGCTTCCAGTAGCAAGCCTACAGCAGCAGGAAGCATACAGAAGCTACAGGATGCGTGAATTCAGGGAGAGAGAGAAACCGAGACTCTCCAATGCAGCCCATAGAACCCCCGCCCCCCAAGCACACTCTACTGCACTTCTCAAGCTCCCGAAAATGAACCTCAGGAATGCTCTGACTTCATTTCTAGCTGTTGGTTGATCGAGGAGGCTGTTCTTACCTGTTGTCGAATTTCTTCCTCCATTTTTACCGGTGAGCCCAGCTCAGCAACTTGCTTGACACCTTCGCTGGCGTACCCTCCATACTCCCACAGCACGTAGTTCTTAGAGTGGGACCCTCCAATGATGGCAGACCAGTGATTGGCCCGACCTGGAAGTCAATCAGGACGTAGAGGTCAGTGAGGCTGGGATGGAAATGTGAACCTCTTCAGTGATGGGTGGGAGGGGAAACCGTTCAAAGATTCAGCCAGTACTGATTAGGCAGGCATTGCCTGTCTTAATTCTGACACTACTCAATGATTAGAGAGAAGTTCTACTAACCATGAGTCTGGGGATCATACAGAAGTGAACAGTGGGTACCCCAAGAAGATAGCCCAGGACCCTTTCTGTCTAAGGGGTTCTCTGAGAGGGGGGCAGTTGAGAGAATTTGAAATGCTAGTCAGATTTGAAAGGCAAAAATAGAAAGGAAGAGTTTTTTTCAGGCAGGCTCAGAAACATGAATTAATACTGTGCTTGGACATCCATCAGTAATTGAGCATTACAGTGTCCCTAACTGTCAGTGGAGAATTAGGAGATGATGCCATGAAAGCAGAAGGGGCCCGTTCACAGATGACATTGCTCTAAATGCTTCAGCAGTTTGGATGTCATCAGAAAAGATCTGGAGGCCACTAAAGGGCTCCGATCTGGGGGTGACATGATCGCATTTGAATTTTAGATAAATCACCCAGGCAGCAGGGTGAAGAATGCAACAGAGGGAGAAGAATGGAGTGGAGAGCTTGGGAGGTGATCAAAGGTGATCAAAGAGCAGAAGCTGGAGTGTGTGCGCGAAGTGGCTTGGTGCTCAGGATTAGACATGGCTCTTCTCAGCTGACTTTTATGTACATTTCTATATGAGGGTGCAAGCAGGCTAGTCACATTCAAAGGGTGGGGTAGACAGTGTAGGTGCATGGAGGTGGATAGTTCACAATGGCTTGGTGATGACCACAGGGGATGGTGGGAAGTAGCAGGGTGCAGGAGGGTTCTCATGCACGATGTGAGGAAACAGCAATATTTGAATAGGGACAAGACAGAACATGGCTTGAGGGTTTTTGTCAAAGTTCCTAAGGAAGTGAGGAAAGTAATACTCAATGCCAGTACCACATTGGGCTTTTAAAAAAAGTTGCAAATACTACGAATACATCTATATTTCCTGTTGACTAAGTCACATACACTTTATAGACTAAGTCACATATAATTCACAGGGCTGGCTCAATTCTCAGCCATTCTTTGGCTTTACAAAATCTCAAATGAAAGAACATTTGCAGGCGCAGCGAAGGGGAAACTTGAATTAGATAAGCTCAAATGGCCCTTTTAGTTAACCGTTGTATGATCTAGAGTAGACAGAACTCTTCACTCCATCCCCCCCATGTTCAAAAAGGATTCTGAGCAGCAGCCATTGCTTCCCAAATGGCTCCCCAGGAAGGCTTTCTACTCCAGGAGCACATCAAGACCATGAACACAAAGCCAGGAGGCGCCCTCCCAGCCTGCTGAGGGCAGCCACAACCCAACCCAGGCAGATGACATCACCACAGGGGTCAGCCCAAGTCCTTATTATTATCATCAGGGAAATGAAGCTTTCATGTTTATCCCAAGAAAAGACAGGTGGAGATGTGACTAGTTTTAACTTATTTCCTGAGTGGTAGGAAAGGCTTGGCTGCCATCTAAGTTACGAGCATACTTATAAATGCATGGCCTGGTGACCTTTATTTTGTAAGATGAACACAGGGAGACGGACTTCAGCATCTCTTGCTCCCTGCTCTGCTCTCCTACTGAAATGTCCCCTACGCTCAGGCCTGTCCTAGCTGAAATTCTGCATCTAAGGAGAATTGTTGTTCCCTTTGCACTGTCTTGCTTGGCTTGCATCACTCTTATTCCCCCTTCATAATTTTCCTAATTAATCTCAGTTGCCAGCTTGATATAGTCTGGAGTCATCTGAGAGGAGAAGTCTCAATTGAGGGTGGCCCACGTCTGTGCAGGGCTGTAGACTGTCTAGATTATTAATTGATACAGGATGATCCAGCCCACTGTGAGTGGCACCATTCCCTAAAAAGGAGGTCCTGGGCTATCTAAAAAAATCTAGCTAAGTGAATGAGTGAGTCAGTAAGCAGCATTCCTTCAGGGCTTCTGCTGCAGTCTCTGCTTACTCTGTTGCCTCACTTCCCTCAATGATGGATTGTGACATAGAAGTGTAAGCCAATGTTTGTCTCAGCAACAGAAAGGAAACTTTACCAGTGATCACTCAGAAGCTCTGGCTGACTTAAGCTCCTGCCTCTCGTGTCTGCAGTAATACTGACCACACTGACCAATTTTGTAGTCCGATGAGGCTGAAGTTAGGGAATCTGTCTTCACACCTGTTGCTCTCCCCTCATGTTTTCAGAAGCATTTTGTACAATCAATCAAATGAGGAGGTGGCAGTACATGTGCCTGAAACATTGGGGTCACATGGGCACAATTTAATTTAGCAAAATTAAATTCAAGTTCAGTTCAGACTGCGCCTGACTCCTACTAAGCTAAGCTCTCAGCTGTGCTCTGTGCTGTTGGAGAACAATGAGCAGTAAGGAGGAAGAAAAGCACTGGGTTTTCGAGCCAAGGGACAAGGATTCCATCCCAGCATTCCTATGTCCTAGCTGTGTAAACTCTCAAACTCAGTTTCTTCATTGACCCACATTTGAGTTTCTTCTTTCATACTATGGGAGCACTTAACATATATATATATATATATATATATATATATATATATATATATATATATATATATATGAGAGAGAGAGAGAGACCCCTATATAAGAGACCTATATTAAGTGAAATTATTAAAAAAGGAGATTCTAGGTGTGACATCACCTTGGCACAGAGCAGACACTGAGTAAGTATAGTAAGTATAGCTTCCCCATTTCGTGGCTGTTGGAGTGGCTTCAAAAATGAGAAAGACATGAATCCTGTCCTTATTTCACCATGAGAAATAAACATATACCATGGGATGAGATAGAAAGAGAATGGGAACGAGCATGGTCACAGGAGATCAGAAGATGGACCCAGATGGATCTTTTTGCTTTATCCATTCAACTTCCATTATCTAAATGCCAAACACAGTGGCAGGCCATAGGACTGATGGGAATAGGACATGGCACTCGTCCTGAGGGACTCACAGTCTGGGGGTGGGGAAACAGATGGAGGCAGATTAGCTTTGATCCATCTCGTCAGCATTATTGTATAATGATATAGGGGATGAAAGAGCCAACTCCAAATTCCTTAAATCCAGTGAATTGAGGTTGAGAAGCTGGCACTCAGAGAAGTAGCCATTCCCAGAGGGGGTTTTGTCTTTGTGTCTCTTACTCTCTTGAATAAAGTTTCACTCTATGCATTCACCCTGCTAGGTGCTGCAAAAGTGTTAGTTTCCCAGAGAGACTTTGCAGCAGAGCACAGCCTTCAAGTTTCAACACATGGTCATCAGCCCAATAAGATCTGTGCAAGGCACTCAGCTACAGGGAGGAGTGAGTCCACAGTTTCCCTTGGAGAAGGGGTAAGGCAAGGACCAATGGAAAGACCCTTGGCAACATAAAAAAATGGGCACCCATGGCAGGTGGGCAGCAGTCACTCAGGCACAAATTGGTACAGGGAAAAAAGACACGTGACCCAAAGCCAGACACTTGTAATTATGAACCAGTCTTTCAACCTCTGAGGGCCTCAATTTCCCTTGTATTTATTTATTTGCTTGCTTTGCATGGTTCTGGGAACAAAACCCAGCACTTCACACATTCTAGGCAAGTGACCTATCATTCACTGAGCTACCTCCCAAGTTCTCCTCCATTTTAAAATAGGAGTGACAGTTACAAGTCTGACCTCTTAGAGTTGTACAAATTAATTGGGTTGGTTTTGGAAGAACTATGAAAGCTGTGAAATGTTCTCAGCATCACTTCAGATAGAGCCCCATGGGAATGTTCTCGGTATTGCCAGAGAGAGGTGGGGAGAAGGCGAAGGGGAAAGAGAAGTGGGAGAGGGAGAGAGGGAAAGGGCAGGAGAGGAAGAGGAAAAGAGAAGGAGAAAGTGTGTGGTCCATGGGAATGCACAAAAACATAGGGGCTGGAGAGATGGCCCAGTGGTTAAAAGTTGGCTGCTCTTTCAGGGGACCCAGGTTCAGTTCCCAGCACCCAAATGACATCTTACAACTTCCTGTAATTTCTGTAACTATAGTTTCATGGGTTCTGACACTCTCTTCTGATCTCCATGGGCACTATACATAGACGGTGCTCATATATAAATGTAGGCAAAACACATATAAAACAGAAATAGATATAATTCAAAAAGAAAAATCCTTAAGAAAGTGGGAGAGGAAGGAAAAAAATTTTCCCACTGTAAAGAGGCCTCTCAGAGGTGAAGAGAAATGGAAGAACAAAGGCCAGGTAGGGCAGGGCAGAGGGATCAGCGTTTCTATTAGCAACACACATCAGAGGATGTTAGGACGCTGCTTTCCTAGTGAGGTGCTCACTCTAACTTTATCTCCGTGTTCTACATGAGAAAACTAAGCCCCACAGAGATTAGGGAGGCCACCCAAGTGTATAGATCCAGGGAGGGAAAAGGTAAGCTTCAAACCCAAGTCTACTTGACTCAAGAATACTTGATTTCCCCTTATACCCCACTGTGAGGGTAAGAAATGAAAGAGAGCCTTGAGTGGACTGGAGAGTTAGAATAGCAAGAGATTAGATGGAACAAAATGTCAAGACTAATTACAGAAATCTGTGAGTGTCTATGTGGTCAATGGTACTAGACAAAGGGGGAAACATGGTGGGGGTTCTTTGGCTCGTGTGTTTGAACACCTGGCCCTCAGCTGGTATCACTATTTTGGAGGTTATGGGTCCTTAAGAGGCAATACCTGGAGAATAGAGGTGATCACCGGGGTTGGACATTTTAGGGGGTAACCTGGATCAATGTTGGTCCTACATCTGGAAGGCCAGCAAGATGCTATGGACAGATATACACCAGCTGTCATGTTGGAGCATTCCCTCTGAAACCATGAGCCAAAGCGCACCCTCTTTTCTTTAGGTTGTTTCTGCCTAAAATGTTGTGACAACAACAAGAAAAATTAACTAAAACATGATGCTGTCAGAATTCTTTTATCTGAGGAAATCTGGACTTAGGGAGTTTTGTGCAAGATTATTATCCAAGTAGGAGAGTGATGGGATTCTGAGCCAGGTCAGCCTGGTGGCAGGGACCAGCTCCTCTTTATATCTTATAGTTGATGGGGCACACCCAGTATGAGAAAGGGACAGGGTCTAAAGGTGAGGAGGCATTCAACATTCCTTGTCTGAATTTATAGGGTTTGATTTGGGGCAGTAGTAGAGGAAGTGAAGACAAGTGTCTAGGAGATGGAGCAATAAGACAGAAGACTATGGGCTAGGGACAGCTAATGAGAAAACATTCACCTGGCTAGTATATGAGAGGCCCTAAGTTCAATCCTCAGTAACACCATACTCACACACAACTCTGGGAGGTAATTTCTGGTAAAGTCACTAAAACTCTTGTTCTTGGATCAGATCAATATGTTTGCCAGTCTTGGTTCTGGAACATTCTAAATGGAGCAACTCAATCATTCTTAGCCTTAGTTTCTTCCTCCATAGAGAGGATGATATGACCAGATTCTCAGTGTTGCTCTGATGATGAAGGCCATTAAATAAGATAGCCAATAAAATCAAATCTCAATGGGGAAGGACAAAGCCAGATCAGTTTCTAGAAGGTTTGTTGGCCAAGAGCAATGTGCTTGGGTGACTGAGTGGTGGTTCGAATGAGTAGGCTGAAAAGACAGGAATGTTGGATATAAAACAAATCTGAATCTGGAATCATCTAGATGGGACCCAGTGGCCTGGGACTAGCAGAATGAGGTGATCAGATTCCAGTTAGATGGAAGGAAATAAACTATAAAAAAAAAACCCAAACCAAACCAAACAAACAAACAAAAGGAGTGGAGAGAAAGAAGAGCCAGACATCAGAAGGCAAGGTGATAAGGAGTAAGATTAATGCTTATAAATCCCTTAAAATAATAATCAGGATGTCACCTCTGTTCTCCCTGGTGAGATAGTGGAAACTCAGTCTTAGAGGACAGAGGAAAGCCAAAGACTTTTTTCCCTCTTAGGCAAGGGCATGTTTGGTTCAGCATGTTCTTTGCTAGTTCCAACAGTGTTCAAGTAGCCTACACCTGTCTGGGTGTTGTGTGGCTATTTCACTGGGATTAAAGGAAGCTCATAGGACTCAGGAAGTAAATGAAACTTACAAGTCTGAGGAAGCTTCTGAAACCATTAAGATTTACAGACCTTAACCCCCAACGTTATACAAGCAGTAATAATCGCTGGGGAAAGAAGAGAATCTGACCTGCAGAATGGCGTGCAAGTCAAGCCTAGGACGCCAGGGACATAGCTGTCCTGAGTTGTCACCCATGTTGAGGAGGGGATTTTGGTGATGCTTCTGCCTTTGAGTTATGAACTGTGAGTTACCCATTTGAATGAGAAATATCCCTCATAGTGTGGGGCATTTAAACATTTGGTCTCTAGTTGGTAACACTGCTCAGGACAGTTTTAGGTGGTGTAGACTTACTGGAGGAAGTATGTCCCTGGAAGTAGCTTTGACGTTAAAAGCTCTTTCACTCCACTTCAATGTTTCCACTTCATGCCTATAGTTGAAGAGGTGGGTGTTCCAATCTGTGTCGTCTCTGTCACTATGCCTGCCACTTGCTGACCTGATGGACTCTTCTCCCTCTGGAACTGTAGGCCTAAATAAACTCTTCTGTAAGTTACCTTGGTCATGGTGTTTTTATCAGGGTAACAAAACAGTAGCCCCTCATATACATTCCTATAACAAGAAAAGTCATGTAAACCAGGCCTGGATCTGTTTCCGATAACTCAGATGAAACTAGAATTCTATGGGACAGGCATGTGGGGAACTAGGAGGAAGAAATGAGTACATATGTGAATTTGTGATGCTCCTGGCAAACCAAGCACATTTGTCTAAAAAGCCACTTCAGGGTGATGCCTTGAATATATGCATTTGATATCAAATACCCTGACAGCCTCCTTTGCCTCTTTTCTGCTGTCATATCTGGGACTAAATTACCGCTGTTTACAAAGATGCCTAAAAGGCCAGCATCCATCACAGGAGGAGCTCGTCTGCATTTTGTCTGGTGTTGTGGGAGGCACATTCCATGACAGGTGGATTCTCTGAGATGCTCTTCACACGCCATGTAAGGTGGGTTTTAATGTGTCAGCTTGAATGGGCTATGGAGAGGCCACATATTTGGCTAAATGTTCTGGATGTGACTCTGAGGGTGTCTAAAGGAGAATATCATTTGTTTTAGTAGATACACTAAAACAGATAGCTCTCTCTGAAGCAGGCCCCACCTAGCCAGCTGAGGACCCGCTTAGAACACAAAGGTTGATTCTGCAGGATTACAAAGATCCTGCTGCCTACCTGCCTCCAAGCTGAGGCATCACTTTCTTGCTTCATTTTTGGATTCAAGTTGTAACACTGAGTCTTCCTGGGTCTTGAGTTTACTGGTGCCTTGCAGCCTAGAACTACACATTCAGAAGGCTCTCAGGCCTTCACAGTAGGATAGAAACTGAATCACTATCTGGCCTCAGTCTCCAGGTTGTGAGCTGCATATTTGTGACTTCACCGCCCTCATGTTTGGGTGAACCAATTCCTTATAATAAATCCCTTTGTATATTCGCACTGACAACCTCCCGCTTCTGTTTCTTTGGAGAATGCTGACTAATATAGCAGGTGTTCGGTGATGGCCCAGATTTCTTGGCCAGCCGTTGAGGTCCCCTGCCAAAACTAGTCCTATACAAGCCACCCATTCATTTTCGTGAAATCCATTCATAGTGCTTCATAGAAGAACGTACTAGTCCTTAGTGACAGGACTGATTTAAACCCTGTTCCTAGCCTTAGCCTCACCCGTAGTCCCCTCAGTCCATCTTTGTTCTGGCTCTTTGCTGGGTCCCTGTGACATTTGCCGTAGTTGCTGCACCGAGCAGCGGTCCTCTGATCTCCATGCTTTGTTTTCTCTCAGTAGGATTGAACTTTATCTCTTCCTAGGCAACCCTATCACTTACATCTCTTCAATACCAAGGTCAAGCCATCTATAGACTCACATATGCACCATGTGGCCAGCAGCTAACTGAAAAGTGTTGAGGACCTGTCAGTTTGATACATGAATGCTGTGTTGGACCTCATTCTCTGCTTGGCCTTGTTACGTCCCTCTAGGCCTGAGCTTAGGCTCCTTCTAATTTCTAATGCTTTTGACTTGGCTACAGAACTTGGCTTCTGTCAATCTGCCTCTGGGTGCTGCCCAGGACACAGCTTGTATTCTCCCTCTGGCTCTTCATGCTTTTGGCTACTCCAGAGACCCAGCCTGATCAAGCCACTTTGCTCTTCAGGACCCTATCCCTGTGTGTCAGAAACCCTGCATGAGAAGGTCGTCTATCAATTGGGCTGGAACTTCCCTCATTCCATTTCTTTCTAGTTTCTCTACTCAGCTATCATTATTTCTGCTTCCCTAAGGGCTCAAGAAAAGTCCATTTCATTCTAGGAAAACTCTTGTTCTTAGGAAATGGATTTGATTTGCTTTGTCTTTTCAGTCTCCTCTGGGGCCTTCAGCAAGATACCCTTGCGCCCTGTTTTGTTATCAGTGAACACTTACTTGGCTCACACTATGCATTAAACTAGAGATCATCAAGCTAGAGCTGCTTGGTTTTGTTCCAGTAATGTTTTATATTTTATTCATTATCTATGTATTGCATTTATGCTACGGTTGCAAAGTTGAGTTGCAAAGCCTAAAATTCTCACCATCTGGCTCTTTATAGAAACTGTTTGCCAAGACCTGTGCCAGGCCATGGCAACTCTGACATGAGTCAGACTTAGTTCCTGTCTTTGAGATGTTTAGTTGGAGGTGGGGTGAAGAATGGGTAGACAGGTCATAAGCAGACAATGACAACAGAGTCTGAGTGATGCAATGTTGACAGAGAAAGACAGAATGTGAAAGTCTTAAGAAGCAGACCGTAGCCCAGTTGAAGCTAAAAGCTTCCTGGAAGAGGAAGATGAGATAAATCTAATGGACAGGAATTAGAAAGGCAGATATGGAGTTGGGCAAAGACCATTTTTTTTTCCAGGAGAAAAGTTAGGTGTAAAACAAAATTATAGCTGGGCTTGGTCGTATATACCTTTAATCCCGGCACTCAGGGAGGTAGAGGCAGGTAGATGGCTGTGAGTTGGAGGTCAGCCTGCTTTACAAAGTGTGTCTAGGACAACCAAGGCTACACAGAGAAACCCTATCTCAAAACCAAACAAAACCAAACAAAACAAAAACAAAGAAATAAATAAATAAAACTGACCCCTCTCCCCAAAAGCAAAAATATAAGAAAAAGCAACACGTACATAGTAAACCATGAATTATTCATGGTAGGTCTGTGCGCACACACACAAACACACACACACATACACACATACACACACACACACTTTAATAAAGAATGAATGACCTGTGATGAGACTAAGAAGTCAAACAGATCATGAAAGAATACAAGTTGTGTCTTAACAGGAATTTTTAATATTTCCTAGAAGCAATGTAAATAAATGAATAAATCCACTCACCTTCCCTCTTTCTCCATCTCTAGTAGCACTTAGGATTGAGCCTAGGACTTCATATATGTATGAGCTCATCCACTGAACTATACCCCCAGTCTTCTGACCTTGAACTTAAGTCCTCCTGCCTCAACCTTCTGAGTCGTAGAGATGACAGATCTTATCTATGAGTTCTGTCCAGAGTAAACTAATTTTTATCTACAGTCAACTCATAAACCTATTTGTGCTCATTTGGTTTCTGCTTCTGAGGAAACTATAAAACAGCAAATTATACAGAGTTCCTGTTTCTGGATGCTAAAAACAGACAGGAAAGGCTCCAATTCCTGAGAGAAGGGAAAACATAAGAGCTGGGCCCATGCTTTCCTGGGTTGCTACAAAAGACACTTTCTGGTTTGTAGTGAAGAAAGGTGGAATGGGGTGGAAGATAAGGCAGATTAGCTGGGCTGAGGAGGTATAGTCAGAGTGTTATAGACAGGACTTATGAGCTAGAATGCCAGAGAAGAGAAGAGCTGCATAAGATATGCATATATATATATATATATATATATATATATCCTCTTAACTCTTTTTAAATTAAGTGACAGGTGTGCAGGGTAAGACTTCACAAGGCAGAGAAGAGATAAGAACTCAACAGAGATTCCAAAGGTTACCGAATGTGGAAATGCAGGACTTCTAAATCACCCAGAGCACAGAGGCTTTGCTGACACTCTAGGTACTCAACTGAGAGCTTAAGAAGAGCCACAAGTTAGTGCTAAAACTACTTTGTCTTAATAGGGGAGGCTACTTAGAATTATCTTAAGCAAGCTCAGAAAACAGGCCTTGAAAGGGAATCAAACAGATTCATCAGCAAATTAATCATTAGTCAAAATAAAGTCCCATGCCCTCTAAATGAAGTACAGACATTCAACAGTGTCCATCGTGCAATAAAGAAGTGATTATATAAAAAGCCAGATGCAATATGGTGGAACATATCTGCAATTCCAGGTTGGGCTAGGAATGATGTCACTGCTGGTAGTTAAGAGACAAGTAGCGATATTGGTTAGCCAGCCTCACTGAATGAATGGGATCCAGGTTCACTGAAGGACTCTGCTTCAGAAAATAAAGAGAAAAGATTGAAATAGACACCCAACATTGACTTCTGGCATCCACATGCACATAGTCTGTACAAGTGCACTAACACACAAACATAAACACACATGCACGCATGATTTGACACATGTAGAAATAGCAAAATATGGCCCAAGGCATGGGAAAAATTAGTTAATAGAAGGAGCTCTTGGAGTTATAGTCAGACAGGAGTAATATGCAGAGGCTATAAATCAGCTATTACCAATACTCAAGGATTTAAAGAAAAGATGGATGTAATGAATGAACAGATGGGGAATCTTGGCTGAGAAATATTTTGAAAGGTCAAATGGACATTCTAGAGCTGAAAACAACAACACTGCATTTAAAACAGCAAAGGAAAATATCAGTAAACTGAAAGGGAGAAATAGAAATGTAATCCAAAGTGAAGCAGAGAAGAATGAGAGGTTGAAAAAAATCATACTGGAGTCCCAGTGACATATGGAATGAAAATAAGTGGTTTAAATGGAGTCATACAGGATAGGATAGAGAGGTAACTGAGTCACAGGCATATTTGAATAAACAATGCTTGAAATTTCCCAAAATCTGAAGAAAAATACCAACATCCAAATCCCATAAGCTTTCCACCCCTATGCCACAGATTTTTTTTTAAAAAGCAAAGCAAATAACACTTAAAAATAAAGCAAAGACTGAAGAAAATGAAATAAAGGAAAGAAATGACATATAAGTTATCATCATCTGAGAAAGATAATGATGTCTTAAAAAGCAATGAAAGACACAAGACAATTAGAACAGAAAAGAATAACCCCCACCCACCTGGTTCAAAACCAAAGCAGGCCTAGAGACAGCCAAATGACACCTTTAAATTTTTAAAAGAAATAAAACCCATCAGCTTAGAATTCTATTACCTTGTAAAAATATTTTTCAGTGATGAGTGTAAAACAAAGCATATTTTTTTTTGATAAATGAAAGCTGAGCAAATTTATGACTAGCACATCTGTAGCATATGAAATATTAAAGGAAGTTCTTCAGGCCGAAGGGAAATGAAAACAGATGGCAGTGCATATCTGCATGAAGCGATGGAAAGTTCTGGAAATGGTAAATGCGTGGGTGAGAGGCATCTTTCAGCTCTGTGTCGCTGAAGAGTCTCTCCCTCTGAGTGGAATTTCAAGTCCCCCTTTCTAGGCAAGCGTTTCTATCAGTGCTCTCTCTATAAAGCCAGCTCATCTCTTGTCTGTTCCTGCACAGAGCCTGTCTTTTGTCTTCCGCAGCAGCTTTCTATCCCGAGCAGTTTACCACTCCCCCACTCCATCCCCTGCATGCTTTACCTTGCAGTCCGAGCCCTCGCTCCCCCTGCATTTCCCTACCCAGTCTTTAAAGCTTTGGCTTTAGCTATTCTCCGTTCTGCAGGTGGACAGGTGCTGGGGACAATCTGAGGATGATTACTGCGTGCTTTTGTTATTTCCCTTTAAAATAAAAGCACCCTTTCAACTCAGCCAGTTTTGACCACAGCACACTTGCAGTTAGCTACTACTACAGTAAAGACACACAGTGGTCTCAGGATTCATCAGTTCTCATGCGACTGTAATCGACCTTGTTTCACCACATCATCCCTGACAGGCTCTGGTCCAGTTTTTGCCTCTACAGTTTATCCTTTTCAGATTATAAGTGGATGCGCACCGTATTAAGTTGAATTCATAATCGAAAGTAACTGTGAGTTTCACCATAGGCAGGGCACATTCCTGGGCTCCTACATGTCTGTTCATGGACCCATAGAGCTCCACACAGGGACATTGCTTTGGTCCTTCCGTGC
>CM053758.1:23825898-23846753 GCA_028658305.1 Pachyuromys duprasi
AGTAAGCTTCTGCACCCCTGGGCTGGCTTGCCTGAACCTCAAGCTGCACTGGTCCCACTCTTAGCAATGTTCTGTGACTTTGCCCTTCCCATCTGGTCCTGTGTGTCTCAGTGTGCTCCTACATTCCCTGGAGAAATAAAATATTAACTATGGATGATCACAATGGTTAATGCTTGCTTAATTAACTGTTTTCCCCATTTTCCTTTGGGCCCCCCAACAGGATAGTTCCACAATTAAGCTTAAGCGAGGGGGAGGCGTCAGAGAGTAGAGATCTGCAGGAGCGGACTTGGAAGCACGGGGAGAGATGAACCGGACCTAAGATATGACTAAAAGCAAGTATAATATGGGAAATCTGAATGGGAGGAAACTGTGTGAGCTTGGAGGTTTAGGATGGAGTAACTATTGCCCAGCATTGTGCTCTAGGTTAATTAAATAAATCCTAGTCTCTGTGTGGTGATTTGGATATATAGCTGGTTTAGGAATAACCACTGTTTAACTAAAAGATAAGGCAATAATAAATATTAATCACCTGTGCCAAGGGATTTTATACTGATTTGCTTCTGTTACCCAGTAACAACCCCAGGAGCTGGGTTCTGCTATTTTTCCCATTTCACAGATGATAAAACTGACTCTGACAACTTATGTTGAGGTCATATAGCAAGATTATTGCTTCTGAAGCTTGGACAAATGCCTCTGAGAACCAGCCAGTTATGACTCCTGAAGATATCCTTTGGCTTGTGCGGGCAGTGAGGATGTTAGAAGATTATTTTGGAAAGGGAGCTAGCTCTCGACCACAGACTGCCCATTCCTCCACGATACAGTGATCTCAATAATAGAGACTTAGGCTGATGTTCCTCCTCTCTGCCTATTACTTTATCCTTTGTCCTCTGCCCTCTGTAAACATTGCCTGCTTCAGGCAACACTCATTTCTTGTAAACAGTTCTTGCCTTAGGTGATGCTTTTGGGGAAACTCAAAACTGTGACAAGGCTCATCCCATTCAGCTCCTGTGCCTAGGCCCAGATTTCACACGATGATGGCGTTCGTTAGACAGGAGCTGGCTCAAGATGCTCCCAGATTTTGTAAGAAGAATACAGATCTCTCTCACCATTTTTCCTTCCAAAGTTAGGGTCCTTGGAAGGAAAGAGCGCTCCTTACGCTCATTATCACCTGTCAGCATCGGCACACAGCCACCATCGTTTACTGAGCATGTTCCTCACATCATATCCTTCGCAGGTTTGAGCCAGCCTCTTCCTAGTCTCACAGTAGTCCTGTGAGGCAGGCCTTGACTATACTTTACCCTATGAGCTTGGGAACGTAATCGCTAGCGAGTGGCAGGTCTGACAGAAACTGTCGATGCCGTTTCTACTTCACAAAGGACTCACCGTTTGAGCCAAGTCCAAGTTTTCGGCAGAGGTCATTCCGGTGACATGCATGGCTTTCACCAGACTCCTCTCTGGGAGTTAAGAATGATGAGAAGTATGACGGTGCTGTTTGGGGCACTGGCTGTTGGTGTTCAAAAGTTTGGCTTTCTTTGGACTCAGGCCCAGTTCTGAACTTATGCTTCTTGGTTCTTTGAATATAGCTAAAGCCTATGCCAACCACCTGATTCTCACTTCAGAGGCAAAGGCCTTAATTCCAGGCCATTCCGAGCTCTCATCCCCATAGCTGCTCTAGGGATTACTTGATGGTCTACAGTGTGCTGGTGAATAACCCCAGGATTACATTTCTAGAAAGAGAAACTATCTGGAAGCACCCTCCTGCTCTGAGTTCTCCACATATGCACAACTCTATATGAGAAGGAACTGCATTCCCGCCTTCTCCAAATGTTCAATACACCATTAAAATCCCAAATTTAAAGCCCCGGTGGGGAGGAACCTGTGGTACTGCAGATGATAATTCTGGCAATATTTATCTAAGTTTCAAAATATAGGTACTGGTGTTTAAAAGTTTTGTAGTGCATTACAGAATATTGCAGACTTCTCCTGCCTTAACTGTGCGTTTTGCGTCTTAGCCCTGTAAACATGGAAGGTGGTGTTTTTTCTGTGTTTGGAAATCTTTTTAGCAGCAGAAGGAAGTGGTAAGAACTAGGGCGCACTGGGCATCTGCCTGTAGCAGGTGCTTCCTTACGAATTGTCTAATTTGCTTCACAATCTCATGTCGCCGCTGAGGAAACAGGCTGAGAGGATCTGGGACCTGCCAGGGGACACATGGCCACTGAGTGGCTCAACAGGATTTGGCTCAAGACTGTCTTATCTTTGGGAACGCTTTCTGTTTTAATAAAAGAAAGGCTAGAGGCTTAGTGTGGTTTGCTAAGGTAGTAATAGAACCAAAATCTATTAAAGGGATCCTCTCTCTGTCTCTGTGTGTGTGCGTACATCTGTGTGTCTGGCTGGCTATCTATCTATCTATCTATCTATCTATCTATCTATCTATCTATCTATCTATCTATCAATAATAAGAAATGAGTCAAGCTGTACTTTAAAAAAAAATCCACCACAAAATTAAAGATAAATGTGAAGACACCAGGCTAGAGAATTGGCCCAGTGGCTAGGTGCACACTGCCCTTTCAGAAGACCTGGGTTTGGTTCCCAGCCCCACATTCAGCAGCTCACAACCACCTGTAACTTCAGCTCCAGAGGATTTGACCCTTTCTTCTGGTCTCTGCAGGAAACCGCACATGTACATAACCCCACATTAAAAAACAAACAAACAACAAAAAACAACGAAGCAGCTTTTAAAAAGCAAAGACAGAAGCCCCATGTTTTTGGTGACAGCAGGAACAGATAGTCCAAACAGGATAACAGGATATTCATGAAGTATATACCCAGGTATATATATAGCTACCCAACATCACAACTGTGTAGGTTTGTTCTGGTAAGACAAGGGTGGTTCAACTCCAAACTCAAACACTCGGACCATGTTAACAGAAAACATACAGCAGCAGCAGCATTTTATGACACTTACTATCCATTCATAAGAGAAACTCAGCAAAGTTAGAAAAGAAATATTCATTCTTTGCTCTAAAACAACAACAAAACCTGTACAGTGTAAAGCATACTAAGTGTGAATAATTAAAGAGTTTCTGTAGGTTTTGGAACAAGATAAGAATGTTCAGCATTATCTTTCCTACTGAACACCGTACTGGTGGTTCTACTGAATGCAATAAGGCAAGAAAGGGAGAGAGAAGGTGTAAAGGTCAGACAGGAGCTACAAGTGTACAAACTTGTGCCTATACAAATTCCAAAATAATAAATATCGGAAGATACATGGTATAAAGTTGTCAAACCTCTGCACATTTATAACAACAACAACAACAACAAAAACCAGAAATGCCTACATGTATTGACCAAAGGACCTGAACACGAGCATATCGTTCCTAATAGACCCAAATCAGAAGCTAGCCAAAGAGTCACTTGTAACAATGAACAAATGAAGTGTAGTCTGTGTTCACGCAATGGACTCCTCCATAGCCATGGCAATGAAGGAACCCAAAACATTACAGCTGCAAGAATGAATCTCACAAGCTATGAAGTTAAAAGAGAGAGAGAGAGAGAGAGACATGAAGGGTCACTTGCTACAAACTCCCATTTAAAAAGAGTTGTGAAAAAAGCATAACAAAGCTAGGATAGGAGCCAAGATGGCTCTCCGTTAGGGTGAGGCAGAGACTAGAAAAAGACCATAAAGAGGGCTTTGGAGGCCTGCTGTTTCTCACTTTCATGCTGGTCACGTGAACATGGAGCAGATCCTATGCTAACAACTGCACTTGCTCTTCTGCGTGTTCTTTATGCTCAACGTTATCCGGGTGTGGAAATGCAGCTCAGCTGGTAGAGTGCTTGCTTGGCAGCTTTGAAGTCTCACACCTGCGATCCGAGCACTTGGGAGGCAGAGGCAGGAACATTAGAAGTTCCAGGTCATTCTCAGCTACATATTGAGTTCCAGCCTATGCTTGGGGTACATGAGACCTCATCTCAAAAACAAAATACAAAAACAAAACAAAATCAAGAACAGCTTATTTTAAAAGTTTTAAAGCTTATACCTATTTACATATTGTGTGTATGTGTTTGCATGTGTGTGTTTGTATGTATGTGTGTTTGTTTGTGTGTGTGTGTGTACAACTTGCAGGAGTTGGTTCTCCCTACCCTGTGGTTCTTAGGTATCAAATTCATGTCAGGTGCCTTTACTGCTGAGCCCTCTTGGCACTCCCAAGTTCATTTTTTATAAAGGTGAGGTGGGCTGTTTTTCCTGTTTCTCAGGCCTCTCCATCTGGCTCCCCAGTGGTTAAGGAATTGACTAGAATTGAATAGAGAGGAAACCTTGATCTTCTTGCTTGGGGGTTAGGGAGATAACAGTGGCTGAGCTGTGAGTTTGGGAAATGAAACCAGAGGCCACAGGTTACACCAGGCATTAAACATTCTTTTTAAGTTTGTTTTGTACAGTGCATGATCATATTCTCATCACCTAACTCTTCCCACATCCTTTCTCCAAGACCTGACCTTTAAAAAAAATAAATGAAAGAAAACAAAACAAACCCCACCAGAGATCAGTTATGCTGACTCAGGAATGCCTGCCTGGAGTGGTCAGTTAGGAGCTGCTAAGTGTGGAATTTTTATTGGAGTTTGACCCATCAGGAAGGTGGCTTCTGGGAGTTTGGTCAGTCTTAATCTCATGCATACTCACCGGTCATATATCCTAGAAACCACACATGGTCTGAGAACTCAGAGATAAACCAGATACAGACTCTGCTCTTGAATGCTCCCAGGGTATTAGAGGATCAAACACAAGGATGGGGATCTGTGCATTTGACTTGGGAAGGGAACAGATTAAGACTAGCCACAGAGCAGAAGAGAGAGCAGTCACTGTTCCAGATGGGGGTTGGGAATGTTTCTGGGCAATGGGGCTTATGCAGGGATCAAAAGACTGGCCGAGATCAGCCTGGAGGAAGAGGGTCCTGAGCATAAGAAATAAGCATGCATGTGAAGGCCCAGAGAGCAGAATGGGGTGGGGGACATCTGGGAACAGAGCAGATTTGGAACCAGAGTGCAAGTTTCAGAGGGCAGGAGATGGGGCTGGCTCAGGCTGAGTGCCACTGAACCCATTCAAAGAATGTGTGCTTTGCCTCTGATGCAGCTTAATCTACATCTGCCTCTTCTCCACTCAAGGCTCCGGGCCAGTCACTTCTGCCACATCAGAACCTTACCAGTTTTACCTTTAACATGAGCTTTCATCCAATACTCTCATGTGCGTTAGTGGGCCAGGGGGAAGGCAGGGATGGTGTCTATAAAGGTGTTGTACTGAAGCCAGAGGTCAACCTCAGGACGGTTCTCCAGCAGCTGTCCACTTTGATTTTTAAGTCAGCCTCTCACTGGCCTGAAGCTCACTGAGTTGGCTATGATAGAAGATGGGAGGCCAGTGAATCCCGAGGACCTGCCTGTCTCTGCTCCCCCGTGCTGCGATTATAAACATGTACTCCCATGTGGACTTCTTTTCATTTTTGCTTATTTATTTATATTTTTGCATGAGTGCTGGGATTCAAACTCAGGCCCTTTGTTTGCACAGCAAGCACTTCATAGACTGAGCTGTTTTCCTAGCTGCCCCACCTCAAAGACAAGCCGTGAACTGGTGACTCTCCTGCCTCAGCCTCCCAAAGTCTAGGACTGCAGGTGTGTCTCACTGTGCCCGGCTCTCGATCACCTCAAAAGCACAGGCAGCGCCCCTCTTCCAAAGGCTTCACAGAGAAAGGCTGACTGGCTGGTAAGAGTCAGGGCTATAGCTAAAGAGGTAACTTTTTACCTCTTTTTACTTTTTAAAACTTTTTACTTAGGATCACCAAAGTCCCACACCCACATCCACGTCATGTTGGCAGCTGAGAATTTCAGCAAAGGCGGTGACATGGATGGAAAATTCCCTCTCCTAAGTTCCTGAGACCTGTGGCCTAAGGTGGCCACTGAAAGCCCCTGAGTTCCTGGTGCCCCATGAAAGGAAGAGTCCATTTTATGCAGTTCTGGGCAAGAGAAGTCTGTTTTCTCTTGATGGAGAGGAAGAGTTTACAATTGCAGGACTATTTCCTTGGCCATTTTGCCTTGATAAGGTCTGATTTCCTGGTTTTTCTTTCGAGGCAGAATAAAAGATGAAATCATTCATTCATTGAGTAAAGCTTGGAGTCAGGCTTCCAAGCAGACCAGGCAGCTGAACTTAAAAACTAGACGTCAAGATGAGGAGCAGGAATGAGTAGGAAGAATGAGAAGTTGGAGCAGTTGGCATCAGATAAGTCTGGTGGCACAAGGGCAGAAGCCCAGGACTTGTAAGAAGCAAGGGAAGGACCTCAACTTGTGAGGTCTTGAACATGGGACTCAATGGGAGAAAAGGCAATGGAAAGGGATGAGGTTAAATGCATAGCAGACAGTTATTAAACATCTACAAATCAAGGCACGCATGGGGATTCATATTTTCTTATGAGAATGGTACTCAAAAGCAAAAAACAGATCTGAAAAGTTGAATTATAACAGTAGCTCTCCATTATATAAAATACTGTATAATTTGACACAATATATGACAGTACATAAGAGCTCTTCTGAACTATCTGTCTGTCCGTCTTTATCTATTTATCCATTCACCCACTCACCTACCAATCCATCTATCTCTCCATCCAATCTATCTACTTTTATCCATACAACAGTCCTGGGTAGATAGCTCAGCCTCTTCTCTTACCAGGGCTCCAGGCACTCATAGACCGCCAGCTGCCATCTTGGGCTGCAGGTCTCAGGAACTTGGGTGAGGGAATTTTCTCTATGGCATTGATGCTATTCTACTATCTTGTAAGAACTGAGTGGCGTGAGGATTCAATGTGAGGCAAGGGTTCCCAGGTGTTATCAATTGCTGCCTATTACATCCTTGTTAGATCAGGGATAGGACTAGGTTGCTAATCGCTTGTAAAATTCTTCCAGATGTGGTAACTTGCTGCTTTTAGAAGTCAGGGTTGGACTGAGTTGGCAAGGTTTTCCGCCAACTCATTAAAATACAAACAAACAAACAAACACAGTCCCCCAAGCTTAATTAAATCACTTTATTTTTCTTGAATAAAAGCATTATCTGATCATTGCAGCAGGAGCCTAGTCTTTGGCAGACTCTAATGTGTGCTTTTTCCATTTGGTCAGTGAACTCCTGACAGAGAGAGCTGATAACCTTAGTCTCTTTCTATAGATCAGGGGTAGATGTTATAGGTTTTCAAGATATCATGAAAGGTGGTCTTTGGAGAAGTTTCCCAACAGCCTCTGTTGGAAATGAATCACTCATTAGATGTGGTCTTTGAGGCTTCATGGTCTGGCCCTACTCCTACTCACTGTCTGCTTCCTGAGTTGGATGCAAAGTGACAAGCCACCCCATACTTCTTCTATCCTGCCTTCACCACCGTAACTGACAGTAGACCTTTGAACTGCAAGCCAGAAGAAACTCATCCTTCCTTAAATTGCTTCCTGTCAGGTGTTGGGTTACAACAACATGACAAGTAACTGGTGTAACCCCTATACTAGTAAGTAGTATATTTCCCTATTCCTAGCTCCTTGAAAACTTGAAAACTCAAGTCATTTTGTCAAATAAAGTGATTGTTTCAAAAAGTTAAGATGTTGCTCTCATCAGTTGTAGTCTGAGTATTAATGAAGAAAAAAAAAGCCATGTAAGTTGTATTGAGAAGAAGCTTAACACTCTATTTGCAACATGAAACCCAAGAATCCCTGCAAATGGGGAAGATATTTGGCAGAACTGAAATGGCTGGCACATAGCACCAGCCAGCGACGATTGTGAACAGTCAGCTTTAGTTGGCAGAAATAGTCCTTCAGGGTGTATTTTTCTACTCATTGTTTGGAAAATTTAAGTCCTTAAATGCTGGAGCCTCCAGCAGAGCTTCGTGTGTATGACTCTGAGTCATTTTATTCATGTTTTTAGAACTTAAACAATATCTTTTCCTATGATTACTTTAAATAGTTAAAATGATTTCTTTAAATGAAGCCTGTTCTTTTTCGGTAACGGATCTGGTACTGGGGCCATGGGTATAGTGAGGGTCCCAATTACCTCTATCTGTCTTTCCCTGAAGTCAGTCAAAAAATTTACTGTAGAAGGGTCTGAGTTTAATCCCAGCATTGCCTAAACCGGATATGATGGCGCACACCTATAATCTCAGCTGGAGGCAGAGTTTCAGAAGTTCAAAGTTGGTTTTGGTACATAAGGCTTCATCTAAAAAAAATCACCATGGAAGACCAGGAAAAACAAGGAGGATACAGAAAATAGGCAGTAGAGGAAAGTGTGTTTTCCACATAGGAGGGATTGGCCAATGCTATTCCTACTATCTGGATTATCCCTAAAGTGCTAAGTGTAACTGCAGGCCTTGGGGGGTTGAGGAAATCTTCAGAGGGATCTTCTTCAGAGCTTTATAGATTAAAAGAAGCAGAGTGCATTTAACTGAGGAAGGTTTTCCAGAGGGTCTAGAATTTGTCCTTTGCAAGATTTTCTCAGTGTCATTATGAGAGATGGAGCGGGCCCGGAACCTGGGTCCATCTACTCATTTCCTACATCCACCTTACACCAGAGGCATCTATTCTGTTTTACACGGACTGGGTAGCAGTGACTCTAGCCACGGGCAAGATAAGGTCTCTGTCCTGAAGGAAGAATAGTCTGACTCTAATCCAGGAAACACACCAAGCAGCTCAGTCAGGATCTGGGCTGTGGTGTTGGAGTTGACAGGACACACTCTCCTTGGGGAGATTTCCAGATATTCAGAAGGTCGGCTGTCAGCCTCCACATCTTTAGTTCTTCCTTTGTTGTTGTTTTTCTTTATTTTGACATAAAATAATCACTTCAAAACCGAGGTTAAGATGTTACTGTAAATGACGCAGCTTAAGTTTATTGAAGAAAAATAGCCATGTAAGTTGTGTTGAAGGAGAAGTTTAATAGTTGATGTCCAACAGGAAACCCAAGAATTCCTGGAAATTGGGAGGATGTATCCTAGGCTGGCCTCTAACCTGAGGTCCTCCTGCCTCTGCCTCCTGAGTGCTGGGAATATAGTACCTTCTGCCGTACCAAGCCCCTCTCAGATTTCCTGACTATTTGCCATGTGTTAATAAAATCCTTCCAGATGCAAAATATAAAATAATGCAAACTTCTCTTTTTCCATGAAATCATTCCCCAAAGTTGGCCGCTGAGTCAATTTCAAAGTTACTTTTACTATATCCATCCTACTGTACAATTGGTTTGAGAAAGCAGCCTTAATCTTTCTTCAGGATTAACCGTGAATTTTGTAAGCTCTAAATTATGTGGCTCTCCTCAGGAAACTAGCAGTAGCAGCGCAAAACAATAAGTAGTGGGAAAGGGCACAAAAGGCCGTAAAGAGGCTTTGAGAATTGCAATAGCCCAGTGAGGGATGTCAGGCAAGGTGCCTCGTGGGCTGAAAGAAGAAGGCCCAGTTAGACACACAAAGAAAAGCTGTTCTAGGGCTTAGACAGAAAGTGTTGTTCTTTTGTGTGTGTAGTACATGCATGTATATGAGTGGTGTACACATGTATATATGTGGTGTATGCATGTGCATGTGTGTGATTGTGCGTGCATGTGTAAGTGTCGTGTGTGTGTGTGTGTGTGTGTGTGTGTGCGCGCACATGTGTCTCACAGGATGTAGCTCTCAGAAACTGCTTCGGTGCCATGCACGCTGCCATGTTCCCACCATGATGATAATGGACTAATCCTTTGAACCTATAAGTGAAACCCCCGTTAAACACTTTCTCTCATAAGGTCTGCCCTGGTCATGGTCTCTTAACAGCAATAGAATGGTGACTAGGACACCCCCTAAACCGTCTCCCCTAGACACTAGGTTGGTTTTCTCCTATCACCCCAGCTTTGCTTTTCCTGTAACTGGTGGTTGTGCAGTCTCCACGGAGGAACTGCTTATGCAGCTGGGAAGCCGGGTGAAACCGACCTTGACTGGTAGAAATCACAGAACATGTAAACCCCAAACTCTGTTTACGTCCCATTGTTGTAAACAAACAGGTCAGTGACTACCAGCTTTCAGTTCAGTTAGCTGATGGGTTGCATGTGTTTGTCCGGGTTCTTGTGCAATGTGTATTTGTTGTTAAATTCCTTTCTGACTAGGGACTAGGTCACTCTTTCCTCATTCCTGTTAGGCTTTTATTATGGGACCTTTTTATACAACGTCTCTCAATTTTATTTTTCTTATTTTTAGAACAGGATCTCTTATATCCCAGGCTGGTCTTGAACTCGCGATGTAGCGAGGATGACCTTAAATTTCTGGCACTGTAGGTGTAGCCTACCACACTCAGTTAATGTTGCCTGAGGAAAACCCTAGGGCTTTGTGTATGCCAGGCAAGGGCTCTACCAGCTGAGCTACATACTCAGGCCTTGCCTTTCCATTTTACAGCTAGGAATGATTTAAAAACAAAAAGTTGATCTGAAACACGGCCCTTTCTCTGTTTGAGACATGATGGAAATAGGGACTTTAGAAAAAGTTCTCCCTTGTTGATGGAAGGACTTATCCAAGAGAGCAACATGAGAGCAGAGTCAACCCACTGGGAGGTTGAGAATTTGGGTGGAATAAGGATAAGGCTAGAGAAACACCACAGTCATGAGACGTGGGCATCATTTGCTGTGCATCTGGCATTGAGCTAAAAGAAACATGTGTACACTATACACAGTCTACTCTACATAACAACACCAGATAGGCTCATACTGCATGCCAACACTGTCAAAGGGCCGGAGAGATATCAGTCCACCCAGCCTATTAAAACACAGTGACACGTACTTGAGTTTGCCTACAGGAAACTGGAGATAGAATTGAACAGTGTCTTTTTCTAGGTGCTGGGTTGCTTTGAACCCAGGTTATTCTTAAGACACCCACATATGGTGTTTGGGGCATGCTTTGCTTTGTGAATGAGGAAACAGAGGCAGGAAGTGAATAAGGTAGTCTTCAGAAAGCCTTTTAGTAAGTCTCCAGTTTAAAAGTGCAAAATGGTTCCTACTTTCAGGTTAGTCTGGACTGTTTGAGGTATTTTATATTTCGGCAGAGGACCGACGGGGCCCTGGCTGCTTCTGGGCTATTGCTGGTGAGAGAAATACAGATTCCAGCCACTCACTTCTGAAATGCTCCCTTTCAGTCCCACAGTGCTCTGACACTTGGTGTTGAGATTAGGAGTTCCAGCAGAAGCCTGCTTGCCCTCCTCTCCTTATTTGACCTTCTTTTTCTGCTTTTTAGCTTCTGCATTAAAGCTTGACTTCTCCATTCCTGTTGATGAGCTTGCCTTCAGATTACAGACCAACATTGACAAGGCAGGCAGAATTAGCCTAGGATCCCTACATGCAAGACATGTTTACCAAAAAAAAAAAAAAAAAAAAAAAATTTAGTCAGTGGGCCAAAGATGGAACCAGAGACCAGAGAAACAAAGTCAAAAGAATCTATGTGTGCTGGAGACAAGGCAGTCAGACAGATGGACAGCTCTCTTCAAAGGTTGCTTAGGGACTCAGTAAACCTAAAAAGACTGCTCTGAATCTCAATGTGGGTGGGCGGATAAAGCGCATTATTCCCTCCTTTTGGTTTTCCCAGGGCGTGTACAACAAAGCAGATGCAATTTGCATTCAATGACTGAAAGCCACTCACATCTGTAAACAGTAACTGTTCCAGCCAGCGAAACCCTCCAGAAACCTCTTATCCCTGTTTCAAGGAGCCAGATGTAAAGAGGAAGCCTCCTGCATCCCATTGTTCTTTCCACTTGAGCTGCAAGGACCCAGAGTAGCTCCATGTGGGGGCAAAATGTGGTTCATTTTGCTCAGTTTAGAGGCAAGCTTATAATGTTAGAGTTTAATTAAACTCTTGCTGGCTGTTCTAAAAGTTTTGTTTCTTCGCGCATTCCCCCGCAGGGAGTGCTCGCTTTTTCCTTCCAATGAGGGTCATTAGGACTGCATGAATATGTACAGACACAGGAAGGTTCCAGGATGCTCTCGGGGCATTTGGCTCATAACTTTCAATTTAATCAATCAACTCAGTGGTATAGTAAAGGGGTTACAATAACCCCACTCCCCGATCACAGACAATAGCTCTAGTGCAGGGCTATCTGTGTTGAGAGTCCCTGTTATCTTTGTTGCTTTGTGTGTTCCCTCATTCTGCATTTAACTGAATCGAGGCATAAGCTGCAAGTATTTCTCTGTGGTTCTGCTTTGCTTCCAATCCCAAAGCAGTAGAGTGCTTGCAAATTGAGAAGGATGCTTGCCAGGGCTGGAGTGCCTGGCACCAACCTTTGCAGAACCCCCATTTGTGCTTATAAATATCTGGTCTTTCTTGGAATAAACAATTCTTCAGGGCGTATTTCTCAACTCACTGTTTGGAAAACTTGAGTCCACAAATGCCATTAGCTTCAGCAGAGTTTTGTGCACAAATTTCTGGGTAACCATAAGGAAGGCTATCGCTAAAGGACCTTGTGTGCCCACCCTCAATTTTATAAGGCTGTGTGTGTGTGTGTGTATGTGTATGTATAGAATAGTTTCATGCAGAAGGAATATTAAATTTGTCTTTCTTTTTTTTGCCCCTTCTTTTCTGTCACAGGGTCTTACTATGTTGCCCAGCCTGGCCGAGAACTCACTATATAGACCAGGCTGGCTTAGAACTCTCATAGAGCCACTTGCCTGGGCCTCTTGAGCACTGAGATTAAAGGAACATGCCACTATAAGTTTCTTATTAAAACTTGCATTCCTTGAAATCAGTCTTAAGGATTGGCAAGCAGGCTTGAAGAAAATACTTAAAGAAAACTGCTGGGTTGAAGTCAAACTTCAGAGTCAATCCTGTACTTTCTCCTCCTTTGGGAAACTGGTGGTTAGGCTTACATGATGATGGATCCATGGCTGACCAATGAATTCCATCTCTCTCCTACCCATATTGAAGTCACTGCAGAACAGGAGACCTTTTATGCAACATGAACGAGATGCTCAGAAAATGGCCAGGCAGCAGGAATAAATGGCAAGAGAGTGTCAGCACGTTAATGTACTCCTCAGTAGAAATAGGAGTCATGCTTGAGAGACAAAATTATTTTACACAAAACAGAATTTTGGGTGGTCAGTCCCAAACAGGCATATCTTATTTAAGAAAGGGTGTCCTCAAAAAAATTCCATGTTTGAGCTTCTAGGAAGAAGAAAGAGGCTCCAGCCTTTCTGATTCCAAGACCCACTCGAATGCCAAGAAAATAGTTGGAAGCAAAGGTTTCAGAAGTAATCACCAGATGTGGTGGATTAAATGAGAATGGTCCTCATGGGCTCAGATGTTTGAATACTTGGGTCCCCAGTTGGTAGCACTGTTCGGGTAGGTTTAGGAGGTGTGGCCTTGTTAGAAGAAGTATGTCACTAAGGTTTCAAAGCCACATGTCATTTCTAGCTCATGTTTTCTGCTTCCTTTTTACAGATGTGAGCCTCTCGATTCTGCTGCAGCTGCCATGCTTCACCACCATGATGAACTCTTATTCTCTGGAACTGCAAACTGAAATAAACCTTTCCTTTTTATAAGTTGTCTTGGTTGTGGTATTTTATTACAGCAATAGAAACGCGGCTAATACAGCATATCATCAAGAGAAAGTCAAGGGTGAGTGAGTAACAGAGAACAAGGAACTACCAAAAGTGTTTGGCAGTATGAGAGAAGGAAGATACATTGAGAACTCAGTACAGGGTAGGGTAGGGTAGGACACAGAATTCAATAAACCGTGGAATGAAATAAGAATCAAAACGGGAATAAGAAAACTAACCAGGTGGGCAGCAAATGTATAAGAAAGACATTATGCTCATTTTAGAAAAGATTATCATGGGAGGAAGGGGTAAAAACCAGTAAGCAAGGGTGCAGGTCAGACATGATTAAGTACCATCAGAAACTGAGTTGATAAAGAGAAAATGAAACAGGGTAAATGTGCAGAGTGTAAAGGAAAATGAAAAGACAGAAACGGAGAATGGGTGTTTTGGGAGAAGCAGGCATTCCTAAAGCAAGAGAAAGCACAAACTAAGTACACTATTCACAGAGAACAAATGCTTTGTGCCTGTTTGTGGAATGAATGAGCAAACGCCAAAGGACAAAGAAATAAAAAAGGAAGACCAACTAGAAGAAAAATGTCACTGTTAATAAAATAGATGGAGGTATGGATAGAACCCTCAGATTCAGTTAACATAGCTGGATAAAAAAACAAATCATGAAACATTTCAGCCGCAAAAGAAAAACATATATCCTACAAGGAGCAAAGCTGCAGATTCCTTGTGAAGAAATCTGGTCATAAGTGAACGAAGACCAAGTTTCTTCACTGAGATAGAAAACCACATATAAAGCATACAGTAAAAAGCTGTAATGAACACAAAAGCTAACTATTTTTCTAGTTTCATCTCTGTCACAAATTTTTGGTGTCGTAGGAGGGTAAGTGCATAAAAATATATTAATAGTGAAAATGTAAAATCCAATGTGAAGCTTCACAGCTTCAGAATGGCTTTTCCAACTATACAGAGGTTCATTGAGATGTGTAGACTTTCTGTCTGATTAATTTTGCTGTGTGATGTTATTTTTATTTGCAAGTTCTTTGTAATAAGGTTTCAATAAAAAAGGAGTTGGGTTTTAACCCAGTTATTTTCCAAGTGAAAATATTTTTAAAATACACTTAGTTGTAAGAAATAAAATCACTCACTAATGAATAAGTGCTGCTTACTAGTTTCCTCTGAAAAATAACAGGTCTTAAAAGAGCAAAGAAAATGCTGCGAAAGGCTGCAAGAAATCCCGAATTAACAAGTATTTATTGACGAGATAAATAATTAAAACTAATAACAGAACTATTGTTTGGAAATAGAATTTCCAGTTAAGAATTGTCAGAATAAAAACAGATTAAAAGAAACAAACCAAGCACCAAATTAAATCGATGTAGATTCGAAGTGGGAAGAGCTGAGGAAATTAACCTCAAAAGTTTTCCATAAAGTGAATCAAAGATTCTATTTAATAAGCAGAGAGTATACAGAAAACAAAAAAAAACAGAAATGAAATCCTTGCTTACTTCTATGTTTTAATATTTATTTTATTTCCGGCATACATGTATGGAATGTGTACCATGTGTATGCAAGTGCCTATGGGAGCCAGAAGAGGACGTCAGATTCCCTGGCACTAAGTTTTGGATGGTAGTGAACTACTGTGCTATGGGGTTGGGAACTAAGCCCACATCCTCTGCAAGAGCAACAAGTGCTCTCAACTGCTGAGCCAATTCCCAAGCCCTCTGCTTTTTAAATTAACCAATTAACCAGTTAATTAATTAGTATTTGCAGAGCTGAGGATTGACCCCAGTGTCTCATGCATGCAAAGACCTACTACTGAGCTACATTCCCCAGCCCTGTTCTTTCTTTCTTGCTCTTTCTTTCTCTTTCTTTCTCTTTCTTTCTTTCTTTCTCTTTCTTTCTTTCTTTCTTTCTTTCTTTCTTTCTTTCTTTCTTTCTTTCTTTCTTTCTTTCTCTTTCTTTCTTTCTTTCTCTTTCTTTCTTTCTTTCTCTTTCTTTCTTTCTCTTTCTTTCCTTCCTTCCTTCCTTCCTTCCTTCCTTCCTTCCTTCCTTCCTTCCTTCTTTCTTTCTTTTTCTTTTCTTCTCTTTTCTTTTTTTCTTGAGACAGGGTTTCTCTGTGTAGCCTTGGCTGTCCTGGACTCACTTTGTAGATCAGGCTGGATTCAAACTCACAGAGATCCTCCAGCCTCTGCTGGGATTACAGGCTTACGCTATTGAGCCAAGCTCTTTTTTTTTTTCTCATGAGTTTATGTATTTAATCACTTTACAGCCTGATTGCAGACCCCTCCCCTCTCTCTTCCCAGTCCCACCCTCACATTCTCCTCTCACATTCCCCCTCCCTTCTCCTCAAAGAAAGATACCAACCCACAAGGACACCAGGAGAAAACCTACAGAGGAAACTAACCTAGGTCCATGGGGTTCACAGAAACTGAAGCAACAACCAAAGGGCTTGCATGGGCTGGACCTCGGCACCCTACACATGTGTAGCAGACATGCAGCTTGCTCTTCAAGTGGGTCCCCTGACAAGGGGAGCAGCAGCTGTCTCTGACTCCTGTTGCCTTTGGACCCCTTTCCCACAGCTGGGCTGCCTTAATGGCCCCAGCCTGCTTCTTACAAATTGATAGCTAATTAGCTGGGGTGGGGGAGGGGGAGGGAGGAAGATGACTGAAAGTGAGAATTAAACATGCAAAATCCAAGCCAAACCAAAGAAAGTCTAAAACATTCATCCAGAAGATGGAAAGTAGACTAGCAGAGCAGAACTTGGAAAAGACTGGGTAACTTTAAGTGCAAATATTTGGGAGGTAAAACAAAGCAGAACAGAACAAAAGACAAGTGCTTCCAATATAGGGTGAACTCAGTAATTTTCTAGGAGATCTTAAAACCTTAGAAAGTCTAAGATTACTAAAAATGGAAAGCCAAATTAAATCAAGTATATGAGAAAAGGGAAAAACCAAGTGAAACTGTAGGCACGATACACTTTAAGGCACAAGTTATTACAACAAGATAATTTGTTAGTTATGCAAAGGCTAGAGTTAATGAGAACACAATATGACATCTACAGGGCCTACAGAACACAGAACTAAATAGAAAGTAACCATGGTGAAACACAGAAATTAATACATACACAATATTAAAACAATACCCCATTATTAGAATAGCAGAATGGAGAGGAAATGATAGAGGTTTGAAACCTAACTAAATATACTGAAATACAGCAGAAAGGGCAGATATTTTCCAAAATTAGAGTGTTTAAGCTGGCATTTTATTGCAGGCTCCTTAACAGGATGAGGAATTAACATTTTCTCTCTGCTCTCTAGATTCTGTCCTGGGAAACCTTACAAATGAAGGAAAAAGCAAGAGCCAAGGAACCAATAGAGACACTGAGGTTCTGGGGTGTGGTCCTGAGCTGGATGCTGCAGAACAGAAGCAAAGGAGGGCTCTGACTGCAGTGACAGGATGCCTGGGCATCCCTCTCCTGGCTTCAGCTCGTCCTCGTTCCTTACACAGACACCATCCAACAGCTTCCCCCTCCCCACAACAGTCCCATCAGCAGAGACAGACAAGGCTCCTGCAGGGTAACTGGGGCCCAGACAAGCACAGCTAGTGATCAGGAAGCAAGCAGTTCGTGAAGCAGCTCTGTAGCAGCAGATGGGCCAAAAATTCAACCTAAGCACAGGAGGAGATGTTAACAACCCAAAGCGGAAAGAAGCAGAGGGGGGCTGGAGAGACAGTTCGGCAGCCAGGAGCACCTACTGCTCTGTTAGAGGACCCAGTGCTTGTCCTCAGCATTCAAACCAGGCAGCCTACTCCAGTTTCCAGGGGTTAGATGCTTTCTGGGTCATCTCTGAGGGTGCCTGCATGCATGTGGCACACATATCCGCATGTGTGTGCACACACACATACATACAGAGAGAGAGAGAGAAAGCAAAAGAACCAAACACAAATTAGCTACTAACATACACAGAATTCTTTCTGAAGAGGCACAGCCTCAATCTAGTCAAGCAGAAATATCAATGACCCCAAATGGAAAGATAGTCTACACAATAACTTCTGGGCACTCTTCAAAAATGTTCATGGCAGTAAAATCAAGAAAGCCTGAGGTGGCGTTCCATATAAAGGCCGATAAAAGATGCATGACAAGTAACTGCAGTGTAAAATACTGGATTAGATTCTGGGTGAAAAAATTCCTCTTCTTTGCTACAGAGCTGTTCTGTGCAATACAGTAGCCAGTATTTACACATGGCTACCACGTGATTAAAGTATGGCAAGTCTGAATGCAAAACAGGTGCTTAGAGCTGCACAAAGAATGAAATATATGTCTGTAATGAAATTTCAGGCTAATTATATGCTAACATGACATGATTTGGGGTACTGGCTTCAATAAAATAAAACACTAAATTTAAATTTATTGGGGCTGGAGAGATGGCTCAGCAGTTAAGAGCACTTGCTGTTCTTGCTGAGGACTCAACTTCAATTTCCAGCATCTACATGGTGGTTCACACCCACCTGCAACTCCATTTCCAGGGGATCTGAGAGCACCTTCTAGCCTTGGAGCGTACCAGGTATGCATGTGGTGCACAGTCATCCATGCAGGAAAAACATTCATACATACAAAATGAAATAAATCTAAAAAAAATAATTGTACTGCTTCTCTTCACTTTTTAAACACAACTTTTTAGAACATTTAAAATCGTCCATGTTACTGATATAGACAGCTTATATTATATGATATTATGTGGTATCCGTGAAGAAGACAGTAGAGGTGTGATTGCTATAATTTAAACTATGCATCTAGATTAGACAGCAGTGTTTTATCAGTATGAAGTGTGCAGTAATTTTATACAAGAATGTCTTTCTTAGAAAGCACACACCAATGTACTTAGGAGGAGAGGAGCAGACATGTGTCTGCCTTCCTCTTATTTGCAGAAGTTGTGACTGCTTTCTCAGACAGATGACTCTAGGCAGTGTCAAGTTGACAGTTAAAGCTAAGTAGGGCAGAGGCTCAGAGAGAAAAATAACAGGAGCTGGAATGTGTGACAACAACCATTTCTTAGGATTAAAGGAAGAGGCAAAAGCAAGATCTTATGTGGAAAGGACTTGCTAAGTAGGGAACTATTTTTTAAAAAATATCTAGTGGTATTCTTAGGAAGATGAAGAAGAACATCAAAGAGAGAGACAAACAGATAGGAGGAAGAAAGCTTGAAAAGCAAAGGGAAAGTTTGCCTGCCTTTTAGCAAGTTTACATTTAGCAAGAAACATAAATCAGCTTGACATGACTTTCTAGATGGTGGGATATAAGGATGCAATGCTTAAAAGCAGAAAAGAAAATGCTTTTGAACCTCAGTCTCATATTCAGCCCTATGTCACTTAAGTGTGAGAATATAACAAAATATTTCCTGGAATGTAGAACCTTGAGGCTTGCCTTGCAAAGACAGGTTGGAAAACGTCCTTGCAGAAAGCACCCAAGTAAGAAAAGTGCAAAGGGCAAGGGGTGACAGTACTTTAGAAAAGTTTATGGTTGTTTAGAAACACAAAGACTAAAGACTGAAAACGAAATTAAAGTGATCAGGAAATAAAATTCTAGAAACCAATCAATTTACAGTATGTGTTCAGATGGAAAGAAGGTTGAGAGTTAAGGTGCAAGAGTTCAGGGGACAGTGACGATATCAACATGTTTGTGACATTAACATAAGTATGTGCCTTATGTTGAAGGCAATCACTGTGAGGAAAAAAAAAGAGAATTAGATAACTTTTGGTTGTTATGGTTTTGAGACAGGGTTCCAAGTAGCCCAGCCTGCCTCAAATTTGCTTTGTAGCTGAGGCTGGCTTTGGACCCCTCATGTTCCTCACTTACCTCCCAAGTGCTAGGATCACATGATTGTGCCACTACACCTGAGTTGGTTAGCTTTTAAACCAGAAGAAGAAGAGAAGAAAAAGAAGAAGAGAAGAAGAGGACATAACTAAGTAAAAAGAAGAAAAAAGTATAAAATTGAAAAAAGAACAGAAAGATAGGAAAGAAAGATAAATTCAAAAAGATAGGATCGGAACACATAACCATGAAAATAAAAGAAAAAATTAGCATGACCATCCATAATAATAATGGTGGCATAAATGGAATGAGATCAAAAGCGAATAGTTCAAGAGGGACCTGACTTGGACCAGTGATGCTGTGCACTGTGTGGGGAAGAGAATATCCCTCGGTGCCCAGTGTTAAGGAGGAAGAAAAAGAAAGCTTACACACACTGGGTTAATAAATAAACACACAGTAAATACAGATAAGCAGGAGCCATGTAGCAAATACTCATTGATCAAAACAAAATAAACAAAACCAAGAACAATAATACAAGTAAAAAATTCCCAACCTCTCAGAAAACTTAAAATACTCCACTAATTGACATTTTTGTCCAGAAGATAAAATGCACAAAAGCATTTTACCAAGAGAACAACAAACATAAGAAGTTTGTAGTAAGACCACTAGGAAAGGACTAAGAGGAAAATTCACAGCCTCAAATATGTTAATAATTAATAAAAACAAAAATACAGAAAGGAGGGAAGTTAGAGCATAAAGTAAAGAATATGGAAATTTACGAACAGAACAAAAGGACCATCCAAACAACATAGAAGCTATTAGGATGCATGAAAGCAGATGTATGCAAATTAGGAGGGAGATAACAGTACTTATTAGATAATAAAGTTCATTATATCTATTTGCATTTTTCTACATGTAGAGATCCAGTTAGACCAGCACCATTTGTTGAAGATGCTATCTTTTCCCATTGTATGGCTTTGGCATCTTTGTCAAAAATCAGGTGTCCATAGGTGTGTGGGTTTATTTCTGGGTCTTCTATTCAATTCCATTGGTCCACCAGTCTGTTTCTATGCCAGAACCATGCAGTTTTTATTACTGTTGCTCTGTAATACAGCTTGAGATCAGGGACGGAGATGCCTCCAGAAGATCTTTTATTGTAGAGGATTGTTTCAGCTATTCTGGGTTTCTTGTTTTTCCATATGAAGTTGAGAATTTTTCTTTCAAGATCTGTAAAGAATTGTTTTGGTAATTTGATGGGAACTGCATTGAATCTGTAGATTGCTTTTGGTAAGATGGCCATCTTTTACTATGCTAATCCTGCCAAGCCATGAGCATGGGAGATCTTTCCATCTTCTGATATCTTCTTCTATTTCTTTCTTCAGAGACTTCAAGTTTTTTTTTTTTCATACAAGTCTTTGACTTGCTTGGTTAGAGTTACACCAAGATACTTTATGTTATTTGTGGCTGTTGTGAAGGGTGTTGTTTCCCTAA
>CM053758.1:23846853-23901715 GCA_028658305.1 Pachyuromys duprasi
AGGACAGGAGCCTACCACAGAGGGCCTCTGAAAGACTCTAGCCAGCAGGGTATCAAAGCAGATGCTGAGACTCATGGCCAAACTTTGGGCAGAGTGCAGGGAATCTTATGAAAGAAGGGGGAGATAGAGAGACCTGGAGGGGACAGGAGCTCCACAAAGGGAGCAACAGAACAAAAATTTTGGGTCCAGGAATCTTTTCTGAAACTGATACTCCAACCAAGGACCATGTATGGTGATAACCTAGAACCCCTGCACAGATGTAGCCCATGGCAGCTCAGTCTCCAGATGGGTTCCCTAGTAATGGGAACAGGGACTGTCTCTGACATGAACTCAGTGTCTGGCTCTTTGATCACCTCCCCCTGAGTGGGGAGGAGCTTTACCAGGCCACAGAGGAAGACAATGCAGCCAGTCCTGATGAGACCTGATAGGCTAGGGTGAGATGAAAAGGGAGGAGGACCTCTCCTATCAGTGGACTGGGGGAGGGGCAGGGGAGGAGAAGAGGAATGAGGGCCAGATTGGGAGGGGAAGAGGGTAGGGGCTACAGCTGGGATACAAGGTGAATAAATTGTAATTAAAGAAAGTCAAAATCATAACTGAATCATAACTCTGAAATATTGAATTGAATCAACTGGTCAATATTCTTCAAGACCACTCAGCCTTTTTTGTTTAAGTATATAAATGTATTGACACAATTTTTTAAAAATCTTTTACAGAAAGAATGTGTTATGGAATATACGTCTATGTCAATAAAATGATGGCCGTCTTTTAAAAAAAAAAGCTTATTAGATAAGGGCAATCCAAATTAGTCAGAAAATAAAGGAGGGAGATTTCCCACTCTATCATAGTTGTCTGATAAGGACAAATCCTGTGCATGAGTGATTGTTAAGGAAAGAAGTAAAATTCTCAAACTGGACACAAAATAACTCATTTATACCAACAACCAATGAAAAAATTGGAGAAGAACTTATGGAATAATCACTAAGTTTACGTGGGTAACTCTTCCCAACTATCAAGTTCTTTCTTTCTCTTTGTTTCTTTTTCTTTTTATTTATTTTTTTCTCTCATACAATACATGCTGACCACAACCTCCCCTCTCTCCACTCCTCCCGGCCCTACCCTGACCTCCCTTTTCCCCCAGACTCACTGCTCTTCCATTTCCCTTCAGAAAAGAGTAGGCATACCAAAGATATGAAGTCTAGCACAGCACAACAAGATGCAATAAAACTAGGCCAAACCCTCATATCAAGGCTGGACAAGGCAATGCAGTAGGAGGAAAAGGGTCCCAAGAGCAGGAAAAAGAGTCAGAAAGGCCCCTGCCACTTGCACTGTTAGGAGTCCCACAAGAATACCAAGCTAACAATCACCACCTAGCACAGACCTGTGCAGGCTCTGTGAGAGCCACTTCAGTCTCTGGGAGCCCCCCCCCCCTTCCCATGAGCCCTGATTAGTCAGTTCTATAGGCCATGTTCTCCTGGCTCCTACAATCCATCTTCCTTGGGGTTTCCTGATCTCTGCCTAATATTTGGCTATGAGTCTCCAAATCTGCTAACTATCAGTTTCTAATAGACGTGGGTAGGTAACAATGTGTTGATTTGAGGCTAACATCAGATAAGAAGATTGAAAACTTAGAAATTACCAGTTGAAGGCAGTATTGGTAAACATTTATTAAATTATTTACATGTTTTTTAAATTCCAGTGCTTTCTCTGTTTGCAGGAGCCCTGACATCAGATTAGTGGCCAATAAAAGAATAGTGAGGTCTTGCCTGAAGTTACAAGTTGGGACTTGTAACTATGAGAGAAAGTTAATCATAAAATTATGACTCAATAAGTTGGACATGAAGTAGAAACTTTGCACATAACTACATGAACAAAAAAGATAAAAATATTAAGGATCATCAAGTTAACATTAGTTTGGTAGTTTCTTTGTGGAGTTGAACGTAATTATCTTAAGCAAGTGACCCAATGGAGAAGATAGCTGAATGTCACTGTAAAATTAACTTCAAATATATAGAATATATTTGACAGTGGCTATATTAATATTATAACCAGTGTGTCATCAAATTAAAAACTGGTTTATGAGAAATACTCTTCAGTCTTTATTTGCCAAACAGTATTAGCTAATGATATGTCCAAAGTGGAGGAAATCATGCATCATGGCTGGTCTAGGGGAGATGACAAGCTCTCTATCAGATAAAAGCATTTGTCAAGAACCCAGGATTTCCACAGAGCTAGCGATTAAAGAGCCTTAGCATCTTGTAGGAAGCTCCCAACCTGTGAAGATGGGGCACAAGTCCTGCTCCCAAGACATCCTCTTGGGCCTGGTCACCTTGTTATGGGAAGCAGTACCTCCCACGGTTCCCACAGTTGGGAGTGGCAGTCTCGCAATGCCTAGGACAGACACTATGGAGCTTCAAGTGGATTTCATGACTAGTATTCAAGCTCAACAAACCTGGCCATGTTCTCTCTAGCTGCTAAGTCTGGCTGTCTGCAGAACAGCAGAGCAGGGGAGCACAGCATGTAGCATGAATTGACTTCTCACTGGAAGATGCTTTGGACCTTAGATGCTTAATTTGACCAGAGGACAGAAGAGTAATCATATCATGACAGCCCCCAAGGAAAGGCAAAAGAAAATCATTTGGATCTAAGCTTTGGTTTTGGTTTAGTCATTCTCCAACTATTGATTGCTTCGTGATGGACCCTGAGGGAAGGAAAAGGGGAATTATCTGATTTGAGCTTTGATTTTGGTTCAGATCTTCTCTGGCCATCTGAGCTTGTAATGGCCCTTTTTTTTTTTTTTTTAATGTGTCAAGACTTTTTCACTTACAGAATTAAGAGGTAAGACTTACATGGTACAACCATAAAATGTAGCAAGAGCTTTTTGATTGGGAGTATTTTGAAAGATTTCCACAATCTCCAGATGTCCAGAGACAGTGACATTACCAGAGAAGAGGAAAGCCAGAAGCTATTTGGTCTGTTCTCTGGCCTCTGTCTCTGTTTCACCACATCTAGCCCCTCCCAGAGAGAGGAGTGCAGTCTTCTCCCATGGAGAAACAACATTTGGAAGAAACACCTGTAGATATGGTTCACTACGGCTGAAGATGCATGGTGCTGTTCACTCCCCCATGGTAATTCACTGTGATACTTCCTCAAAGGGGAGTCACTCGAAGACACCGAGAGCTGATCAGCAAGTTTGTTTACTTGTGCCACTGGGGGGCTTATCAACGTGTGTCTCATGGACTCCTGAGAACCCCGAGATCCTTTCAGGGGATCTGAGAGATTAAAACTATTTCACAACAAAAACGAGATGTTATTTGCTTGATGTAGTATTTTGACACTGGCACTGAGGATGGACCAAGGCCTGTGTTAGCGGCTGATATCTTCCTTAGGGCCACACAGTCATGGTAGACAACAGAGGATTCAATTTCACATCAGTGTCCTTCGTGTAACAGAAAAATGAGTCATTTGAAGTTTCTTCTGATAAAAACACACCTTATTATTCAGAGCGACTAATTGGGGAATGTAAAAAGCAATATAAAATGCAAAGCAGTTCTGCTCTAAAGTCTGGAGCACTCTGATTGTCCTCAGTAAAAGCACTTAGTGATTCTTTGAGGTGCAAGTCAGACCAGCCACTTTGTACATTCATAAAACATCATTTTTACTTGAAAGAACAAATGACAGGCAAATTACGGTTATTCAGACTTGGGAATTTGGCAGACATTTTTCTCAAAAAAAATGAAGCAAGTCTGTCACTTCAAGGAAAACAACCGACAGTATCTGTTGCTGATAATGAAATTTGAGTTTTCAAGCAAAAATCAGAATCTTGGAAAACTAGTAGCTGTTACTGTGAACTTGATAGCTACCCAGTTTTTCATTGCTTTCCTGATGGGCTCTGTCCTCCTGGGAATGAATATGATCTGGAATTGTTTAATGTGAAGTCTCGGCATTTGAATGATCTGTGATTCTCAACAAGCTCGTATTTTCCAAATGGCCAGCATCAGGGCTGCACACTCGTGCATTTGTAAAAGATCCATCCAAAGATGAAGCAGTGAGTTTTAGTTACAGAATATAAGCCTGTCAGCACAACCTCATAACCCACATTATAACTGAATTAAAAAAAAAAACTCTACTATTTGTAGGCTTTGAGGTAGTCTATGGTACAGTAGCAAAGATTATCCCTAAGTATCAGCAAAGATTATGAAAACGCTCTTTTAAAATTATTTTCATCATTAAAATTATGTGTATGTGTGTATGCTTGATCATCTGTATATGTACCACACACGTGCAGGTGCCAGCAGAGGCCAGAAGATCCCCAGGAACTGGAGTTACAGGCTCCTGTGAGCTGTGCCTTGTAGGTGCATGGAATCAAACCCAGGTCCTTGGTGAGAATGGCAAGTGCCCTTAACCACTGCACCATCTCTCCAACACCCCAAAACATGCTTTTTCCCCCTAGTTACACATGTATGGACCAGTTTCTTCACATACTTCTACCAAAAAATGTAAACAAATAGGTTGGATACAGAAACAAATGCAAGAGATGGTCCATGTGCTTTCTACTAATCCAGACACTATAGAGACTGGTAAAAATTTAAAACAATGACACCCTTTTCACAATTATTTTCTTTGGATAACACAGTCATTCTCATAAAATACATCATATGTTTTTTATGTTAGCATGTGATGAGTTTATTAAACATGCGATGTGTTTATTATTACCATATGTTACGTAAAATTTAATAAGAAATGAATAAGTTTCTCAGCTTTCATTGTTTCTAAGGTAAACTCCGAGAGATTTATCAAAAGTATATTGATGCTCTCTGTGATTCTTATGCATGTTAAAAGGATGCAGAGATTGAAGAGGCCTAGAGCCACTGTCCCAAGATCCCTGCTTAAGAAGTGACATTTTGGATGACTAATTAAAAAGGGACAAGGGACCTGGCGCTTGACAGTTTGTTGTCAGTAAGCTTGTCTGGGTTGATGACAGGGCTGGTTGTTAGGACAGAAGTGTGCCTGCAGCTTAGATCAGCAGAATCATCACTGGCATTGCCCATGCGGCTCCAGTCCTTCAAGTATCCAGGTTCACCGCTTGCCCTCCACGGAAGGTCCGGAGTGTGTTCCCTGCTCGGTGCTGGCCGCCATGATTCAGTGTCAACTAGATACTTGCCTCCCCGATGGTAGTAAGTATTGTCCACAGTCACCACCTCAGGAGGGTACCAGGCACGTGCAGGGACAAAGACTCAAAGATGAGCGAGTCATGACTTTTATCCCAGAGGAGTTCCCAGGCTTGTGGAAAAGGAACTTCCCAAAGAAATAATTCCAACATGGTGTGCTATTCTGTGTTTGATGATGAAAATTTTCCAACAGAAAAATCAGGTCACATCCTGGCTCTATGATATGATGTCTGACAATGGGACAATTCCAGGAATCAGGGCTACACGTCTGCTATACTTATCCAGCTCTCAACAGCACCACAGACGGGCTCTGCAGACTTGCATGTGGTTTGCCTCAGAGGCCCAGAAACAATGATTTGGTGCCCCCCTTCCCACCTTAATTCTGGGGAACAACAGTGGCCAAATAGAAATGAGAAAAACTCTTTAGTATCACAAGAGATGAGTAACAGCCCTGACCATTTTATCTCTTCTCTTTGTGGGGATACTGTAGGACATCCCCCCGCCCCTCAGCGTTCTGGTTCTAAGTGCTTCTCCCAGGCAGAGAGACTGAGTGTATTCACACGGATCTCCCACCCAGCTAGGCTAGAGCAGGCTGAATTTCGGAGTCCAGGAATGGCCCAGCCAAAGACTCTAAAGTTCCCAAACATCGACTTTATGAGGGTTAAATTAAACAATAATCCTCTTGATCTGACCAGGGATGTTGGAGCTCCCTTGGGTGGGCTGCTTGGGCACCAGGGAGGTTCTGATATACCCAGGGTCTACTTAAGTCCCTGCCATGTGCCCTTTCCCCCCTTTCCTTTGGAGGCTTGGCCTCATTCCCTCCTTTTAATCTCCTCTCCTGTTTCTGTGGTTCTTCCCAGCTGTGTAACTTCAGAGTGAAATAAACGCCTAAGAACAAAACAGTCCGTGCCCAGACACAATATGCCCCGTGCCCACTGCCACCCAAGGCTACAGAGAACAGGCCCTCCCAGGTCTCAAAGAAAATACAAAGCAAAGGCAGGGGCATTGCACATTTGACTCTGGACAAATGGTAACTTGATCTTTGGGGAGTTTATCCACAAAACAGGTTATTTTCCGGTTCAAGGCTATGCCACCAGTATCCATGCTTCATAATGTGTGGGTGAGCCCAGTATTCACAGCAGCAAATGTCATGTGATAATTCGACGCGTATCTATCTCCCCACAGCCCCTAAATGGCACGGGACCCTGCGCTGTCATCTTTTCTCTTGCTCACCGTCCTATTTTCAAGGGCTTAGCACAATGTCTGGCCCGTTACAAATTTGTTGAGACAACTGTCTGACTAAAAAAAAAAAAAAGTCGGGGAGTGTCCTATTTTAGGATATAGTCCCCACATGGCAAGTTTGGAGCTTTCTGACAAGTCTCATTGATTGGGATTGTCTGCTTTGAGTCTGGTGTCATGCGGCATTAGAAGGTGACATCTGGAACCAGGAGGGAAATTGTGTGTTGATTGCTGACTAACACCTTACTATGGTTGAGGGTACTGAGTTACTACGGTTAAGGGTACTGAGTAATTGCTACCCTGTCTGTGGAGTCGAGAGATTCCCTTGGCCAGTTATCTCCAACAAATAGTCTGTTTTATAACACGGATACAGTGGCTTTAGGAGGACTGAGGCTACAAAATGCTTGGCTTGAAGAGAAAGGAACCACAGATAAAACAGGTAGAACAATGTTATACCAGCAACCTAAGAGCGTACCAGGATGGTGTCTGTGTGTGTCCATGGATTTACTTTCTCAGGTTACAAGTTTCACAAATCGGGGATAATAATGAGTAGACCTGATAGAGCCCGTGATCAGACAGAACAACGTTGGCAATGCTTTCTCCCTGACCCAGGAAGCAGCTGTACTCACGGGGGTAGTCCTTCGGATGAGTCTTCTCGGACCAGTTCCCATAAAACGTGAGTCTGTACTTGGCAGTTCCACACGCGCAGCAGTCTAAGATTGGTCTGTCCGTCACCCCATCGACTGTGGGATCTGGAACAGGAAGTCAAGTTAGAAAGCAGATGGGAGCCTTGTAAGAAACAGCCTTGCAGCAGCTTGTCTTAGCCTTGGTCCCTGTGTAAAGAAGACGTAGCGCAGTTGCCTTGGTTTGTAAGACTCAAGACCAGCACTTGGATTGCTATGGATTTTATATTTATCAACTAAATATATAATTTGCAAATAAAAATTCAAAGTTCTTTGCTCATTATCTGAGCTGGTCTATGGAAACAAGAGTATAGAATCGTTAGGATGGGGAGACTTTGGGAAAATCAATAGTAACTTTTACCTAGTTATTCTTTTCATTTTAAAGATTTATTTTCATGTGTGTGTGTGTGTGTGCGCGCGCACTGTGTGTGTATGAAAGTGACTGTGTGAGAGAATGCCATGTGTGTGATGGTGCCTAATAAGGCCAGAAGAGCGTGTCAAACCCCTGGATCTGGAGTTACTAATGGTTGTGAGACACCTGATAGCAAGTGTTGGGAACCAAACTGGGGCCATTTGCAAGAGCAGCGAGTGCTTTAAACCACTGAGCTGCCTCTCCAGCTTTCCCGTTGTTGTTTTCATATCCCCATCCCTTCCACAGTAGCCTCTGTCTCTCTATTATATTTTAAGAAGAATGTGTGTCTATTTTCCCTAAGAATCATTTTTCAGGGCCCAAAATGCTAGACTAGAGTGTAGGTAGGGGGGGGGATGGTTTTGAAGAACGGTGAGAGCGAGTAGAGTGGGTCTCAACTTTCCTAACGCTGAGGCCCTTTAATGCCGTTCCTTGTGTTGTGGTGACTCCCAACCATAAAATTATTTCACAACTGTAATTTTGTCATTGTTATGAATCGTAATGTAAATATCTGGTATTCAGGAAGTCTGATACTCAATCCCCCAAGGGGTTGAAACCCACAAGTTGAGAATCGTTGAGGTAGAGGCTTAAACAGTTGCTGGAAATTAAGAGAAGGGGATCTTATGCAGCCACATCATCTCTTATCACACTTTCAAAGACAATCCTGGGAAGGGAGGGGGGAGTTGCAAATATGTTCACAAGTTCAAGTTCACTTCTGCCTGTAGAAGCAGCCAGGAAAACTTAAGATTCCCTCTCCACCTCCATTTTTAGCTGTGAGTAGCTGATAAGCAGGGAAAGAGAGGGTGCATGAATAAATTCAGCCTTTCTGATTGTTAAGCCCACAGCTCTAACTGCCTTAGTGTTCTCTGCCTGCTCGTCTGTCTGTGAGAGGGGACAATGCCTACAGATGCCATTTACGGTAACTGCTTTTTCCGTCACTCTCCCAGGTGCGTTAACATCAATCTTCCTTTTTTGCACGTTGAACATTTTTTTCTTAAATATTGTACAAAAGAGCAGCAACCAAGAGGGATGAAAACCGTTCTGCATGTCAGAAACATCATTTTTCAATCTCTTTAAGAATTTGCTGAGCTCGCCAGGCTTGAACATGCAAAATCGATGATGGGTAGAAGTGAGTTTGAGGATGGAGACAAAATATGAGACATTGTCATGATATCAACGATGTATTGAACCCCTTATATGTGCTGATTTCATTCCATGTACTGTCCTAGGAAGCACTTCGGTTACAATCTATGGTCTGAATGTGAAATCCCCTCCATGTGTTTGAACACTTGGTCCCTAGGTGGTGACCTGGTTTGGGAACCTTTAGGAGGTTGAAACTTGCTGGAGGAAGTGGGTCAGTGGGGTGGGTCTTCAGGCATCATAGCCCAACCCCACTTCCTGTGTACTCTGTGACAGGCCAGCCTCCTGTTCCTGCCATCACGTCTTCCCTGCTATGGAAAACTACTGTGTCCCCCTGAAGTGTCAACCAAAATAAAGCCTGTGATCTTTCTGCTGTGTTTGCCAGGGTATTTTATGGCAGCAATGGCAAAGCAAGGAAGGCAGTCTTGTTTTGCAGATCATTAAAAGGAAGGAGGCTGGGTGGCTTTACCAAGCTCACAGGGTAAGTGGAGCCATGCAGGCAGAAGGGGGACCCAGGGAACCCATGACCTCACTCAGGTTCCAGTCACTCCAGGAAAGGCCCATCTGGATAGGTCTGCACAAACGATACTACTAAAAAAAAAAAAAAAAAAGGAAAGAAAGAAAAGAAAACTGTTTCTGAAAAACCTGTCTACAGATTTCAGAGATTTCTAAAGAGGCTCAAAGAAGAAGGCTTCCACCCAAAGCAGAGACTGGAATGCTCTCAACGCCTGGAGAGAGCTGCCCGCTACCACCTATTTGCAAAAACTGGACTTGGTTCCTGTGTGAGCCACTTGTGTAGCTAAGGACACACCGCACCTAGTCCACTTTGAGAGAGATAGCTTGAACCAGAAGATCTGGGCTTTCTGAAGTCCCGTGATGATGAGCTGCATCGTAACAAACATCTAAATTGCTTTTGAAAAGGGGATTTGGAACGGAGAGATTCGTGCTGGGATTCCGATCCTAAGGACCAGGTGCTGTTAAATGAGGCAGCAACAAACTCCAGCAGACCCAAAATAAGACCAATTGGGAGATTTATCAAAAGAGCTTTCAGATTCAGGTGGCAAAGTTAAAGATACAAGGAAGACTTTACAGAAATGAATTTACAAACCCTTAAAAAATAAGCTTCTATCTAAAAATTAAATTTCTGGGATTGAAAGGGGAACTGGTTCCTACCAAGTCAAAGAACAGTGATGGCAAAGCACCAACACACTCCCTAGAGCACAACAGCTCGACTGCCAAGTCAGGTAACCTCAGTTTTCCTCTCTCCCCATTCATTACACACACACCTACACACACGCACACGCTTTGAGACAGGGTCTCACGATGTGTTCTTGGTTGGCCTGGAGCTTACTATATCGATGAGGCTGGTCTTGAATTCACAGAGCTCTGCCTGCATCTCTCTCCTGTACATTGTGATTAAAGGTGTGGGCCCCCACACCCATCTTTGTTTCACTTATTTTGTGCAGTGCTGGGGATAACATCCATGCCCTTGTATGTGCTAGGCCACTACAGTATCACTTAACACACTCAGCTCATGCTTTCTTTTTTTTTAAACTGGATTTCACTGTGTAGCCCAGGCTGGTCATGGACTCACAACTCTTCTGCCTCACCTTCCCAAATTTTGAGTCTACCACCCCAGCCGCTCCTAGCACACCCGACCTTTCTCCTCCTTTCTATCTGGAATTTCTTAGCTTTTGAAATTCTCTTCTGAGATTCTTAGCTCTTCTCTCCTCCTTCATCCCCCTCTTCCTTCTCTCTTTGTGTATGTGTACATGTGTGGGTTCATGTACGTGTGAGCAGGTGTGCATGTGTCTGTGTGTGTGTGTGTGTGAGCGGGCGAGTGCAGGTGCCAACGCAGAAGTGTGCTCATGTGCGAGGAGGACACACCTTATCTGTCATTTCTCAGTGGCCATCCATCTTTTCTTTTTAAGTTTCAAAAACTTAAAAGTATGCACATATGTGTACGCCCATATCTGGGTATTTACATGTGAGTGCATGTGTCCACGGTGTGAGAAGAGGGTGATGGACTCCCTGGATCTGGAGTTACTGGTGGTTCTGAGATGCCCAGCTTGGGTCTTCTGCAAGAGCAGTGTATGTTCTTACGCCCTACGCCATCTCTCCAGCCCTAATCCACTTTGTTTTAGAGGAAGGGTCTCTAACTAGCATGTAATTTCTGCAGAGGCTGGGCAGGCTGGCTGGGAGGTGAGCTCCAGGAACCCATCTGTCTTCCCCTCTCCAGTGCTGGGCTCACAAGTGGAACCCATCATACCCAGCCTTTAGGTGGCTTTTGGGGCTTGGAGATTGTGCTTGGGTCTTCATGCTTGCAAAGCCAGGGCTTTCCTTGATAGAAGCAGCTCCTCAGCTCTCCTCTTCCTCCTCCCTCTCTCATACTCTTCTCATTTTCTGGCCTCTGTTTCTCTTCTCTTCTCTTTACTCTGGTTTTCCCTTTCGCCACCCTCCTCTGTCATTCCCCTTCTGTTTGTAACATGGTGTCCAATTGTGTGATCTATCTAACACAGATCACCTTTTGGAATAGGTGATATTTCTCTATTTTCAGTTGCAAGTGATTTCACATTTATGTTGCTTTTAAACATCACAGGCTGGAGAGATGGATCCATGGACAATGGTGCTTACCATGCAAGCTTGAGAACCAGAGTTCAACTCCCTAGGACCCATGTAAAATAGTCATGTGTGCAGCATGAACTTCTGTCACCAAACTCTTAGCAGAGATAGGAAGCAACAACAAGAGAGTTTCCTGGGAGCTCATGGGCCACCTAGCTTGGCGTATACACAAGAAAGCAACAAAGAAACCATTTCAAACAAGGTTGAAGGTAAGACTGACATTCAAGGCTGCCTTTTGATCTTAAGTGTGCATGGAATAGCATCCATATTTACACATAAAAATGTGGACACACACACACACACTAGTGTTCACTGCTTTTTATCCTTGTGGCTCTATTTCATCCCCTAAGGATGAATGGTTGTAATTGGGGCAATCAATGATGGTGCCAAGTTTCACTATTGCTTTCCCTAACAGATTTGATTTGATTCAACAAGAAAGCAAGGAACATAGAGACTTTGATAAAAAGTGATTAAATACGTACAAAAATCTCTTTGCTCTGCTTATGTTTAAATGGCTTTCTTAATGTGATCACTTTGATGTTAATTTTCTCATGAGTCCGCTGTTTCCAGGGGTCATCTATAAGCACATAAAAGCCAGCAGCACGAGGAATTGCTGGGCCTTTTCAGGAGTCTTTGTATAGATGTGTGATTAGCCATTTTCCTCAGAGCTCAGCCTGAGAGAAACAGCAAGAGAATACCATGCTTTTTCATCATCACTGTGCTTGCTGGATTTTGCACATGCATAGCTTAAACAAGGCTCCAGGAAGGACTTTTGTCAGGGCATGGGGTTATCTGTAAAGCATCTCCTAAGAACTTTCAGGTTCTGGAATAAGGCTGGCCTCTGACAGTCTAACTAACTGATCCACACCACAATGAATGAGCCTAGCTACCTCCAGGGGAAGATGAAGATGTAGCCTATGTGTGAGACAGAACACCCTCAGGTCCAGCTCACGGGACCTGGGTATAATTTCATGGAGAAAGGGTAGGGAGTGAGGTTGTCATTTAGAAATCAAGAGCCTAAAGAACTACTGTTTGGGGCAGGGGGAAGCTGACTGAACTATTTACCAGCTAAATGGCTTAGAGAAAAGACCCCAGCCCATGTGCAGTAGTGCTTGCCGAGACGTTAGCCAGGGTCTTGGCCAGAGTGTCCAGAACACCCACCCTGATACCAAGCATCCAACTGCCTCCACAAACTCCTACTTAATCGACTCTGGGTTATTTTTACAAGGAGGCAGTGCATTGCACCGTTATAGATGGCTGCACAGCACTGACCACAGAAAACAGTGCTTCCGGGCCTGGGCTCCTGGTGCCAACCCTCACCCTCCACTGCTGCCTGTAAAGAGCTATTTGAACTGCCTCTATCCCAGGCTCCTCATCTACACTAGGGCTGACCCAATAGCCTTTGCCACACATGGGGCTATTGTATAGATTACATAATTAGTGAGTAGACATTTATTAGACGGTATTTAGAATAGTGCTCATCATGTAGCAAACACTCAAAATTATTAGCAATTATTATTATTTCCCCAGTAGACCTCTCTCCAACCTTTTCTGGTAGTTTATGATTTGCTATAGTTGGATTATAGAGGATTATTCCTTCTGAAAAGACTAATTGCTGGAAAGGCAAATAAAAATTCTGCAAAAATGAATAGAAATGAGATAGCTGAGCTGTATAATTATAGAGCAGTTTCTGTTTTCATTGAGTTGCCTAATAACTTCTAAACCAGTTCAGATGTTTAAAGTCTTATTTTTTAACAGCAGATTAATGAGCAAGCTTTTGAGTACAGACAGCAATAGCTACCATGCAGGTGTACACACACACACAAACATGTACATTCAATCTGTGTGCATGATGCGTGTGCTTGCGTGGGTTGGTGGGCTGCATTCTGTGAATGCAGGTGTGCCTTAGCACTTACAATGGGGTCAGAGGACAGTCTCGGGTGTCAGCTCTTTGCATTCCACCTTGTTGGAATCAGGATCTCTTGTTTTCATCTGTAGATATCAGGTTGTCCTGGGAGTACCCAGGAATTCCCTCCTCTGCTTCCATCTCATATGTTACAAATGAATGATGGGACGGCAGATGTGAAGCACCATGTCCAGCTTTATGTGGATTCTGGAGCTTTGAACTTGAGCCCTCACAGTTGCACGGTAAGAGCTTTACCCACGGGGCCATTTCCCATTGTATGTTATTAGGTCACATGGTGGGTGGGCAATAGAGACAAATTAAGACCTAATCTGAACCCTTCTCTAAGCCCCTAACCTTCTTCTACTACTCTAGTCCTGGCAAGAATGCACCTCATTGAAATGCTTATCTAGCATACATAAGGCTGGATTTGCTCCCTGGTCCCAGGAAAAAGAGAGAGAGAAAGAGATTTATTACAGTCTTTCAATACAAGAAAGGAGTATTTATGAACTTACAATCTGAGGACCAGAGACTCAAATGTGGTAAAAATCACAAGGTTAGTGTCCTCTACCCTCCAACCCATGGCACTCCTATCTTCTACTGGTTTTTTTTGGAGAAAATCCCCCATATTACAAGTTCTGGGGGAAGGGGAAGGGTGATTATCCCCAGAGAGCCACGGTGGGCTTTTTAAAGGTACACAACCGTGCATTCCTTAATTAAGTCCTGTGAATTATACCAAGGAACCTCCTCGGAATAATCACTGTTTCACAAAAATAAGAAGACGGCACCAATATAAGGTACATTATCTCCTACCCAGGGAATCAAGCAGAGTAATTAGAGCTTAAGGCGGATCCAATTATCCATAGCACACAGCCGGATTAAAAATCAGAGCTACGTGAGAAGGCAGAGCCCAGGGGGACGCAGAAAGACCCGTTGCCTGAATTCCAGCAGCCATGCTTAAACTGAATGAGCCTCCCCCCACCATTTGCCTGCCCCTCCCCACCCAAATGCTCTTACCTTGTTCACACAGCCTCTTGGTCAGAGAGCCCTCGTCTTGAAAATAAATGATGCGTTTCTGTACGATGCTGGCCCTGCGGGGAGACGAGACATTGACACACTGGTGAGAGGAGAGGCAGCTTTGAAGGGACAAACACAGTCCTTGCTTGGCCACCCAAAGTTTGGTGGCTCTGTGTGCTGTTCCTCTAGCTCTCTGTGCTGCCATTTCTTCATCCATGAATGGACAAGCCGTGTGTGCTCCATGGCGTGACCATGAGAACTATCAGAAAATGTGTGTCCACAGCCTAGCCTGTGTCTAGAAACCACCCTCTCAACATTAGATACCAGTTGCTCTTGATAGCACTGCTCCTGAAGTAAGAAAATGAACCAACGGCATTTTCAGCATCTTCTCTCAAAGGCTCATCAACTCTTCCTCTGCCTACTAAATGATGGAGGCCATTTATAGATCCACCACATTCAGATTTTAGAAGCATGTCAAAACCTTTTCCTGAAGGGAGAAGAAGTCAAAAGTTTTTTTTTTTTGATTTGTGCTAAAAATGTCATTCTGTATCATTCCTGAAAGTCTAGACAAAACCATCTCCTACACTCTGAACACAGGCAACATCAGCTGTGGTCTCTCTCTCTTAAACACGTCAAACGTGGGCTCTTAGAATTTAGAACGCATATTTTGAGGTTGCAAATGACTTAGCTTTGATCAGCACATATTTTCTGCTTTTCCTCTGGGGTGGAGACATGCTGTTTCTCCTTTAACTCGTTCTCTTGTTTATTTTCCATTGGCCTTGAAAAGGTTGGATCTTGAGACCCAGTGTTCCAGCAATTTAAGAGTCCACAACACTTAAAATTGAGCTGGTGCCGATAAATCTCGAGCCGTTTCTATTGATTTCCTTCAGCAATGCTACTCAATCAAAAGGTAATTTTCACTTCGATTCACCCTATTTAACAGATAAAGGCATCCCTTAACTCCATTATAGCTGACCACACTGAATAACTGTCTGACTCCAATGATTCCAGACCTAGAAACTGGCCTACATTCTCCATGGGGATCTGTACTGCGTAGAGACGATTTCCCCAATGGTCTGGGCAAAGGCCAAGATGACTTTCCAAAGAAATGTCTGTGCTACATCCAGTCTTGCACAAAAGAATACAATGCAGGCTAGCCTTACAGATGTCTTTTTACAGTCTTTCCCCACCTAAGAGAGACAAGATGTTGGAATAAGTAAATGAAATATGCTTTCTGTCTACACAAAACGACCTTGATCATTTTATCCATTCTCTTGACCAAGGAGTGGGAAAGCTCCCTCAGGCCAAGAGAGTAATAGTCAGCCCTACCTCAAAGTCAGATAATACAGCCTCTTGTTTATCCCAGCGCTCTGCCACCACAGCAATCCTTTTCTCCTGCGCCTGGGAGACCTCCCAGGCAGAGCCCCAAGATCCACAGCTCTGGTTCAGTGGAAGGCCCCCTCCTCGTGTCACCCGCAGAAGCTCCCTCCCTTTGTCTTCTTTTAGTATTTATGGGCACATTTTCAACAAATTATCCCCAGAGGGCATGCTTAGTGGCTGGCACTGAGGAGGGTACCAGGGCCATTACCAACAACAGAGGAGGGGCTACTCAGCTTGTTCTGGAGGTTCACAACACAGGAGGGGGGATGCAGAAAACAACCAAACCCACAGCGAATGACTGAGGCTAATAGCGATTGAGTGCTACCATAGAAACATCTACAGAGTGCAGAAGGGAGGCCTGACCAAACTGGGAAAGGCCTCCCTAAGAAAGACTAGCATAGCTGAGACTGGAAAAGAAGGCATTAATCAGGTAATTAGAAGGGAGAAGAAAAGGAGAGGGCATTGTTTATAAAATCCTTGAGGTGGGGGGGGGGCTTGCTGGAGGGCCCATGAGTGGACAGTCAAGGAGATGGAGTAAGATGAGTAGGGAGGTGAGTGAGCCCATCACTTTGTGATCCAAGGCCTGCTGGGAAATGGCCTTTTATTCAAAATTTAAAAGATGTCTTTTGGGGGCATGCCACAGGAGTGAAAACTGCTTTTTCTAAAGAGCCCTTGGGCCAATGAGTGACAATAGGTTGGCATGAGTCACATGGTATAGAGGTCCCAAGCAAATCAAGTTTTATTTCAATAAAGTTTTCTTCCAACAAATGTTTGAAAATGACTGGACTATAGAGACATTAATTTTCTTCTGGCTAGCTTTATGTCCACTGGACACAAGCAGAGTCATTTTGGAAGACGGAACCTCAATTGAGAAAATGCCTCCACCAGACTGGCCTGCAGGACAAGCTTTGTAGCTTTTCTTGACTGATGATTAATGTGCGGGGAGGGACCAAGATCACCCTGGGGCTGGTGGTCCCGGGAGCTATAATAAGCCATGATGTGCAAGCCAGTAAGCAGCACTTCCCCATGCCTCTGTATCAGTTCCTGCCTTCATGTTCCTGCTCTGATTCCCTTTCATGAGGAACAATGAGCTAAAAGATGAAATGAACCCTTTCCTCCCCAAGTTGCTTTTGGTCATGGTGTTTTAGTGCAGCAATAGAAAACCTAACTGAGACAGTTTCTTCTGTCATTGCTTAGCCAAATTCCTGGGAAAGAACAACTTAAAGAAAGAGCGGTCTGTGCAGCTCACAGTTGAAGGGACCACAGTTCATCAATCATGGTAGGTGAGGCACAAGGATGCAGGACTCCGTCCAGGTAGGAGAGTAGCAGCCACATGCCTGCATCTCCGACTGGTAGCAGATGGATCAGGAAGCAAGGCAGGACTACTGACCTCAAGCCTGCCCTCCAAAAGCCCACATCATGGAGCAAGGTTCTACCTCCAAATGTTCTATGACTTCCCAATACAGCACCACTAGCTGAGGGTTCAAACATAGGAGCACAAAGGGGATATTTTACATCCAAACCATGCCAGAATAATACACTAACATGGTACTGAAAGCTTTTTATAGTTTCCCCAAATGCAATCAGATTTATTTGTCACCACGGCATGCCAGGCTCCCCAGGTTCCAGCATTCTGATGTTATTTCATCTTAGCGAAATACCCTCAGTCAGCCTTCGCAAGCACCTGCAAGGAATGCCCTGAATGCCTTGCAACTTCCTATGAAGGAGATAATGGTCAAATCCATGATTTCAAATTATGATCATGAACAGTACTTACCCCGAACTTGAGAAAAATATGCTTGTAAAAATTTATAGAGACCACAGTGGAAGCTGTGTATTTTCTGTAAGCTGCCCAATCTGTTCAGGTTCTTTACCCCCTGAGACTACATAAAGTGTAAGCTATTTCACTCCTTTTAAAAAACAACCTTATGTTTAAAAAAAACAAAACACAGGAATGGAGAGTTGTCTTGGCAGCGAAGCATACTTGCTGCACTTTCAAGAACCCAAGTTCAGATCTCAGACCTATGTCAGACAGCTCTCAACCATCGCAATTCCTGCTCCAGGGAGCCTGATACACAATTCTGGCCTCCATAGGCATCTGTATAACACACACACACACACACACACACACACACAGCACTTGTTTAGCATGCATGAGACCCCATGTTCCCTCCCTAGTACTACCTACTTAGGTAAGCAAATACACAAAACACCTATTTAGGTAAATAAATACACAAAACATAAACATGGGCTTAAAAACCAAAATATTGGATCTGGGATGATGGCTCAGCAGTTAATAACACTTGTTCTTGCAGAGAACCTGGGTTCAGTTTTCAGCACCCACGTGGTGGTTCAAAAATGTCTGTAACTCCAGTTTCAGGGAATCTGATGCTCTCTTCTGGCCTCTGGAGGTATCAGGTATGAAAGGGGTATTCAGACATACATGAAGGCAAAGCATTCATATGTGCATGTATTAAAAAACTGTTTAAAAATAGAATTATTTTGTCATTTCTGAACCCTTGATCATGCGCCAGTTTTTATTTAGGAAGATAATATATATATTAGACTATGTATCGTGTATATATAGCATATAAGACTATATATACTCTATATAGTCTTCCTTACCATATGCTGTGCTGTGTGTACTTGTATGTGCATGTATTTGTATATTTCATGTTATTTACACTTAATTTCAATTTTCCCATTTGACATGCATGGGATTGATGAGTCTTTTAATGTAGGAATTCTCAGATATTAGGAATATGGTGTGTGTGTGCCACTGACACCCTGTAGTTAAACATGTCAGTAGTCGGTAGCAAAATGTCAGATCATTGCTACAAAAGAGTAAGTTAAAACGACAAAAGCTAGGTATCGGTTTAGTCTGAAAGGCTGCGGATTTCTGTGGGATTTCAGATAAAAGTCTGGATTTGTTCTACCCTTATCTTACAGGTGAGACTCGGGCAGACAGAGGAGGGTTGGGTTAGAGCTACCCCTGTCTGTTTCTGAGTTCCCTGATCTAACTCAATACTTTTTAATTCCACATGCTCAGGTTCTATCCACTACCCTTCTTCCGGTATTTTTATGGTGCTATAGTTTGTGCACCTACAGACAGACATGCATACACACACCCTTTTCAGTTACCCAATTCATACCCAACCAAGACGTTCCTTCCCTGATTCCCTGATTGAGTGTCTTTCCTAGGAGAGCCAGAGAACTTGGGATTCTCCAGGCACAGCACTTACTAACCCACTGAGCACCTACTTGTTCTTTTCCTGATTCCCATGCTGGATCTTAAATTTCTTGAGAGCTGGGACTAAATATCGCTATATTTGCTGTTCCAATACTAGGATTCAAGGAGAAGGAACAGGGATTCTGGAGAAGATAAGTCTCTGAGACTAACGGGCTGTAGGGTGTGACGGTGATCAGTCTGGTGGGTGTTGGGGACCGATAACTTGGCTGAGGTCTGAGGGGATCTGAGGGTACATGAGGGGCACTGGACCTAGGAAAGCGTTGCAGTATTTGGGTGGCTGGTGTTACCCCAGAAAGTATTCAGAATAAGAAGAAGCCCAGATGTGCCACAATTGCTGAGGATGACATTCACCCGCAGAGACCAAGACTTTAGTCCACCTAGTTGTAGAAATTGTTTTACTTTATCCCTCATTTGGTCAGCTCCTCAGAGAATTTTCTATTCTGAGAAAATGCATTTTTTACTTTGAGACAATTCCCACCAAAAGTATAAAATTCAGCTGAGGCTTATAAATCATATTATGGTTCAGAAAAATAATAGTTTTACAAGATGAGAAAGCTGTTAGTAAGAATTCCCTTAGCATTTCAAAATGACAAATTTTCTCCATTCTGTGTTGCAATTTGGCAGTCAAGTTGCATCCCATTTATATACTGAATGCTCGCTTATCGGGAGAGAGCACGTTAAAGAAATCTAAATTAAATTTCTCAGTGTGCTAGCATTTCAGACTATGGGTATCGAAGTCCTAAGTAATTCACCGATCTTTTCCAAACTTTTTTTTTTTAACTGTAGTGAACATTTCCAGAAACATCATTCCCAATCCCCTAAGCATTTGAGCCTCTTCTGTCTAAATGGTTTATTCATTTGATATTCTTTTTCCTTGGGGTATTTGCCTGCTGGGGTAAAGTTAGAATTTGCTATGATGTGGGTTTGCTATCTAGTGTTGAAAAGAGTCTGCAGAAAAAGATCTCAGAAACTAATGGACTTGGGAGATAACAGATTATTGGAATGACTTTAAATATATATATATGTATATACCTGGTCCCTCTGTGGCCTGTTCATTGCCATGCACAGACAATACTTGGAAGGTCCTACTGCAGTGTGTTGCATTCAGTCAGTAGTGGTGCTCATTGTTCATGTTATTGTTAAATAGCCATCCCCTGACAAGGTTCCTGGCCCATGCTTAATGAGGAGTCCCTGTTATTATGCTTGGTGTCAGTCTGGTTCTGTTGTGGAGGGAGGAGCCCTCAGGGAGCTCCCTCAGTGAGCTGCTTCAGGGAGATAACAGATGGCCAAATGAAGCTTGGGTTTGTTATCTGCAGGTGGCGTTTGTCAACCTTCTCCCCAATTCCAGTAAATTTTCTTTTACTGGACATTTCTTGGAATGCGTTATAAAATTTCTCTGTGATCTCAGGGCTGTTTTTCATGGAAGTGGTCCAGTGTATACTCAGCAAAATTTATTTCATCTTAGCAGTGAAAGGGTGACTGAGAAAGACCAAGGAATAAGTATGGAGCCACCGTGGAGGCAGCATGATCCATGCTGAGGCTACTGCCTTATCATACTTCCCAAAGATGCCCAGTGTTAACCTGATCTTGGCCTCACTTTCCAGAGGCCATGCGAACATGCCTTGTGTGGACTCTTAAAAGCCTTTTATTTGACTTCAGAACTACATCCTGGAGTTAGCTGATATTGTGGAAACCCATTTAGGGAAGAAGAAAAGTAAAATCACAGTTTCAAGGCCCTATCTATTAGAAGAAAAGAATTGCATGGCTGCCAAACAGGAAGGTCACAGTCTCTGCTTAGGGGTCACAAAGATACAGATTCAGAGACTAGCATAACATGCTGATTTGGTTTTTTTTTGTTGTTGTTTTGTTGTTGTTGTTGTTGTTGTTGACTTGATATAAACTCGTGTCATTCAGGAAGAAGGAGCCACAATTGAAAAAAAACCATAGCCTTGACTAGGTTGACCTGTAGGCAAGTGGGGTGGTGGCAGGCGGTGGCAGTGTTTTCTTGATGAATGATTAATGTGGGAAGGCCCAACCCATTGTGAGTGGTGTTGCCCCTGGCGGGTGGAGTCCTAGATCCTAGATAAGAGCAAGTCAGAGGGAGCAAGCCAGTGAGCAGCGTTCCTCCAGGGTCCTGCCTTGAGTGCCTACCCTGATTTCTCTCCTTGCCAGGGTGAATTGTGACCTGGAAGCACAAGATGAATTTAGCCCTTTCCTCCCCAAGATGCTCTTAGTCATGGTGTTTTGTCACAGGAATAGGAGAGCAAACCAGAACGGGGAACAACAGTTCAAAGACTGGCGCATCATGATGGGGAAGATACATCACAGTACACAGTGGCAAGAGTATACAGTGGCCAGCCACATCAAGTCATAGTCAGAAATCGAAGAACCAATAGAGAGCAGGGCCAGGGTGTCAAAATGTAAGACCTCCATGGATTCACTTCAGCCAGCAAGGCTCTGCCTTAGAAAAGTTCCACCACACTCCAGAACAGTTCCACTGCTGGGGACCAAGTACCTCTGGGAGTTATGATAACTGCGATGGGAAGACTACAGATTAGTTATCATTCGTTCAGAAAACATTTACTGGGAACGGGTGCTGGAAACAGACTCTGTGAGACTCGCTTGAGGAGAATTTATCAGGATCCAATAACTTACTGAGTCTGGGATGAAAAAGAGAAGAGTGAAAATGATAGTTCTTATTTATTTCTTATTTAACAAGCTTTTTCTATGTGCTTTATAAATACTAATGTAATAGCTATTCTTGATTGTCAACTGTCTACATATAGAATTAACTGAAACCGAAGTGGCTAGGTATACCTTTGAATAATTTTTTTCTTAATTAAATAATTTAAAATGGGAAGTCCCACTTTTAATCTAGATCCTTTGGAAACATCCGCCTTTAATCCGGGTCACACCTTCTTCTGGGAGCCTATATAAGGGACATGGATGAAGGAAGCTTGCTCTCTTTGCCTGCTTTCTCTTGCTCTCACAGGCAAGTCCCATTCCTTCATTGTCATTAGAGTCTACTTTGTCAGGATTCTAGATATATGGAGACCAGCTGAGACATCTAGCCTCATGGACTGAACAACTAATGGATTCTCGGTCCCTTTGCTGGTAGACAACCATTGTTGGGCTAGCTGGACCAAAGTCTGTAAGCCATTCTAATAAACCCCTACTTTCTCTCTCTCCACATATATATGTGTATATATGTAGATAGATAAATAGATAAGTAGAAAGATATTTATTATATCAGTTATATTCCTCTGGAAAAGCCTGACTAAGTGGTTCTAGAGCAACAGATGTGTAAAGATGAATTTGTTTAAGTATCTGGAATAGGCTTTCTAATTTATCAACACCTAAGTTACTGAAGCCTCTCTTAGAAGCTTGGAGGGAATGGAAAGCTCACAGTGTAAATTGTTTTACAAACCTAAAGAGATAAATGCATTTTATTACCCTGATTCACCAGTTGTAAGAAGCAAGAAATTTGAAGACTCTGTATATAAAACTTTTGACAATAAGTGGTAAAATAAGGAAAATTATTGATGCTGGTTGGTTGTTCCTAGCATCTCTGGATAAATTGGCAAATGAAAAAAGAGAGCTTCATGATAAAACTCACCAAATTCTAGCATCTCAGAATATGGTGAAGGACAACAATGAACCTAGTGATAAAACTGGCCAGCTCCAACTGCACGTAAACAGTCTAAAGGTTTCTATGTGTGCGCTGGAAGAGAATCCTCTCTCCTGTAGCCACAGGGCTCAAGTTGCAGAAAGTCAAAGCAAGACTCTCATTATTGGCTGAATTACACTGAAAGCTCCAGTCCCTGCCTTGGAGGGTATCAGTGGCTAAAGGGCATTAATTGGTAAAGAATGGAATCCTGTAACCTGGAATAGGATTGTGGGAGGGCCCTCTTGAAGCCGAGAACTTCAAACCCTTGGATTCTCGAGGGTTTATCTCACCTGAGTATAGTAGCCTCTTTGCCCTCATCTGATGTATTCATACCTCCAACCCCTGGAATATTGCCTTTTCCATCTTTGACTGAGGGAATTAATTCTTCATTGTCTGCTAAACCAGTAGTAACTTTCTCTGAAGGAGATGTCAGGCAAGACAATATTGATGTCCTTCAGGGCTCACCAATGCTCACCTCTAGACCTATAGCCAGACTTAAAGCTAAGCAGGTTCCTAGAGGGGAGTTAGAAATGTAGTCTATGGGGAGGTGTGCTACTAAAGAGCTTAATGAATTTGCTAATATATTCAGCAGAAGTCTGGGGAATCTGTCGTATGGGAACAGATTTTAAGGATGTGGGATAATGGTGGAAGGAACACAAAACTGGATCTGCTGAGTTTGCTGAGTGGAGATTTGAGGCTTAATTTGGAAGCTTAGACAGTTAAAAAAAAAAGGGAGGGGGTATACAAAAGTTTAAATGGTTGGCTGAAGGATTTGTCAAAAGATGGCTGGCAAACTGAAAGGAAGTTGGAGATGCCTGATATCCCTTAGCTTGGTGTTGGTGAAGGATTTTTAAGGCTCCGGGAAACTGCCATGCTAGAGTGGGTATGCTGTGTAAAGCCTAATCCTCCACAGTGGAAGGTCCAGAAGCCATGTCCTCCACTAACCCTGTAAGACACAAACTGGTGAGGGGCACAAGCACATCTGAAGAGCTCTGTTGTTGTCCTTTCCCTTGTGCCAGGCCATAGGGTTGGGGACACTGCTGCTCGGCTGGATGCATTACATTTGATGGATTTAATTGGACCTCCAAGTAGCAGGTGGCCAGGTGGCAGCACTGAATTGCCAAAGGCAAGGTCATTGTAGTTATCGTAATGGGCAGTATAGACAATGCAGTTTCCGTAATGGCCTAACCTATAATGAGCAGCACACGTAAAGTGATTTTTATGGTGGCATGACTCATATAGACCTTTGGTACTGGCTAATCAGCCATCGTATTATCATGCATGAAACAGGTAAGAGGCCTACTGCATAAGCCGTATAAGCAGAAAATTTCTCAAAAAATAAAAAATTAAAAACAAAAGGGAAGGCTACAGTGGGTAGTGGCAAACAGGACTGCTACCCTGTGTATGAATATACACGTTGACAGAATTCTCACATTGGTTCTCTGATCTGTAGAGTGAATGCTATTTTGGTTGGAAAGGCTAAATGGGAGCCTTTAGAGTTGCCAGGGAAAATAGTGAATCAAAACCAGTAGTACATCCCTGGAGGATCTGCAGAAGTTAGTGCCACCATTAAGAACTTGAACTCTTCCACCTGGCCAGTGCAGAAGATAAGCGGATCATAGCGAATGACAGTTGAGTATTGACAACTCAATCAAGTGGTGACCCCAACCGAAGCTGCTGTACCAGATGTGGTGTTCCTTCTTGAGCAGGTTAACACATCTGGTACATGGTATGCAGCCACTGATCTAGCAAATGCCTTTGTTCTCAGTACCTATCCATAAGAACCACTGGAAGTAATTTGCTTTCAGTTGGCAAGGCCGTATGCCTTTACAGTTTTACCTCAAGGAAATGTTAACGCTCCAGCCATGTGTCATAACTTAGTTAGAAGAGATCTCAATCATCTTTCTCTTTTTATAAAACATAACATTGGTGTACTATATTGAGGACATTATGCTGATTGCACCAAGTCAGAAAAAGACTTAGACTTATTGGTGACACATATGCTCACGAGAGGATAAGAAATAAATCCAACCAGAATTCAAGGGCCTCAATAAATTCTCAGGAGTCCAGCGGTGTGGAACATACAGAGACATTTCTTCTAAGGTGAAGGATAAGCTTATTGTACAATGGATTGCTGCTGTGCATGTCGTAATTTATGACTTCATGGGTCAGATAACACCTAGCTCATGATGGGCAGCTCAGGTCCCATGGTAACTTGATGACCCATCGTCAGATGTTCCATTTCCACTAAGGCTCAATTGCAGACCAAGAGCTGTCTTTCAAAGGGAGAACAGTTGTTTGCAAATGATGGTAGGGCCTTACTCTCCTTCTACCACCAAAAATTCAGAAGAATATTTAGTGGGCCTATTTGGATTCTGTAGACAGCACTTTCCTTACTTGGGTGTGTTATTCCAACCTATATACCAAGGGACTTTAAGAGCTTCCAGCTTTGAGTGGGGCCTGGAACAGAAGAAGGCTCTTCAGCAGGTCTGGGCTGCTGTGCAGTAAGCTTTATACCTGGACCACACAATCCAGCAGACCCGATGGTACTTGAGGTGTCAATGGCAGATAGGGCTTCTGTTTGGAGCCTTTGGCAGGTCCCTATAGGTGAACCATCATAGAAGAGACCTTTGAGATTTTAGAGGAAGGCCCTACCATCATTTGCAAACAACTATTCTCCCTTTGAAAGACAGCTCTTGGTCTGCAATTGAGCCTTAGTGGAAATGGAACATCTGACAATGGGTCATCAAGTTACCATGTGATCTGAGCTGCCCATCATGAGCTAGGTGTTATCTGACCCGTGAAGTCATAAATTAGGACATACACAGCAGCAATCTATTGTCAAATGGAAGTGGTATATACGTGACCAGATCTAAGCAGGTCCAAAGAAGTTGCCCAAATGCCTGTGGTTTCTACTCCTGTGAATAATGCCATCTGATTCCAGGTGGTGGTGGCACACACCTTTAATTCCAGCACTGGGAGGCAGAGGCAGGTGGAATCTCTGTGAGTTTGAAGCCAGCCTGGTCTATGAGTGGGTTCCAGGACAGCCAGGGCTATACAGAGAAGCCCTGTCTTACGTAGAGAAACCCTGTCTTAAAAAACAACAACAACAACAACAACCAACCAACCAAAAAAAAAAACCCAAAGAAACAAACAAAAGGCTGCTGTCAAGCATGCACATACAGTCCCCATGGGTGTGCCTTATGATCAGTTGACTGAGGAAGAGAAGACTAGGGCCTGGTTTACCAATGCTTCTGTACCTTGCACAGGCACTACCCAAAAGAGAACAGCTGTAGCATTACAACCCCACTGCAGGGCAACCAGTGAAGGGAAATCTTCACAGTAGACAGAACTTTGGACAGGACACATGGTCATATATTTTGTTTGGAAGGAGAAACTACCAGATATGTGATTGTTCACTGATTCATAGGCTGTAACTGGTGGACTAGCTGGATGGTTAGGTACTTAGAAAGAGCATGATTGGAAACTTGGCGAGAAGGACATTTGGGGAAGAGGTATGTGGACAGATCTCTCCAAATGGACAAAGGATGTGAAGAAACCTTGTCCGCTGTAAACACTCATCAAAAGGTGACTTCAGCTAAGAAGTTCAATAACCAAGTAGATAGGATGACCCATTCTGTGGACAGCCAGGCTCTTTCCCCAGCCACCCTGCCATTGCCCAGTGGGCCCACGAATAAAGTGGTCGTGGTGGTAGAGATGGAGGTTGTGCGTGAGCTTGACAAAATGGACTTCCGCTCACCGAGGCTGACCTGAGGACAGCTGCTGCTGAGTGGCCCCCCATCCATGCAAAAACTAACGGAGAATCAATTGTTACGTCTTAAAGAGAGGTGTAAAAAGTAGAAAAGTGGATTGTCTCTTAAAAGAATTGATTTAGAGGTGAGAGGCATTCAAACCAGACTTTCATTATTCATGAATTAATAAGGTAGGAAACACAATGATAAGATTGTGTGTATGTGAGAGAGAGAAAGAGAGACTTGAAAATGAAATCTGAAGGGTCAATAATACATAGCAAGTACCAGATTCTATGGATAGCTGTTCCTTTTGTCTTCCATTATCGGAGAACTGTCACTTGGCTTGGGCTGGTACTAGGTAAATCTGTCATAATAGCCAGCTCCTGCTTTCCCAGCCCCTCTCCCCAAAGATGGGAGGCAGGGACTTGTGACCTATAATTGGCTTCAGTAAAATACAAGGGTTGTTTCAGAATGGAGGGGAGACTTCCTGAGCAGAGTTTGTTTTCCAGTTAGAAGAAATTTATCTGTCCCCCTTTGTCTGGCATTGATTCCAAGCAAGCAAATCAAACAAGACAACTATTTGCCACTATGAAGAAACGGTGAAGAGAAATCACACAGACTCTAGTCCTGACATCATGTCATGATGGAGCAAGACAGTGTAGAGGCTCCTCAATCTAAGATTCTTGATGAGGCCATTACCAGGTTTAACTAGAATCTGAACTCCGTGATGGAGAAGCCCATGGAAAATTACCCAACTCTATTCTAGGAAGCAAAGGTCAGGATGTCCTAGCTGACTTCTCTTAACCTTTGTTAAAACTGCTTGTTTGTGCAGGACCTCCTGCAGGGTTATCTTTTTCTCAGCTGCCTGCATGTGTGGAACCCCTCTCTGGCTGGTTAACTGCTTCTCTTAGCTTCTGTTAAAACTGCTTCAAACTGCTCACTCTGCAAAACCCCACTTCAGTTGCTGAGCAAGGTGCCTGGATGAAGTCTCTGCCCTTCAAACTCCATGTTCTCAACCCTCAGGGCCGTATCTAGGTCCTTGTACACGCGGGTGTGGTCCCAGATAGCTGGAATAAAGGCTTTCATCTATACACTGTGTCATGGGGGTCATCATTGGTGAGCTCCCTGTGCCAATGTAGCTTCTCAAACAGTACCAGTGTTCACAGTCTCTGGCTTTCCCATTAAGCAAAGAAAGTAAAATCAATGTCAAAACCATCATCAGTTAACATTTCTAATGATCTTAAAGGCATGCTTAGCTGACAGAAAGGAGTATGGGCAAAGTGAAAACAGTAGGAGGATCTGAGAGTATTGTGGAAGCTTTGATCTAGGATATGTGAACACGCTTTTGTTTTAATCCCTGATGTGGGATATGGGACCGATTCAGCTGGTCCACAGCAGCAAACTATTTGCCTCACGAGGGCTCTGAGAGGAGCTCTTGGCCAGCTGCAGATAGTTTAATTCTGAGGACTCTGAGCAGGAATAAAAGCCAGAGCCCAGAAAGAAAGGGGAGCTCCGAGGAAGAAGGCTGGTGCTCACCCCCACCCCGATGCTCCTGGTTGCTGTTGATGCAGCATGATGAGAAGAAGTTGGAGATATCCTGAAACAAAGATTGGACTTGCCCCAAGGAACCTGAAGACCCTAAAACAGCATGACGTAGCTAAGGAAACTATGCCCCTTTTCCCCACTAACTTTTTTCTCTCCTACCTGGTGTTGGAGTGTTGGAAGATATTGGGGTGGAGAATGGAGAAAGAGATGTAAGAAACAAAAATAAAATAGTTTTAAAAAGTATGCTAGCACACTCCAGTACAGAGAGACGTGACCAGAAAGAGAGATCCAGGTATGAGCATAAAGGGAAGACACAAGTGTGGGAATCCCTCCCTCACCCAATAGCTCTCTTGTGTATACAAACCAAGACTAAGGAAAAGATAGAAATCCTTAAGAGAGTCCTGCTAGATCAGGGTCTTTAAGTTTCTCAGCTCCTAGAAAGACCCCTAAAGAACATGGTTGAGCAGAGGACTCACCCAGTAAAGCCCAGCCGTATCATAGCAACAAGCAGGTGGGCAATTCTGAGACCATGTCTTATTTTCAAGAGTTATCCTAACCAAAATATAGTATTTTCAGAGTATCATTTGACTCTTGTTTCTTCTTTGTGGCTGAAATTAACCGTGTGCTTCTTAGCTTCACAAAGCGTTACATGTTTAATTCTGGAACTCCAGATGGGAAAAACACTATCTCACACACATCATTGGGCACTAGATATTTTTCTTTTAATTTTTTCTTCTCTCATACAATACATCTGGACCATAGCCTCCCCTCCCTCCACTCCTCCCAGAAGCCTGCCCCCTCCCCTCTCTCCCAGATCCACTCCTCCTCCATTTCCCTTGAGAAGAGAGCAGAGCCTCCCAGGTGTATCTACTGAACATGGCAGAACAAGATACAGTAAGACTAGGCACAAAACATCGTATCAAGACTGGACAAGGCCACACAGTAGGAGGAAAGGGGTCCCGCAGGCAGGCAAAAAGTCAGAGACACCCCCACTCCCACTTTCGGGAGTCCCATAAAAATCCCACATTAACCAACTACAGAAGATGCAGTGCTGACCCATGCAGGCTCCGTGACCACCCCTTCAGTCTCTGTGGGCCCTATAAGCCATGCTGAGTTGAGTCTGTGGGCTGTGTTCTCCTGGTGTCCTCAACCCCTCCGGTTCCTACAACCCTTCCTCCTCTTCTGTTGGGTCCCCAAGCTCTGCTTAATGTTTGGGTGTGGGTTTCTGTAACAGCTGCTGGAGGAAGCTTCTCTGTTGGCAACTGGGCTAGGCACCCATTGATGAGTACAGTAGGGCCCGAGATAACTCTCTCTTTAAAAATACTGGCAGGGAGGTGAAGAGACAGCTTGGTGCCTAAAGCACATACTGTGCTTCCATAAGACTAGATGAACCTTCAGCTCCGGGGTGTATGATGCCCACCTCTGACCTCTGCTGGTCCTCAAATTCATGTGTGCACATACACAGATACATAAACATATGCATAAACAAATCAAAACAAAATCCTATGAAAAGACTGAAAAGACAAAAGACTTAAAACAATATCTGTACTTCGTAAATTTCTTTCAAAGATGACATAGACAAGGGGTCCATCACATGTGTTTGAAAAAAAAGGGGGGGGGTTCTTCTCCCAGCAGCTTTTTTGCTATATGATTATTCGTATCCTGGGCATTGCTGGTTAAGGTCTCACTGTTTTTGATGATGATCGGCCATGATTAGTAATGAACCCCACAGTTAACTGCCTCTTGGTGGTCTCTCTGAAATCCCCCTCCACTTTTTTGAAACTATAAGCCCTCACCAGGCGCTGAGCCCTTCAAGCCCAGTGACCCACCTTATTCATCTTTTGTCTCCTTGAAACCTAGCAGAGAACACAGCCAAGGCTTACCGTACATAACCTGGGCTTCACAGACAGATTTTGTGTGTTGTGGTTTAGAATTCCTACCTTTCATCTACTTCTCAGAGAGGGCCCCCTAAATCTTAAGAATCACCAATATGTCTAAAGTGCATGATGGCAGATATAAAAGATGGTGTGACTATCATTCTAGTTAGTAGTCTCCTGCTAAGACATGTGCAGTTTTACCCCCCTAAAGGTTAAGGTTAAAATTTTATCGCAAGCACCGAAGGCTTCAACTGATTTCTTTCGACCAAGCTTTGATCTTCACTATAACCTATCTGAGCTGGGAAACAAGGAGCAGAAAGCGGGTGTTCTGGGAAGAGTCCCTGCTCCCCCACCACAGAGTGTGGGCATGACCACACAATCGCCCCTGCCTGGAAGGAAGAGAAGATGTCACCTGTTCCCTCTGGCTGACCTTACTCATTACTCTGTAGCTCATGCAGCCTTCACCTTCACCTGGCTTTGTCTACATCCTCTTCTATGGGTTCCTGGGAGTCAGGGCTGGCAGCCAGAGCACTGTCCACTTGTCAGAGAACAATCCAGGTGCCATTGCAAGGCTACCTACCATCCTTTCTGTCTCCAGAGACACCCCCCCCACACACACACACACACTTTCTTACTGCAGAAATGGGAGTGCCCTGTGATGTAGTAGGACTGAGTCCTAGGAGAGACTTTTTCTCATGGGCTGGGCTAAGGGTGCAGTTACTGTTCTCAATAGGCAGCCTATGGTTCTTACTGGGGGTTCAGAAATTGGAACCCCTAAATAATGTGTGAAAACAGAATGAAAAAAATGTAAGTATGTGTGTCGCATAGGGGAGACATTCTGTAAGAACAGTGCTCTGTACAAGAGGCCATTGTGTGCCCACAGCACCCTGTGAGCTCTTTCCAGTCATGCCCAGAGGAAGGTCACACAGATTAAATGAAGACAGGCTGATGCAATGACTGAAGTCCCCTCCTAACTGTCTCCTCTCCATCCCAACACGTCCAGTTTGCCCACCCTCTGCCCTGGGGATTATCTGCTGCTTCTAGCTCATGATCAGTTCCTCACATAAGCAGCAGTAGCAGCATCACAGAGTCCCAGCACAGGATCAAGCTCAGGGGAGGTTCTCTCTCAACAAGGTTCTTCTCTCACCTATAGATCACAGTCCAGAGGCTAAACCATGCACTCACAGTCCTGAACACAGAGGCACAAACCACCTTTTGAGAGGTGACAATCTCCCACTATGGTTTTCGACAGGCTTGTCCCCAAGATTTCCCATGTTAGAAGATTAGTCCCCAGTGTGGTGAAGTTAAGAAGCAGTGGGCTCTTTAAGAAGCAGTGTCTCATGGGAGATGGTTGGAGACTGTGTCCTGCTGAGAGACTGGAGTGTCTTCCTGGGCTCCCAGTATCTTTCTGACTTCTTGATGTGCAATATGACCTCTCCTCCTCCCATGCACTCCTGCTGTGATGTCTTCTGCTATTCCATATACTCAAGGGCTCTTGGACCTCCAAAACTATGAGCAAAGTAAATCTCAGTTACCAAGTTTCAGACTAACATACTCCCTTTGCACAAACTCAGTTCTGCCTCTGCCTGTGTTCAAAGTATATGCCGTATTGCCCCTCAACCATGGTATGTTTGTTTGTTTATTACTGTGATAAAACACTTATGAAAAGCAACTTGGGGGGTTTCTCATCTTACAGGTTACAGTCCATCACTGAGGGAAGCTAGGCTACATCCTCTTCTACGGGACGTACCAAGCAGGAACCTGAAAGCAATAATTGAAGCAGAGGCCATGAAAGAATGCTGCTCACTGGTTTGTTCTCTGTGGCTCGCTCAGCCTGTTTTCTTATACTACCCAGAACCACCTGTCTAAGGTAGCATTGCCTATACAGGGATGGATACTACCTGTCCTGGGATGGACCCTCCTCATCAATCATCAATCAAGAAAAATGCCCAGACTTGCCTCCAGGCTAGTTGGATGAAGGTGATCCATCAATTAATGTTGCCTTCTCCCAGATGACTCTAATTGTATACGTTGACAAAACAAATAACCTAACCAGAATGTCCACTCAGTCTTACGAAATCCACCAAGACTTCACATCTTTCTTTCCTTATCCTGCTCATCTCCAGCCTGCCTTATCACTGACCTTGACCAACAGAATTAACTTACTCCATGCCTGGACTTCTAAGACACAGTTTCAGCCAGTAGTGTTCAGGTTGCACTCTGATGTTTGCTTCAAACTTATTTACTGAGTTGGTTTACTCTTTAACCCTCCCCCCATGTGTTTACCTTTTGGACCTCTGGGTAAAGGCTGAGGTTTCTGAGGGTGGGTGTCTGGCATATCCATACAACCCTTCTAGCACTTGGCACCTCATCTACTCAGGAGGCTCTGGGGATGTGCCCATCTGATGCATTTTCAATATTGTACCTTAATTATCATTCAGAGTTCATAACTGCCACACCGTTCTGAGTGCCTGCCAATATAGCCGTGGTCTGGCAAGGAGCATAAGGTCCTCAGCAATTCTCAGAGTTACACCCAAAGTGCCAGCCCATCAGCACAGTGACGGGTCTGAGCCACATTTTCCACTGTGGAAAGGACACTCACATCTGCTTTGCTTTGTCCAAGCCAGCCAGCTCAGCTGATGCAACCATTATTCTCCAAAGGAGCATTTGGGCTTGAATTCAAAAGTCTTTCACCATGTTGGTGATCAACAGGGTGGTGGCCTGTCCACCAACAGGGTGGAGTGTTCCTTATGGGAAAGATACTTGCTGATTGCCTAGGGCATCTTACTTCACTCATCCCTTGACTTGTCCCAAGTCTCTCTTTTCAGTGTCTGCACCACAGCCCCATCACATGAACTCTGGACCAAAACATGAGATTACATGAAAGCCTTAAAATCTGAGTATGGTTGTTTCTTCTTCCTTTTTCCCCCTAGTGCTTGCAGAAAATCCTTTCACACACAAGAAAGGCAGGAGGAGAGGGAAGGGGGGAAGGGATGGAGAGAATGCAGGAGTGAGGGGAAGAGGGAGGAAGACAGAAAGGAGAAAGGCCAAGAAGATGTCCAGAGCTCTAGTTTTCTTAATGGAAAATGTGTAGAAATTAATGAGAATTTGTTTTAACACATAGTAGAATGCAAGAAGCCAAAATTTGGAAGAAAAAAAAAAGAAAAAGGTAAACCAGGAATGCTTGTGATGGGGACTTGGGAAGGATGCCAAACAAGCTGCAGCTCTGCAAATTCCTTCCAGTGGGGAAGGACTAAATTAAAACCCAACAGCTCTTAAAATGATCCATCGTAATGTTGCAAAGCAATGGGACGTATGTCCACCTGCTGCACGCCTCAGAGGGGGGGGGAGGGGGTCAGAGCTTTTGTCCCTGGCAAGAGCGTAAAGCTTCCATAAAGGAGGGATCTGAGAAATTACAGTAGAAGACAGAGGAAGAGGAGAAAAGTGGGAAGGCCTCAGTTTGCTCATTTCTGTAAGGGGACAAGGATGAGGATGCCATTAGAGACGGTCAACACCTCCATGGGTACGATGGACTTCCTGGACACACTACCCACGGTGGATCCAAGGCTCAAACTCTGCAGGGTCTGTGCCCCATCAATGTTTTGCTTTATGTTTACAAATAAATGCATTTTTGACATCAGATTGAGTTATGATTTCTGGAGGATATCTGTCTTACATGGTATCACATACCACAAGTAAGCGAGCTGACGGGATTGTTATCCTAGGAGGCTCTTTGGTAATGAACTTGTTCTAATGAGGCTACATGGACTGAATGCTCCTCCATCCACAAGCATGGACATGCACAATGCTTCCTTGGGCTGATGTAGCTACTCTTTTAAAAAATCTATAATTCAAGCTTCAGCTAACTTGTATTGTCTTCTGTTCAAGCTGAGCTGGAGAAGCCCAGGAGGCCCTGGCGGCCGGAGGTCTAATGTCACCATCTGGCCCGGTTTGCAACGATATTGTACTGGACTGTCAGCAGAAAACGTTAATAAATTCTCATCATCTAGCCCCTCCTTAGGAGGTATAAGCCAGTTTGTGGAGGGGTAAATTGTTCTGACTTGCAACCCGTTTTGGTGAAGCCAGTTAGTGGCAGTCGGTTAAGTCAATTGACCAATACCCGAGGCCAAAGACATCAGCATGCTGGATGGAAGGGATGCTAGCCTTGTCTGCACTGGGTGCACACTGGCTGCCTTGAATTCTTTGTCAGAGGAAGGGGACTAGGAGATTAAGAGACCGTGGACCAGGCCTAGGTAGAGTGAAGGAACAACTGTTCTAGAACACTCTTCTCCTCCTGGAGCCTAGGGAATATCCCATTGTGACCCACTACCACAGTGGCTGCCTGGCATGATGTCACAGATGGCTGTGGGAAGCCTTAACTTATGTATTGGAGCAATAGACTTCGAGCCCTGGAGGTCAGCCACGCGTGAGAAACTCCACGTGGCAGCCCACAGTGAGCTATGTTTCCACTTGGATCCATTTGGGCTCTTTTTGTTGTTGTTGTTGCTGGGCCTCATCAGCATGAAAATGAACTTGTTTTGATTTGCTACTGTCTGTCTTCTATTAGGAAACTGTTATTAGGAAAATCACATTAATTAGCTGCAGCTGAGGAGGCTTGGCTATTTTGGGGTGGCAGCTGCAAACTCTCTTTGCAGGCTGACTGCTGACTACATTTTAACAACCAACAGAATAAATAGTTCTCAGGGTACATTTAATCACATTAATTTTGTTTTCCTCTATCTCTATTGCTGTTTAGGATTGTTGGTTAATCTTACATTAAATAATCCGATGCTATTAGCATACTTCCAGGCAATCCTATTTCTCTTGGTTTTGTGATATATTATAAAGCTTAATGCTAATTTTATTAACTTTATTCATGGAAACAGAACATTAAATTTTACCCCCAAAAAAGGCTTATCAACTGAAGTATTTGCTTAAGTTGAAAATCTCATTTTACAACTATAAGATGAGGGGATACATATATAGAGTGATAGAAGAGAGCTAAATATGGACATATGTGCACTGAGATGCAAAACTTCTAAGTTCTAATCCCAATTAATTTATTACTCATTTTTATCAACACTATGAAATGAAAGTAGTAGACATGATATGATAGACCTTTGTGGTCAGACACATTGAGTTTGATTCTGGCTCTGTAGTAGGTGAATAATCTTCTAGAATCTGTTTCCTGTCCTTCCAATTGGGTTTGGTGTCTGCTTTACAAAATGGCCTATAGTATGAGGCAGGTGCTTGGAAACTGTTATCTGTCCCTCTTCCTCTAATTTCTCGCGGGCTTACATATATTCTATCCAATTAGAGAGTCATCTGAACTCTGAAGAGGTACAGGATACTCACCTCTACCCCTACCACGTTGCGCTGGCCAGTATAGCTGGGGTCTACTGGTGGGTCAGTGTCTGCTCATATGCTTCAGGATCATTATCAGACAGTTTAACAGTAACTGTCAGTGCTGGTGTTACAAGCATGCATCACCACACCAGCAATTATCTCCTTGTGATGCTGGAAAAAAAGAAAAAGGAAGGAAAGAAGGAAGGAAGGAAAGCCAGCCAAGGTCATCTGTGAAGAGGTGCAGGGATCTGCAGCCCAAGGAGTCTGACCTACCTGTCCCTGCTTCTTTTGCCTCCTGAGAGTCAAAAGAATCCCAAGCTGAAGCTACTAAGCAAAAGCATTAGGGTGAAGACAGCAAACTGCTGTCCCCAGAAGATTCTGACCATCCTGAAAGAAGAGAAATCAAGGCTTCACAAAGGAGAGATGAGCCTGGTTCATTCTGGATTTTATACTCAGTGTCATTTCCTTCCTGTTCAAATCCCATCACCTTTAATCCTCTGCCATGATCATGATGCTAAGCATTAGAGAATAGCTGAGAGGTAGAAAAACAAACAAAAATCCCTGTATGAATCCAGTCAAGCAGCCAGGTATGAAAACAGGCTCACACTGAATAGAGTCCAGTTGACAACATTCACCTTTCTTACCCCTCAGCCATCTTGCAAGGTACAAAGCATGTTTCCAGGTCCCTCTGATCAGCTTGATGAGCATCAGGCTCTTCAGTGACTGCCAGAGAGCTGTGGAAAGGAAGGCTTTCCTGGCTGAGGAGAAATGGTGACTCCATTCTTAGGCTCTGCGCAAAAAGCTGCCCTGGCAGGGACCCTGGGGAGAAGCCCTGCTGCCTCCTCAGCTGCCCAGAGCTGCTAACTCCCTAGGGGCTGGTGTCAAAATGTAAATAGGTGCAGGCATTTCAAGCTGTCAGGAGGATATCTACATTCTGCCCTGTTCTTTTTCCTCTCCCACATTTGGCGCAAGCTTGGCACATAGTAGGTACTCGCCAAATATTTGCCAAAGGCTCACCTGAGTCCTCTGGAGAAATGAGATAGTAGAGAGCAATGAAAATAATGTCTAACAATAAGTGCTTCCTGTGGGGACTCCGTGCTTTTTTATGTATTTTTTTACTTATTAAAATTTATTCACTTTGTTTCCCAGCTGTAGACCTACCCTTGTTCCCTCCCAGTCCCGCCCTCTCCCTCCCTCATCTCCTCCCATGCCCCTCCCCCAGTCCACTGACCTCCTCCCCTTCCGTCTGACCCTAGCCTATCAGGTCTCATCAGGACTGGCTTCATTGTCTTCCTCTGTGGCCTGGTCAGGCTGCTCCCCCTTCAGGGAGAGGTGATCAAAAGAGCCAGCTGTGTTTAAACGAGCCTTTTCTAGATTTTGTACTTTTGACTTCGTCTGGTTTTCATTCTGAACTTTGACACTTGACTTAACTTTGTCTTGTTTCATGCTTTGCGATCACCTGTCACGAAGGATCCTTAGGACCTGTTCCATTTTCATTTGATGCTTTGTTGCCTTCATCTCTTCCACCATCATGAGCTGTCTCATAAACAGCCAGTCGTGGCAAATCCCCCACCTGATCCAGCCCAGGCTTCAGATTTCTCTAGCCTCCTGTCAAGCCTCACCCATCAGAGGACAACAGTGAAAACGGAGTGATGGGAGGCAGCCTGCATGGCAGATGCACCAGCAGTCTGCCAATACCTGCCAGTTTGCCTTTGTGGTGGGAGAATCATTGAGTCAACTTCCTTGTGAGGCCAGCCACACTGAAGATGTTCCCTGGGCATGGTGGCAGACCTAAACCTTTGGCTAGTGAGATTGAAGTCCCAGCTCTGCTACTGATGAGTGACTGTGCCTCAGTTTCCTTTTTGTAAGTGTGAGGAAATACTAGTATTTTAAAAATATTACATTTTCCCTCACACACAGATACATACATGATATGGAATACATGCGGAGGTCAGGGGGCAACCAGTAGCAATAAGCCTTTCTCTGCTTCCACCATGTGGTTTCGGGAATGGAGCTCCTTGTCCTCAGCCTTAATGGCATGTACCCTCACAGGCTGAGCCCTCCCATTACCTCAGTAGGATTTTCATTATTGGATCACTGGCCAACATTTCAGTCATTACTATTACTGTTATTATCATTTAGACTAGCATCCCACTGAGTTCTCAGAGAAGGGGTGTTCTGGCAAAGGAAAGGAAGGGGGGGTCGAAGAAAAGTAAACAAATCAAATAAAAAAGAACAAAAAAATTGACTAAGGACCCACTCCTGGCCAAATCCCTCATTACTACCCCATACTGAAGCACCAGGGAGAGGTTGGCATGCTGCATAATTACCTCAAGTCTGGTCTTCCTTCCCCTCTTCTCCTTTCTGGACTTTATGTAGCCCACGCTGGCCTCAGACTCATTCGTGTAACCAAGAATGACCTTGATGTCTTGATCCTCCTGATTTCCACCTCCGTAGGGCTGGGATTATAGGAGTGCACCATCACACCCAGTTTGTGTGTTACCATGGCTCCAGCCCAGGGCTTCATGCATGCCGCACAAGCACTCTATCCCCAGTCATATGTATTTCTATGACTTATGCATTTCTAAGTAAGGGTGATCTCCTACATTCCTACACTATTAACTGTTAGGTGCGGACGGTTAACACAGATCCATCTAATCCTTATTCCTAGTCAAGTTTCCACAGCTGTTCAGTTGAAGCCAAAGCATCCCATTCAGGTAATGAGGCTGCACTGGAATTTCTGTCTCTTTATGCTCCTTCAGCCTCTAGGTCTTTCCTGGGCTTTTGTGAAGAAAATTTTGCTTGACACACTGTTTATTCTGACAAAAAAAAAATGCTTGTCCAGTGTTTCTTCATAATTAGGTTCACTTTATGCATCATTAGTGGGAATATTCTAGAAGGGATGTTTGTTCTACCAGGTGGCACATGTTTAAAATTTAGACTTGTCCCATCCACCCTAAAAATCTTAATTTTTCATTTTGTAGTTTCAAGGCCTTTGAAAGTCATCTAGGAAGCCACCTGCTTGGGCTAGCAAAGTCACCTAAGAAGAAAGGTTCAAGACTGCCTGGACACTGTTCCATAAGAAACTTTCCAACTAACCATTCTTCTTCCTCCTCCTCCCTCTTCTCCTTCCTATTCCTTCCTCCTCCACCTTTCTTCCTCCTCCTTTCTTTTCTTTCTTTCTCCTCCTCCTTCTCCTTCCCCCTCCTCCTTTTCCTCATTATTCCTCCTTTCTTCTCTTTCCTCCTCTTCCTTCCTCCTCCTCCCTCATTTTGATTGGCATATGACTGGTGACCTATGGTTTTCCATTCTATACAGCAGGCTGTAAAGTAGTGCCGTTAAAAAGGTTGAATAAGAACTGCGCTGTGTATAATTGCTTGGTTTTCTTCTTGTCTTGATGTTAATAGTTTAGCATTTACTTTCTCTGTTCTTGAGGCTTTTTTTTTCTTTTGGCTTAGCCTTAATTTTTTCATAATACCTGTGCTGGTTAGTTTTTGTCAACTTAGAGTCATCTTGGAAGAAAGACTCCTAACTGAGGAATTGCCTCCATCAGATTGGCCTGTAGACATGTCTATGTTGACTTTAAAAAAAAATTAATGCTTGATGTGGGAGTGCCCAGCCCACAAGGGAGAGGCCACTCCTGAGTTACATAAAATGGTCCCTGAGAAAGCCACAGAGAACAAGCCAGTAAGCATGGCCTCTGCTTTAGTTCCTGCCCTCCCTTCTCTCCATGACAGACTGTAACTATAAGCTGAAATAAACCCTATCCTCCCCAAGCTAGCTTTAGCCAAAGTTTTATCACATCAACAGAAAGTAAACTAGGGCAGCACAGTTCATATCCTCCACGGGAACTGGCAAGGAACAAACAGAAGGAATGGAGGGCAGGTGTGACCAGAGCTTAACTTGTTGGTTTTGCTTTTAGGAAACAGCATCTTGCTATGTAGCTTAGTCTGCCTTTGAAATTGTGATCCTCCTGTCTCAACCTCCCAAGCACTGGGATTATGGTGTGACAGGGCAGAGGTTCCTCCATCTTATATTCTCCCTGAGGCCATTTCAGGTTGAACTAGAATTTTATCTCCTTCATGTAGAATCCCATCAAATCTATCCAACTCTATGCTAGGAACCCGAGGTCAGGATGCCTGAGTAACATATCATAGCTTCTGTTAAATTTCTTTCTTGCTCTGAATGCCCCACTCTCTAGCTAATCACTTAGCTCAGCTTCTGCCAAATTGCTTGTTTATGCAAAGCCCTCTCCCCCAAGCAGTGCTGAGACAGAGATGCCAGGACATGGTTTCTGCCTTCCAGAACCCTGTGCTCTGGACACTCAGGGCTACAATTAGGTTATGAAAGCTAGCTGGAAGAGACTTTCAATAGGCTATAAACTGTGTCTGAGTGGTCATCTCTGGTGGGCTCCCATAACAATGGGCACATACCATTATAGCCATGCAGTACTGAGATCTGCACCCAGGGAGTACAGCATGTTGGGCAAGCACTCTGTTACGTGAGCTACAGTCCCAGCCCTTACCTAGACACCGTTCGAAATTCCACAACCAACAAGTGCATTTTTATCTTCAGAGATGATGACCTTTGCCTTATTTCAGACGTGAAACCGTCACCACAATGGCAATGGCATCAGTGGTGTGGCCCTGGGCCATCAGATAGTAGTTATATACAAGAACTCCTCTGATCCTGGCAGAGCAACTGTTTGGCCCTGGATGCTTTGAGGCACTGGGAATTTTCAAGTGCCTGGGGCTATTCAAGATGGTTGAATAGAGGCACCCAGAACTCACTGCCTCCGCCACAAAGAAAGAGCAAAATTGCAGGAGAACAGCCTCAATCTGAGAGGAGTGATGGGAGGAGAAGGGGGCCCTAGCAACAGAGAGGTGAGAGACAGCACCATGTAAGAGTCAAAGACGGGAGGGGGGGGGGGAGGGAAGCACACTCACCAGTGTAGTCCCTTGACAAACAGAGGGGGGCACACGGGGGTGACAGTGAACAAATGCTCAGTGTGCACCCATGTGGACACTGGCAATTCCAGCAGCTGGGAAAGAATCTCAGAACATCTCCCACTGAGCCTCTATGGGGCTGTAGCCAGAAACCATTCTGAGAAGAGAGCCACAAATTGAACCTGACCTGCGTCCAGGTCAATAGCCCTTGCATATTCCCATCTCTGGGAGCCCATAGGATTTCGCCACACTGACCCATAGGGGGAAGCTGCCTTGCATACTGGCTTTGGCCAGAAAGAATGATTATAACCTAACCCCATCCTGTGCACAGGGGGGGGGATAAAGAGTGCGGCCTTTAAGAAGCAGAAGATTGGATCTCTTGACCCCTGAAACTAAGGGCATGGGCAGCAGAGCCAGGATTGAAGGCACGTGCCCACATGGTTCCTGTTAGCTCCAGCACCCATGCGCTCTCATAGGGCATTCCTGGAGTCTTAAATCACTCTGTGGTTCAGGCTGCTGCCCTGCTCTTGGGCTTGAGTTACAGATGAAGGAGCTGGGAAGAGAAAAGCCCTGACTTCAGCTATCTTCCTGCTCTTGGGTGTGGACTGCCAAAGAAGGCCAAGAGGGGCTTGCCAGGTCTCAGCCGCAATTTCCAGCTGTGCACTGTTCCTGGCTGACAGACAACTGAGTTCCTGCCGCCACCCACCTACTCAGTTCCTGGCACCGTCAGCCCCGCACCTTGTCCGACCACACTCTGCCATCAGGACTGGGAAGGAATTCCAGCCGGGGTGCTGCCGTTTCTGTGATTGCCTCTCATTATGCAGAGTCTGGGCTCATAAGCTGAACTTCCCGAGGTTGAGTATGTCTGGCTCCTCAGCACTGAGCGGGCTGTCAGGACCAGAGGACCTTGCTGGTAGCAAAGCTATTATCAACAATACTCTTGATCCATGCTGGCCTCCGTTCCCACTGTTGGAAAAGCCACATGGTGAGCACCGTGTACCCACCCATGTCTGCACTCTATCTGCCTCAACTCTTACGGTCTCTCTCCTTGCCAGCCCCACAGAGGCAGGCTCTGTGACTTCTCCATGGTATGCTGAGTGCCCCAAATCATTAGTCACAGCCAGAGAGGCCATAAAGAGTCCTCTGCATACTGCTCTTGCAGAGGACCCATGTTTGATTACCAGCACCCAGGTTGGGTGGCTCGCACCCACCTGTCATTGCAGCTCCAGGAGATCTGACACCCCCTTCTGGCCTTCTCGGGTACCTACACTCATCTGCACACACCATATCCTTCAGGCACTCACATGTACAGATAATTAAAAATAAAATAAAATAAACCATCAATGGCAGATCTAGACAAAACAATCCTAAAATTTGTAAGGCGACAAAATATGTCAAAAAGCCAAAGCAATCTTGAACAAAAAGAATAAGTTGGAGGCCTAATGTCAAGAAAGATAACTCAAACAGTATGGTATTGACACAAAACCATCATGGCCAGTAAAGCAGAATGGGGACTCCAAAATAGATCTAAGCTTGCTAACTGATTCCCTTCAGAGGCACCAAACAAGCCCACTGGGGGAAAGACAACAGCCCCTGCAGATGACTCAGTCTTGATCTTCATCTCTCATCCTGCAGAAAAATCCACTCAAAACAGAGCAGCGACTTAGATACAAGACTTGAAACTGAAGATAATGGATGAAAACCCTGAGGGAAATACTTTAATATATGGGATCAGGCAATGGTTTCATGGGTAGACCCACAAAGCCTAGGAAACAGAAACACAAGTTGGCAAGGACTGCTTCTGTGTAGCAAATGAAATGATTCACAGAGCAAAGCAACAGTCACAGAGTGGAAGAAGGCACTTGTTAACTATTGGTGTTGGCAGGGTTAATATCCTGAAAATAAAAGGAACTTAGAGTAACGAAAGTTAAATAATCTGGCTAAAAATGGACAACTTATCTGGATGGATATTTCTCAAAAGAAGAAACAAAAATGACCAGTAAATATGCGAAAACCTGCTTAATATCATGAACCATTGGGGAAATAGAAATTGTAATTAGGAAGAGACTAAGCCAGGTATGTGCTGTAATCCCAGATACAAGGCGGCTGAGGCAAATGGACTGCAAATCTGAGGTCTGCCTGGAGACTTGTAAGCCTCATCTTCAAACAAAAACAGGGCCAGTGAGATGGCTCAGCAGGTAAAGGTGACTTCTGCCAATATTGACAGCCTGAATCCAGTCCCTGGGACCTACATGTGCGGAAGAAGAGGACGGACTCCCACACGTCTTCTGACCTCCATACCTATTGACAACCCCCCACCACGTGCACACAACACAAATAATAAATGACAAAATTGAAACAGAAGAAAACAATACCAGAAGCTATGATAAGACACTATTTAAGTCTAGAGTAGATATTATTTGATGTGGACAAAACAAAGCCTTAGTACTTTTACTATGATGAACAGCATGGAGGTTCCTCAAACACTAAAATATATGTGCCATATGACATAGCTATCACCCTTCTGGGTATACAACCACAGTAAATAAAATCAGCACAGTAAAGAAATACCCGAGCATTTGTTACTGCAGCACTGTTGATGATGGCTAAGATATGGAATCCGCCTAAGTGGCTAGAAATGGATGGATGGATACAGGGAAACATGGCATGTGCACACAATGGAGTATTATTCAGCCATAAGGAAGAATAAAATCCCATCACTTGCAGCAAAGTGGGTAGAAATGGAGAGCATTATGCTGAGAGAAGGAAGCTAGAGACAGAAAGACAAGAGCATTATGTGGAAGCTAACAAACTTGAAAACAATATAATGATTGCTACAGATTGAGAAGGGTGAAGGGTGGGGGAGGAGGAGAAAGGAAGATCAGATTTGATAAATATAAGCGACATGCATTTATGGAAATATCACATGGGGCCCCAGTAGTTTGTACAACTCTTGTAAGCTAGTAACATTTTTTATGAAGTTAAATGACCTGCTGGGTATGAGCACTAAGTGGTGAGGGCAAGGTTCCACCTCAGTTCTGGAAACTCACAATTTAAAGAAAAAGCTAAAAAGACAAAAACAAACAAACCAAAAAACAGAAACAACTAAATAGACTAAGGAAACTGGGGCTTGAACAGGGACATTCTTTGGGGAGGAAGGTTACCCAATGAATTTGATGCCCAGAAAGTTTAAGTCAAACAAGGAGCTGAGGGGAGAGATCCCTTGGGATAAGGTTGGGTTCTCACAGCAGGTATACAGATGGGGTCTCCTGGGAGTGCTTTGGGCTTCCAGTACCATCCATTCCCCTAGTCACTGGCATTTCATCTTAGTTGTTGGTGTTAAGGGATGGCTTTAAGTTGAGCTTAAGCCTGGGGAAGGGGCGAGGAGAGCACCATCCAGATGCATGGCCAAGCTGGACAGCTACTGACTAGTCCACAGTTCGGATTCTGGTTATGACTTCCCAGAGGTTCCTCCAGAATGCTTTGGAGTCAACCTAGCAGAAGGCTGGTCTTTCTGCAGTCACAGAGGAATTAGTCCCTAATGGAAAACCTTCACTTTCCATTTCAAAATCAGAGGACCCAGACTTTCAGGGGTCAGATTTGCTGGGTCCTGTTCAGAGCACCTGCTGCTGTCCAGTGATGCTGAATACCATCCCTCAGTCAGACTGTGATTTCAGAGCTGAGATCCAAGATGTCTGCTGAAAGTTGCTTTGGGTGGTATGCCATTACTGTTGTCATAGTTGTGCCTAAACACACAACAAAAGCAACGTAATGACAGAAGGCTTTGTTTGGGCTGACAGCTCAAGGACACAGTCCACCTTGGCAGAGAAGGGGTATGGTGAGAGGAGCTGGAGGCAGCTAGCTTTCCATGCTGTGTCTGCAGTCAGGGAGCAGAGAAAGATGAACGATAGTGTGCAGCTTACTTTCTACTTTTTATTCAGTTTGAGATCCCAGCCCACGGGACGTTGCCACCTATACTGAAGTTAGGTCTTTCATTCTCAGTTTTTCCAAACCGGAAGCTCCCACACAGATATGCTGTCTGGGTGATTCTTGCTTGATCTTGTCAAGTCGACAACCAAGAGTAACCATGTGAGGTGGAAATAGTTTCAGTACAACACACATCAAGTTACTGACTGATGTTGCTAAGCGAGTCCTCTGTTTCAACGTTCATAGAAGCAAGTAAGATCTAGAGTGCTGTGCTGTTGCCCGTTAGAAACCACAGGATTTTTAGAGCCCCCATGTCAGGGCCACCATCCACAAGATAGCAAAGGCTACTGGTGAGGCATTGCAACGAATGAAAGCCAAATCTAAGTGAGACAAGCCAAGCGCGCAAAAGCAAGGGTAAAGAAAACAGACCTAGGAAGTAGGTTTCCCCAGGACCACAACTGGCATGGAGGGGGAATCTTCCAATCAATGTGGACTAAAGCAGCAGTCTCATCAAGCAGGTCCTCCCTGGCTGTGTTTCTACACGGAGCCACAGACAGATGTGCTGAATTTTCACACTGCAAAACTACATGAAGCCAGCTCCCCCGCCACATCAGCAGAATAGATGGATAGGGGCATCCTGGCTGCTGTTCTGAGAGCTCTGTCCCCTCTCCACAGTGTCCTGACTCCAGAGCCATAGACAAGACTAGCCCTGCACATTCATCTGGGGTTCTTGGGCCTCCTTCCCCATTCCCCAGTTTTTCTGGCATTTTGTGAGCCTCTGCTGGGAAGCTGGGAGCATTGCTTATAGCCTGGGTGTAATTACCACAAAACAGCCTCCCACTTTAGAACAAAAAAAAAAAATGAAGAAAATGAAAGCTGGACTCCAGACCATGCAGGAGACGATAGCTAACTGGTCCTGAACCCATAACTGTAATTAGAGTAATTCTTCTGTCATTGTTAATCATTCCGATTTATGTCCCGAAATGAAACCAAATGATGAATATAATGATGACTTCTGTTTCTGCTCCCCCTTCTCTTTTGCCTAAAATACTGGCAGGCACACTAAAGTCGAATTAAACATCTGTTTGGAAAAGAAGCTGGCGTCCTGATGACAGCTGCCGTGGACTTACCAATGCACCACAGCTGTCAAGCTCTAAATTAACAATGGTTTTCATTTATGAATAGCACAGAACTAAGGCATAAAGGAGCACTTACCCCATTTTTCTGGCTGTTAGGGAAACGCCCATGGAAAAAGAGAGGTAGAACCAGCTTACAATAATTAATCATAGAGGGAAGGTATTCTTAGGGAGTCTCATTTCTTCACTAGCATCAAGTTGGGTATTCCCCATGGCAAGCGGCCTTGGAGAAAGGCAAGAAATTCAGGATAATTTGTGATTGGTAGTTGACAGTTACTGGTGAGCGCTGCTGGAGGAAAGCCATTCTCAGAGGATCTTGCCTTGTCTTATCCGAGCATCAGTGTGTGTCCACTGGGCTTCAGCCTTTGCTCTATCCAGCAACGTCTGGATGTGTGATTGATATGCTGTGATCATATATGAGGGTAAAATAATTTATTTTTATTTTTATTTTTTTTAGTGCCAAGAGAAAATGTGCTGGGCTGTTTTCATACTTACTTCATCACCATGAAAGATAAAGTCATATGCTTTGTAATGATGGTTCATTAACAATAGCACACACATGATGATGGTAGGCCTGGAAGATTACCTCACACAGAGATGCCTTGGTCATCACAGTTTGTGCATGTATACCATATAATGCTTGGAACACATCCCCAGGGCCAAGTGATGCATCATCACAGGTATACAGCCAATTTGTTCATTCTAAGTCTTGTTTAAGAGACATAATTGTCTTTCCCGGGGACAGGCTGAGGCTCAGGTGTGGAAAAACATGCTGACTGTGCACGTGTGTATTTCTTTTTTGTTAAAAAGGAGCACAAGTATGAATCTACCTGGTGCTCAGATCTGTATGCCTTGATAATCCCAGGTCAAAGCGATCACAGGAATAAATCAATGTGCTTCAGCTTGAACATGCAAAGGTCCCACCACCACAGACGCAACCAACCATGCATCAAAACCATGTAACGCCAGTTATCTTTATGCTAAATGTGTACAGACATGTGTTGTCCTTATTCCTAAACAATGAAATATTAAGTTACTTACACAGAATTTACACTGTACTAGATATTATGTGTAAGCTAAAGAGGATTGAAGTGCGCAGGTCAAATGCAAGCACTGCAGCATTTTATACAATGGGAACGATTGTCCTTGTGCCATGGTGCCTTGCAAGGGACCTGGCATCACCGTCCCATGAATGCTGAAGAACCGGCTTGCCTGTGCTGAGACACACAGCAACACGGATGAGCCCCCAGTTCATTACACTAAGCCAACTATTTTCAACCTGTGGGTCGTGACCTCTTTGGAGGTCAAATGACCCTTTCACAAGGGTCACCTCAGACTGTCGGAAAATGGATGATATTCAGATTCATAACAGTGGCAAAATTACAGTTATGAAGTAGCAATGGAAATAACATTATGGTTGGGGGTCACCGTAACATGAGGAACAGTATTAAAGGGTTGCAGCATTAGGATAGTTGAGAACCACTGCACTGAGAGAGAAACATCAGACAGAAGAGGGCATGTTCTGGAAGCTTCCACTTATGTAAGGATTGAGAAGTCACCCACAGAGACAGAATATAGTTAGGCAGCTGCCCTAGGCTGGGGGAACACGGGAGTGGGGGGAATCTGCTTCATGGGAAAAGGGTTTCACTCTGGAATGATGGAAACGTTTCAGAACAGGTAAAAGTTGGTAAGGATGTCAACATTGAATGTGTACTAAATCCTACTGCATTAGTAACTTTAAAATGGTTAATTTAAATTATTTATTTAGAGAGAGAGAGTGTGTGTGTGTATGTACAAATGTGTACTGATGTATATACCTGTGTGCATGTGCCTGGAGGCCAGAGAAGGACTCAGGTGTTCTGCTCTATCAACATCTCCCATATTTCTTTGAGACAGGGTCTCTCATTGAGATTGGAGCTAGGCTGGCAGCCAGGAAACCCCAGATATTCCTTTGTCTTAGTCCTGAGGAACAGTGACGTTATAGATGTGATGGCCAGCCCTGGCTTTTCACATGTGTGCTGGGATCTGAGCTTAAGTCCTCATGCTCATTCAGAAAGCACTCTTGTTAAGCCATTTCCACAGCCCTAAAGTAGTTACTTGTTATTATTATGTTAATCTAACTTTACCAACAACAAGGAAGCTCACAGGGTCAGAACATCCTTGACAGATCCCACCTGACCAGGACCATAGTACATAGTGGCAGCTATTCCCCATCAAGGGAAGAGGGCTCTGTCTGTCCCTCTGCTTTAGACCTGGGTCCTGGTGCACAAGAGAGAGAGCTTCTTGATGTTTCTGTGGGCTGCCTTGCTGTAGGCACCTGCAGGATCTGCCTGATGTTGGCTCTGTCTGGAGATTCAGGCTTTCATTCCCCACCTGGGTTTCAGTTTGCTGCAGTGCTTGGCACTCTGTCTTCTGCAGCCGGCACTTCCTGTTTTGTCCTTGCCAGCTTCCTCCCACGAGGACTGGATCTTGCACCTGGGCTTCCAGCTGTCTAATGAAACTAAGCTGTCAGTGGACTGTCCCCCTGGAGCCATGCCACAGCTGGCCTTCCAGGAACCCCTAGCAGCTGGAGTCCACCTGTTGGATGGTTGGTCCTGGGGATCCAGGTCTTTCTCAAGTGAGTTGCCATGGCATTGCTGTTCCTGACCGCTCTCCCAACAAGCTGCCACAGTGGCCAGATTTGGCTGTCCCCATCTCTCATGCTAACTCCTCACTCACGCCTCCAGTGTTGCATTGAGGTCATAGGCACAAGCAGAGCTACCTTGTCTTATGGCAAAGAAGCTTGCAGTTCTCACTACTGAATACCATAAAAATTATGGAGTAAGCTTTACTTCAGCCACATCAGAGCCTCCCAACCTCGCTGTTCTGTCCACATCACACATTGTCACCACATGTTGAGTTTCTATGCTATTTTATCTCAGATACAATGAGTTGTGAGGTGATCCCTATGAAGGTACAAAGCATTGAATACCAGCTAAGTCCTCCTTAATGCTCAGCCTTCTCCCATCATCAACCCTGTTTCTTGCCAGTGTTTCCCATTTTCTGAATGGAATTTAGGAAACAGCATCTTCTCTGACAGGCAACCCCTCACCTCAGAAAGGACTCTGCTTCGCTCTCACAGATCAAGAGGCAGGGGGTGAGAAAGCCAACCTCAGTCAATGTCACTTAGTGGCTTACAAGAAGTCAGGTGAGAGTGGTTCTAAGTTCCACCTGAGTGACTTGACTGCTTTATTACCCAGACTGTAGACTCTGAGCTTCAGTTTGCTGAAGTCCTTACAGAGCTTTGTGACGTAAGGTGTTCAGGAGCTAGAGAGATAACTCAGCAGTTAGAGCACTGGCTGCTCTTGTGGAAGACCTGGGTTCTAAACCCTTCACCCACATGGCAGCTCATAGCTGCCTGAGCACCAGGGCATCCAACCCCTTTTCTGGTCTTTATGAGTACCTGCATTCATATACATATACAGACAGAGAGAGCATACATTGGGGCTGCTTTCATAAAATATTAGCAACTAATTGGCTAAAGAAAATAACAGAAATTTACCTGTAGATGCTGAGAAGGCTAAGATGAAGGTGCTGGCAAATTCATTGTTCACTGAGCACCCTCTTCCTGAGGCAGATGCCCGAATTTTCATAACCTTGTATGGCACTGAGTACAGAGAAGAGAAAAGCTCTCTTGGCTCCTCCATAAGGGCACCAGGCCCATTCACCATGGCTCCAACCTTATGATCCAATCACCCATAGTCTCTCTCCTATTATTGCACTGGGATTAGGTTTCAACATTTGAAAGGGCATTGAGGAAAAGAGCACAAATAGACTGCAGGAGTCAACCCCCCTCTGACTGCAACCATCACGGCAGCGACCAAGTATGCCTCATTGGGATTGGATGGCATACATTTTAGGCTGCCTACACTACTTCTCGTTTTCTGTCCCTTTGTAGAAGAAACTGACTGGTCCCTGTCTAATGCACTTTTCACTATGTGTGCCCTGCACTCACAGACACCAGAACAGGGTATTGGATCTCCTGGAAATAGCATCACAGATGGTTTTGAACCATCATGTGGGTGTTGAGAACTGAACCTGAGTCTTTTTGCAAGAGCAGTTGGTGTTCTTGACCACTGAGCATCTCTCCAGCCCAATGCAGCTTTTTGATCTGCTCCTGGATTATGAAAGCCACCCTAAACAGTGTACAAATAAAAGACCATGGCTGTGCTCCAATAGATGAGAGACAGAGAGCACAGAAGGTTGGATTTGGCCTATGGGTTGTGGCTTAGCATCTTTTACTTTAAAATCTCTCTCTCTCTCTCTCTCTCTCTCTCTCTCTCTCTCTCTCTCTCTCACACACACACACACACACACACACACACCATACCTGCCTCATAGTCCTGTGTGAGCAGTGGCACTTGTCTAGAAATGAGGCTATCAGGATGGGTGGAATAGGGCTTAAATGTACATCAATAGTAGAGGACATGCTTAGAGTGTGCAAGGCTCTGAGTTCCACCCCTAGCCCTGAAAGGTGGCTGAAACAAGTTGTTAAGAGCCTCAAGCACTGCGAGGGATTTTTGACTTCATTCTTTGGCCACTCAGAACACAGAATGAGCTCTAGAAGTTTGTGGCATCTGCAGCTTGGACCCAGGTCTTTCACTCACGAAACTACTTTTCAGGGATCCTGCACATGCTGTCTCCTTTCACTTCCGCAGCACCCTGGTAGAGCTTCCAGGGTCCCAATCTGAATTGCATGAACAAGGCCACATGCACTCTTAAGGCCAAATATATTTGGAGTTGAGAATATTTTGGGGTTCCAGAAAGATAACACAATTCCACACCTACAAGGTCCGGGGCTGTATCTCATAATCAAAAATTCATATTCACACTTAAAGAAGATATTCAATGCAGTCCAGGGAAGATTTGGACCTTAAATGAGTAATAAAAGAGTCTTTTGAGTTTTAGTCTTTGGATTTGAGGACTGCAGATGAAGGGCTGTGCACCTGGTATATATTACTTATAGATCGCTTCTGGGTCACTATGCAGCACTCTGGAGCCTCAGTGTTTCTAAACACTTCTAAACTTCCTACTCTACGACCCTGAGAAGGTACCTAGCCTCCCTGTGCTTCATCTCTCTTTTTAGCATCAACACCACAGGGCGACATTAAAAGGAGACCAGTATTTGTAACCCAGGACAGTGTTTGGCTCTTGGCTATTGTCACCATTGTTGATAAAGGTGAATTCCTCAAATGGTCCATCTTCCCCTCTTGAGAATTTTCACTCTCAGATCCTTCCTGGTAGGGATGAACAAGAGCTGGGATTCTACCTAAAGAAAATGAACGCTTGGAAAGAGAGGACCACCTCAAGACATAGGCTGAAGGGGACAGGACATCCTTCCAAGGAGTCTGGAAGCATCTATCCTACATAAGGTACTTTCTCCCCTTTTTCTTTTAATCTGCTACTCGGCTGTAATGCTTTGCAGCTGCCTTGTAGCATTAAAGTACAGCATGGCACCTGACGTGCTAGAACGTTCATTGGAAGGGAAAAGCAAGCTCTAAAGAGGGCTTTTGAAGCAACGCTAATTCAGAAATCTGTATGTAAATGCAAAGTGGAAACAGTGTCAAGTTTGCCAAAAAAAAAAAAAAAGTCACCATTGCTGTGTGCTGGCCTCTACAACCAACCAAGTGGGCATCAGGGAAGGCCAGATTTTGATCTGACATGGCAATATAAATGCCCCTTCACCAGGGCTCTGTGATGCAGTTGTTGGCCTCCTTTCCTTACTTCTTTCCCTTGCCTCCTTCCCTTTCAAATTCTCCCTCCCATCCTTCTCTGCCCTCTCAATAGGGTCTCATCCAAGCTGGCCTAGAACTCATTCCTTAGCTGAGAATGACCATGCTCCACCAAAGCCCTTTTGAATCCAGGAATGGAATTCAGAGCTTCCTGTATACTGGGCAAGCACTCTTCTAACTGAGCCACATCCCCAACAGAATCATTATTGTTGCATTGCCTTTTTTTTCTCTGTCCAGAACTCTGTGGCTAGCTCTTAAACATCCTTGTTAGCTTTAATAAAACGTCCCACTGCACACCCTCGCTGTTTAATAACCACTAATTGTTCCCTTGACGCTCTTGAATCAAGTTCAGCCTCTTCATGCTGACACTGGATGACATCTCCAATTTGGTAATGGATTTGGGCCCCCCGGAGAGCTCCTGATCCACATGCCTATCTGTTAACTGTCTCTCGGATCTGCGCTCACCTCCACGTTCTCATTGAGATTTTAACTCAGCTTGCTCTTTTCACCTGGGGTAACCTCTTCCTTTCCATCCACTTACCCCAAACTCATCACTGCCATCAAGACATAAATGCTGACGTTTCTAAGAAGCTCTCATTATTCCTCACTCATCTTCCCTCTAAATCCTAACCATGCTGAATCTGTTTTTATCTTGGGACTGCTAATTTTTGCATACATGTTTTTATTTATACCACAACTAGACCAGAAGTGTTTTGAAAGTTAGGATCATTATTTACATTCTGATCTGAGTTTTTCTCAGTTTCTGGTATAAAGTTTGAGTATCTGGCATGTGCACTGGCTGATTAGTCTTGGAAATGCTACCTTCAAGATGAAAAGTAAGCAAACTGCCCAGCTAGACAAAAAGTCTTCCTAAACTTTATTCTTGACATCAACTTTAAACTTTTTTCCAGCTAAATAAAATACTTTAAAATGAAATGCAGTGCATTCCTATTAAAATCAAAACACAAAGGAAACAAAAGCTTTAAGTGTTCATTCTTATGGTTTTTCAGATGTGAACAATTATGCTTAGTCTCCAAAGAATGAAAGAACTACTGAGAGAATGCTGTGTTGTCCAGGTTGAAAACTCAGATCAACAAGCACAATGAGTAATCAGAAGGTGTAACTAGGTAAGAGACCCCGTTCACAAAAGCAACAAATTTCTTAGCAATGAAATCCATAGGGCCCTGCTTAGAGCACACAATTAAACAAAGGAAACCCAGAAAACTGGAAAGGAAAGACCTGGATGAGTAAGGCGATGTTCCGGCTTTGACTGGAAAGCCCATAGCAGGGATGCTGGCTCCCCCACATTAAACTCTTAATTCAGTGTAGCATCACTGAAAACCCCAACATCAGCTTTTATTGAACAGAACACATGTACTTTACGACTCACCTGGAATTATGAGTCTGCTTGAGTAACCATGAACATTTTGAGAGCTTAGAAGATTAACGAGTAAGTGATGGCTAGTCACCGAAACAAAATTATGCTAAAAACATTCCAGGATTCACGGAGGGAGGACAAGATAAAAAGAGGCGCTGAACTGAGCAGAGCTATACGCAGAATTTGCCTTTCACGAAGAAGCAGTCCAGGCCGTTGGGAAAATACACTAGTCAACAAATGATGAGGTTCGGCTAACTCTACTTTGTGAAAATGACTGCTTTCTAATTCCCAGCATGCTGCTGTCTCTGGGTGGCTCCTCCAGAGAGCTGCCCTGCCTTCCCCGCCCCCGGGCTTCATGTGGATAGGTGCTCTGTGTGAATGACTTACATGGGCATCAGGATCATTGTGTGTCGGGTGGGGCCGAAGGCTGGGGTCTCTGTGGGGTTACTTCAGGCTAGCTGCTTCTCTCAACAAAGGCCTCAGCTCTGTCAGAGGGGACCATCATGTCAGCCTCTCCTAACTTTCTTTGTGCCTTCAGACCTGGGTGGTGTAGGTCTCCTCCTCAGGGCCCCCCCCCCCCACAGATGTTTCGTGCATCTCTCCTCTGGCACCTCCTTTTGATCTGAGCAGGCCATGCGTTTTCTTTTGTAGCCCTACTGAAACCATGTTATTAACAAAGTGAAGTTCTAGGAAGATAAAAAGGTGTAAGCCTATTTAAAAATCTGTAAGGATATAGATGTAGAATATATTTATAACCTCGAGTATAGGAAAGTTATTTTTTGATTAAGATGTAAAATTTAAATTCCTAAGGGAAAGCACAAATGCATTTTTTCTTTAAAACAAATGTCAAGCTTTTTCTCTTTCATATGAGTGTATATGATAAGCGACACTGAGAGGGTAGTCACATACTTGGGGACATAAGCGCGTGTTTCAAGGACATGTGTAAGTGTGTGTGTGAAGGTTAGAGGTTGATATCCAGTGTCTTACAATGTTTGAAACTTTTAATAAAGTATTACTGCCTAGACTGTATAAAGATCAACTTTAAATATAAATTATAAATACATAGTTTAAATATAGAATATATTTTTGAAATGTCTGTATTCTTATATATAAACTATATAAAATGTGTTTTGTTTATGTATTCACTCATTCATCCATCCACCTGTTTGTGTTTTTCAGACAGGATCTCACGTAGCCCAAGCTAGTTTTTACTATGTGACCACAAAAAACCTCGAACTTTCTGATCCTCCCGCTTCCAGCTGCCAAGTGCTAGGATTACAGGTATGTACCATGCTCCCTGGCTTCCAAAACGTACTTTTAGAGTGTAAGTATGGCTTAAAATAAGACAGTAAATATGCAGAATCACTTTTAAAAGATACATTATTAGGAAAATGGGGGAGCACAGGAACTGGCCCTTCCCAGGAGTAACACGCTAGAACACTGTATAGATACACTACATTGATCATACAATAGTAGCAAGTAAATTAACCTGTGATACTATTTTAACTCTCTTGTGGAAGGCTCTTAAAATTGGTAATGTCAAGGACTGTTACGCACATAAGGATACTCTTTTACCCACAGACAGTGAGCGTGTCTGTCACAACTTTTAAGGATGATGTGACAGCGTCTGTGGAAATCATTAATCTCCGTTCCTTATCATCCCGTGTTTCATCATCCACTGTGGATAGAAGTTTGAGTATTTGCTCAAAAAGGCATGTGCCTGGATGTCTGTTACAGATCATGACTTGTAACAGGAAAAAAAAAAAAAAAGGACCTTAAGAGAATCTAAATGTGAACTTCTTGGAAAGTAATTAGCATATTCATACCACAGATTACATACAGCAGCTTACAAATCAAGAGTAAATATGCATATATGTTCTGATATGGACATACTTCTAATAAGTTCTACTGAGTGAAGTTCAGGGCATCATACATTCTACATGTACCCTCAGAATACAAATTAACTCATAAGAGTTTGAAGCACAACCTCAGAATTGGTATCTTCTGCTGCCTTTCTGTGGGAATTCTGGGATTATTGTGGAGAGAATGTCAGGAATTTTCCACTTTTTCTGTATTCTAATGCATATTTTCTGTATCTCCCTCCTTTTCATATTGCCTGAAAGTTTACAGTGTGACTGTTTATATCTCACCTATAGAAGTATAAGTTTTTCAACAAAGAACGATGGCTCAGATAGAATTCCTGCAGGGTAGGGCGTTCCTCTAAAATCTCCAACCCTAACCCTCTTGAGCTGCCTTGCTGCAGGGAGCCTGTCTCCTCCTGTGTAAGTCTGTTGTGAAGATCAGTTAGCCATAGCCTGCCAGGGAGCTGCGCATGCAGCTGTGCTCCTGGACCATGGAAAACATTGGCTGCTGTTTTCTCTTTCCCATTTGACCCGTGAGGTAGTGAGGGCCTGAAGGCCTCCGATGCCTGCATATCCCAAAAAGGGGAACAAATAAGAGTTCAGTTCCATTTGTCAAAGAAGTAAATGAACAAGCCACATATGTTCATTGTTAAAACAGAAAAGCATACATTCACATATGTTGACTGTCAGTGGATAAACAAGGGATGCCTTTCTGGATTCCTCCGGAATATCAAATATCTCTGGTTTGTGAAAACAAGAAAGCAACCAACACCAAGAATGTGGGCCAGACAGGGGTCTTGTATGAGACGGTTTCTACAACCAAGGACTACGAGTGGATGTGTCT
>CM053758.1:23909686-23975508 GCA_028658305.1 Pachyuromys duprasi
GCATGCTCCTGTCCTGTTGCTTGTTTTCTCCTCCACTCAATATCCATCCCATTTGTTCATCCAAATGAGCATTGATCATACCAACCTGGGTCCTCCTTCCTGTATATCCTCCCTAGGTGTGTAGATTTCAGCATGACCTTTTAACTGGTGCATTTAGAACATTGACATTTCAAGTGATTAGTGGATTGATTATATTATATTTATTACTCCTTCCTATAAGTTATCCTTGCTTCTTACCCATTTTTCTTTTTCTCCCTTTTGTGACTTTAGCATTTGAATATTAAACTTTTTTTTTTTTTTTTGTGAGACAGCAGCTCACTATGTAGAGCAGGCTGGCCTTGAACTCATAAAGATCTACCTGCCTTTGCATCACCAGTGCTGGGATTAAAAGTGTGTACTACCGCACCCAGCCAATATAGAACATTTTTCTATTCTGTTTCTCAGCTTAATTTTAATTCTTAGCTCAGTTTTAACTTCTTAGCTTAGTTAATTAACTGATTTTTTAGTTTTAATTCTTTTAAAAAAATGATTTGGGGAATGAAAAGATCGATTAATGGGTAAGAACATTTTTCAAATTTTTTCTTTATTTATTATTATTATTAATTACAATTTGTTTACTTTGTGTCCCAGCTGTAGAATTAACATCTGAGTTCTGACCTCTAGCACCCACATAAAGTTCCGGTGTAGTGACACTCCTGTAACCTTAGCACGGGGAGGGTAGGGCTAGCTCTGGGTCAAATGGAAAACGCTGACAGAAATAGAAGGTGGAGGGAAACAGAGGAGGACTGATACCTGTTGACTACTGGCCTTCTCACAGTGCAGGCCTGGGCATTTACACACTTGACACACACACACATGCACGGGCACACAGCGCATACCACACACACCAAAAATAAAAAGAAACAAACAAAAAAAAACCCCGCTTTTAATGGGTAGCCTATCATTTGCAGCATGCATTTAGAGTTAATCAAAATCCACCTGCAAATTACAGCAGACAACTTCACAGTGCTCTAAGTGCCTATGAGAACAAAATGCTCCCAATTCCTTCCCCCATCCTGCATGCCATTATTGTCATCTGCTTCACTTCAACATAAGCTTGCATATGAGCACCTGGCACACACACACACACACACACACACACACACACATCGAGGATCCTGCTGATTTTATTGTGAACAAATTGTCAATTGTTAGATCAATTTAGAAAAAGAAAAGCGTTTTTTGGTTTTCCTTCTTTCTTTTTTTTTCTGTCCTCACATTCCTTATCTGGTATTCTTCTAAGCTTTATCATTTGCCTTCTCTCTGAATACCTTTCAAAAAACCATTTTTAGAAATGCAGTTCTAGCTGGAAACAAATCTCTTCAATTTTTATTTGTCTGAGAAAGTCTTTATTTCTTTGCTTTTTAAGGACAAATTTTGCAGAGTACAAATTCTAAGTTTAGAGTTCTGGGTTTTTCCCCCTCAACATTTAAAACATGTTGTTTCCATTCTTCATTCTTTGCTTAGTTTCTGCTTTCCTTTGGCCTGTTGTTATTTTGGTTTTGTTTGTGTTTGTTTTTAAGGCAGGCCGGCCTAAGGCTTCCTGCCTCTCCTGCCTGTATCTAGCACGCGGTACCTAACCTAACCTTGTAAGTCACTCTCCTCCTTTTCCCTCTGCTCTTCCTCAGATTCTCACTATACACATTTTGTACCTTTTTGCTCATTCCAAAATCATTAGGCATTGTGCTTTTTCTCATTTTTCTCTATCTTTCCTTTCTTGAGTTCCCAGAGATGCATCTCTAAGCTCAGAGATTCCTCCCTAGCAATGTTGTCTGCTAGTAAGACTGCGGAAGGCATTCTTCGTTTCTGTTACAGTGTTTTGGATGGCTAGCCTTTGCAAACATTCTTGGGGCCAGATTTTCATTGCCTTCCCACCCCCTGCTTACATCACCCATCTGTTCTCACATGTTGTGCTCTTAGCATTTTAACTGCACTGTTTTAAACTTTCTACTCTAATTCCAAATTTCCTGCCATAGCTGACTCTATCCTGATACTGTCTCTTTGAACTACGTTTTTATCCTTTAATGGACCTCATCCCTTCCTGTTGGAAGGCAGATGTGATAGATGGGGTCAATCGAGCTGCCAAACATAGGACTTCTGCGGGATGTGGGAGGAAAGAAAGTGGGCGACAGACCGTTATTCTGGCTTGCAGTCCTTTGGTGAGCCAGACCCTGGTTTAGGGAATGTCATCTGAGAAATCTCTTGGGTGGAGCAGGAGACTGGAGCTGGGTGTTTCCCTTGCCTGGGTTGGCATAGCTCCTCCTACCGACAGGAATAATTAAGAGAAGCATGCCTGGCTATTTCAAAATACTGGATGCATAAGAGATTTTTTTTTACCCCCCATTGTGAGACCTTGGTAGATCTGCCATTAAACTCACAAAAGATGCTGGGACCTCCTCATGCCTGGGTCTCTGGTGTTTTTAGTCTTGAAAGGACGCCCAGGGAGGGCCCCCCCCCCACCACCTCCATAATGGATCTGCCACAGGACAGGTTTTTTTCTGCCCTGGCCGAGGTTTCCATGAAGGTCTTTGCTTTGTTAGGTGGTGATTCTGTATATTTGCTTTTTTGGGGGGTGGGGGGTGGGGGAGGAGCAGCAGTTGGCTCTTTTTCTTGGTCCTTTCAGGTTGTAATAGTAAAATACCATAGACCAGGGCTAATAAGCCGTAGTGGTGCGTTTCTCACGGCTCTGGAAGATGGGAGCTAGGGTGAAGGTGCTGCAGACTCAGCGTCTGCTTTTCACAGAGGACCCATGCACCACGTCCTCACACAGTAGAGGGACAAATAAGCCCCCTGAGACCTCTTGTAAAGAGCCCGATTCCATTTCGGATGGCTCTTCCCTCATGATCTCATCATGCCCAAAGCCTATCTTCTAATATAGACAAGTTGGGGAGCAGAAACTAGCATATGAAATTTCGGGGGTTTCACCCCCACATGACATCTTTCAGCAATTTATAAGCCAAACCAGCAGCCAAAATTCACCTGCTTTTCACGGCACTTCCTCTACTTTTCTCCCCTCCCCCTTCTTTCACGCAGAGTGACTGTGTAATTTATTATCCAAATCAGATAAGGGGGTACTTATTGCAGTGCTGGGGATCAAAGACAGGCTCTTCCACATGCTCATCAAGCATTTGGAAGCCACACTGCCTTATCCCCAAAGAGCTGCTACTCATGGTTCTGGGCCAACAAACAAAACTAAGACGTTGTTAACCAATGAGGGTAATTGGAACACACAGATTACACCAGATTACAATCCCAGCTCTGCCCTGCCACTGCAGCATACACGTGGCAAATGCAGCCTCCTTCCCGGTCCCAGCAGAGGTTTAAAATATTTCTCCAACTGTCCACTCTTATCCTCTCACTTTGCAGAAGCAAACAACCTGGCTTCATCTGAAAGCGCCCTTTCTTTCCCATCCATTGCCACCCTGCTCTCATTTCTGTGTTGACAGAGACGCATTCCTTCTTTCTCACGTCTGCTTTGTTTCTTGACACCAACACTTGTCCCTTTTCCCTAGTCCAGATTCGAGGCTTGCTGTAACCAAATCCTTCTTATGAACTTCTTAAGTGCATTCCACTCTCCGCCCCCCCCCACCCCCACCCCAACACTCTGGCTACGATTTTTCCTTTTTGTCTCCATCATAGCCGAATCACTTGAACAACTTGACTAACCAAACTTACTGCCTTAACCTCCTACTGTGTATTTTCAGTTCATACTATCAAAATACCTCTGGCTAAACCTTTGCAATGCTTAATCCAGCAGACCCCTTGTCTTGGTTCTTGCTTTATTCTTCACCCCACCCTGCACTGTGGTTTATCTCCCTCTGGGTCTCCCTCTCCCACACTTATCTTGACTGCCTCATCTATTCTTTCTCTCCTTTCTCTGCCTACCCACCCTCCTTTACTGGCCTTCAATTGTTCAAGGCTCAGTCTTTAACCTTAAACCCTTTCCCATCTGCCTTTATTCTGTCTCTGTGGGTGCTCTCATTTAACTTGTGACTTTAATTGCTACCTCTGTTGAAGGATTCAGGAGTTGACATTTCAAATCTTGGCGGTTTCTCTGAGCTCTATGTTCAACCTTTTAGCCTTTAGTTCCATTTACTTTGGGATTTATTTAAAAAAATAGCAGCTAAAGCCACCTTGTTAATAACGGATCTAATCACGTTCGTTCCCTTTGATTTGGTCCTATCACAGTTACACGATTCAGAAACAATGGATGCTGTTCATTGTTGGCTCTGCCATTGCTTTCACTCTCCACATCCAAATGCTACTTTATCTCCCAGATAGCACTTGTGATTCTTCAACCATCTTCACAAGCTAAATTGGACGGATATAAACCCCTTCTCTTGCCTTGCTCTGATTTTTCCATAGGGAAAGCCAGAGGTACCTTGTAAAAACACACAGAAAGTTTTAAAATCTTCTTCCTACAATCAACTCCACAGCTTTCCACTGCTTCCAGAATTGAGACTGACATTTTTGAGAGTTTGTTCCTGCCCTCCTACCCCAGAGCCTCAGCGGGATCCACTCTCTACTTGTGTTCTGTTCTCGGCTTCTCTGCCTGTGTGCTTCCTCCTGCCAAAGCCTGCTCAATGCCTACTTCCTGAGCCTTAAAAAAAAAAAAAAAATCTATGTTTCCTCAGCACTTAGCATGGGGCCTGGCACATATCAGATGTGTCTTTAAGAATGATGTGTGCAGCCAGCCTCAGGATCGGGGGGAACTGGTTCCAGTAATGTGTAAAACTGCACAGTATTTACATATAATGCATGCATTTCCTTCCATATCATTTAATCATCCCTAGATTGCCTGAAACACCTATGTAATAGAAATAGTCATTACAGCCTATTGTTCAGAAAAAGTAACAAGATTGCATATGTTTTAAAATTTTATTTTAAAATATTTTTGATCCTCCAGTTGGTGTACACATGAAGGGCCAACTGAACTCGCCTTCTCCCTTTGGTTGTGAGGTTCCTGCATTTCTGTCTTGGCCACAGTCTCTGCCCTAGCTCCTTTCAGGGACTTTTTGACTTTGCATGTTTCTTTCTTAGATACTGCTAATGACCTTGACACTAGTCACAGCAAGTGTGTTTAGTGCTTCCTTCTGGTAAGAGACTTTACATGTATTGTTTCCATTCCCCTCCCACCTAAAAAAAAAAAAGAGTAGTATTGGGGAAGCTGCTACAATGTAGACAGCCAAATCACTTATACCAAATCCCAGAGTGGCAGAGCCTAGTTGGAGCAGAGCTCTTTGGCCGGAAGGCCCACTCCTTCCTGTGCATGGAGCTTCATCCCTCATATTCTAGACAAGAAGTTTCTTTCTAATCTAGCTTTGTCCCATAGAACCACATACATAAGAGGAGCCCACAACAACTAAACGCCCTGCTCCAAAACACCCAAGTACTTAATTAACATGAATAGCCTTTTGCTTTACGTTTTCCTAAAGGGGACTCAGAGGCCCTATGCAGTTTTGTGGATTTCTAAACAATATAGGTTTCTTGGATTTGCACAAATAAGACTTCCTTTGCGCATTGTCACAAAACAAACAAACAAACAAAACTTCTGAAGGTGCTCTCAGCCCCAAGTCTTTAAAACTCTTAGATTCTGCTTGATCACACTGGGATCAATTATTTAATTAAAAATCTATGGTATTCTAGGTTTGTAACATGGTCCTATCACTGTCCTCTTAGCATGAAGCTCAGTGTGATCTGGTCTGGAATCTTACCCAAAGCTACCTATTTGGTTCAGCTGAACTCTGACAGAGAACCTAGGTGGGGAGAAGACTAGGGCTCCTAGCCCAGAACTCAAACAACAGAGACTGTTTTCCAAGCTATGGAAGCCACCTCAGGTAAATATGGCTGTTTATCCTCCATCTCAGTGGCCAGATGGTAATTAGGCATTGAACAGAAGGAGCTGTTTCCTTGGATTCGGAGAACACTCCCAACAGCGCTTTGCTCTTCAAAAAATGCCAGAGTCTTGCAAAACAGCCTTGGATCTGCACGAACCCCCTCTTCTTTCTACAACCCTAACTGACTTCACACTCCAACACTGTCCCTACTGGACCTGGGAGCGCTACCATGCTAGCCACCATCTAAACAGCAGTTGCTCATTCCAGTCTATGTTTCTTTCCTTAGCACTGAAGATGAAAAAATTAAAACCTCTCACAGTGGGCAGTTGAACATAATGACGGTCATTTATTTATAGTTTATTTTTATTTCATGTGTATTGTTTTGCCTGCAGGTGTTTCTGTGTGAGGGTGTGAGAAGCCCTAGAAATGAAGTTACAGACAGGCGCGAGCTGCCATGTGGGTGCTGGGAAGTGAACCCGGGTCCTGTGGAAGAACAGCCAGTGCTCTTATCTCCTGAGCCATCTTTCTAGCCCAGTGATGGTTATTTTTATTTCCTTTTATATGTTTTATGTTTCCTAAATCTTTTCTAATCATAATATGTTAAGTGATGAGTTTTTAAAGGACACCACTCAAATATTCTAAGGCTTATATTTCTCTTTTATATACAGGTCAAACCAAGGCCTTTCAGATTATCTGTGAGTTTAAAGTCATTCTGAGAAAGGTTTGCTGGTAAGGTTGGTTGCTTGGCTCCCTACTCTCACTCTGTACCGAGGTCCCAGCCAGCCAGGTGAGGCAGACACCACCAAGGCCTGTGTATGTACCTAAGATCTGACTTTCCGAACACTTGTACATCTATTGTCAAAGCAACTGGCTGAGTTGGCCCTGAGTAGGCTCTTTCAAGTATTAAGGACATCCTGACTTTTCTTTTCAATGAAAGTTATCAGACTTGGGCACTGAGTCTCTGGATCACATTTCCATCCCAGGATATCCTAAGCCACCTTATCAGCATGGCTTTTTGAGGGTTCCATGGCTTTCTGTTGATCACAGCCCTAGTCTTCATCACGTGACCTACTTTTGCAATTAGGGTGTCTACCCCTCCCTCATCCCATCTCTCTTTCTTTCCAGATTCAAATAAATGATACTTGTTTCCTAAGCCACACCTTGCTCACTTCCTCATCTCTGGATTCTTTGTCCTGACTTATCATGCCACCTGCCCAGCGCAGCAGACACAGCTTTGAGAGATGCTTGGGGCAGGAGCCTGGATGAAGTCACAAGTGTTCTAACAGGTAAGTAGGCCATGCGACAGCACACTTAGGTGGCTACTGTTCAAAGGTCCATCCTGATAACATGATGAACACCTTCATCAGGGAAGCAGATTCCCCAGCACACAGATGAGGGAGAGCTGTTGTTACCACTGAATAACTAGGGGCCATCAGATAACTGAGCAGGGGCTATCTCCCCAGCAGGAAACTTCCCTTAGGAATGTGGGCTTGGGGCCCAGCTGAAGTTTAGAAAAGTTGGATCTGTGATCAAGAACTGGTCCTGCTGCAGTCCAATGGTCAGTGCTGGGGCATCATGATGAATTATGGGTGCCTGTCAGGGATGGTGGTATGATAATCCCCAAATGATGACAGTGGTTGCTTAAACAGGCAGTCTTTAAGTCTTTATTGGTCTGGGTTATAAGTGAGCTAAGTCATTAGTCATAAGAACAAGGCATTAAAATTTCTAAATGTGAGTTTCTGAGTCTGGGAGTGGAGGGGCATTGACAGAGAGATTGGAAGCAAGGCAAGTTGTGCCATGACACCCACCTCCAACATTTCATCTTTGGAGAAAGGAGGGCCAGGTAGAGTAGAGGTGTGACTCAGTGTGTTTTGAGTCAAGCAAGGTTGGATTTAAACAGAGCTCTGCCATTCTCGGGGTGAACGACTTGGGCCAAGCCTCTGGCATGCTCTTCAGTATTCCAGCAAGATATGAATAAGAATATATTTTGCTTGGCTTGAAATAATTTTCATAAAGCACCCAGGACATATGCCTCCAGTCTATGGTAACTCCCTTTTCATGGTGAGCACCCTTCTCCTAACCAGGCATGCTCCACATCTCAGAGAGCAGGAATTCCCTTAACCCCAGAGGTTGATCAACCCAGAAGACATTTTGTATGGACGCAGGAATGGCCTTTATTATTACTACATTAGCAGCATCAGTTCACTATAGAAAAATCAGAAGGCAGAAAAGAGAGAAAAAGGAGGAGACAATGCTTGTGATTATAACACCAGTTATTGATATTTTTGTGTATATCTTTTCATATATATATGCTATATATGTTTCATTTATATGTGTATATACACGCATACACACATATGCATATCTAGAATGCAGGATTATACTGTTCTTCCTATCTTATAACCTGCCCTTCACATATCTTGTAACCCATTTTCATTCTGCAATATATCATAACCATCTTTCTTTTCCATTCAATATATAATCTCAACAAAATGGTTCATGGCTGAAACATAGTCCACTTTACTCATTTAACTAACAAATGTCAAAATGTTGAGTATATTTTGTTTACAATTGGAGACTACTGTGATCATTCTTAAAGGTTCCCTTTTTTATCTTTAGTTTTTCTGCAGGTGAAATTAATGTAAAATTGACCAAATTATTAGTTGTTGAGTCTGCCTAGGAGCAAATTTCTAGCTATAATAAAATCTGAAAGAATCCAAATAATCCTACACATTACACTATGTATTTCTAGTCTATCATTTGAACCTTTCTAAGATTTGTTTTGTTTTTATTGTATCTGTGAGAGTGTTTTGCCTGCATGTATGTCTGTACACCATATGTGTGCAGTTCCTGTGGAGGTCAGAAGAGGGTGCTAGATTTCCTGACCTTACAGAAGATTGTCAGCTCCCATGTGGGTGCTGCAAACAGAACCCAGGTCCTTACAAAGAGTCACAGTGCTCTTAACTTCTGAGCCATTGTTCTAGCCTTCACCACAGATGATCTGTTGTCACTTGTTTGTTTTGTTGTTTTTATTTGCAAATCACCGAAGAAAAAAACAAATAATTCTGTCTACTGTGAAAGCACTTTAAAAGCAAATTTCTTAAAATTAAAGATTTGGCTTGTATCACTCCAAAGAGTAAGATCTTTATGGAAACGTTTACAAAGACAGAGAACTAAAGGAGACATAACCCCAACTGTTAAAAATTTTTGGTTTGTTTCCTTGTAGCCTTTTCTCCATCTGTACTTGGAAATTTGTAACAAGCTGTGTTTGCTTTGTGTATGTGCTAGAAACCGCAACACTTTCCCAAGCTCTTCCAAACCCATCAGAAACAGTCTGAAGGCCTTTGTTGCTGGCTTTGGATGGACAGCCTTTTTTTTTTTTTCTTTTTACTCTTTTTACTGAGTCAGGGTATTTGCATGTAGCCCAATCTGCTCTCAGAAAACCTACTATGTAGCTCAAACTGACCTCAAACTCAAGATCCCACACCTTACCTCCTGAATGCTTGCACAAGTGTGTGCCACCATACTTGGTGTAACAAGGTCACTCCACTGAGCTATAAAGATTCGGGCCCTATCTCCTATACGAAGGCAGCAGAGTTCCCTTTTTTCACTAGAACCTCTTCAAACAGATTCTTAACTTCATTTTGTTCATCTCTCCTGTTTTGTCCTGCTTTATTTTATTATCCCCTGGGACATTCTCTTATTTCTAGACCCAAGAAGAACTCAGAAATCTGGCACGAGGTGACTGGGCACACAGCCACTGAATCCACCAAGAGCTCATTCCCAGAGCCACCAGATCGTGTTCCCATTAATGACAGATTAAATCAGTCCTTATGCTGTGTGGGTTGCTGTCCACAAGGGAGCCAACACAGCAGGCCAGGCTTGGGAGCAGGGCTGGACCAAGTCATGTGGGTGCACTGGGCAGACTGGTAACTTGGCCTCCTTTCAGAGTGATGTTCTCTAAATATTTGCCCAACATTCACTTGGAGGAAGAGGCTGAACGCTGCGTGGGAGAAGGAATCTGGAAAGATTGTAAGCTCAGCAATACTTCTTCTGCCCCAAAGCACAAGCCTGGCCCTGACCCATGCACCACACCTCACAGGCCTAGAGGCAGATCCTGCATCAATTCTTGACACCTCAGAGTCCTCTGCAGGGGTTGGGGGATGGGGTGCTTCCGCCAACAGACAATGGGGTAGTGTTTTGGCTGGCAGGGCCCAGCAGCGTTGTTCACTCTTAGAATAACTTTTCTGGATGGAGTGATTCTCCTGTCTGTAGAATGGTGGTAATGACAGTCTCCCCTTCAGCAGGCTAGAAGGGTTTTAATGCATCAATCACCAAAGGCACTAAGAGGTCCCTGGCACAAAGCTATCACTGCCTGTGTTAGAATTACTATGTATTATTATCATAAACACTATCATTATCATTCTCCTGTCATGTTAGCTGTAAACAATTCTGAGAAAGACTGTTTCCTCCATCTTCATTTCCAGCCACCTTCTGCTCCATGAGGCCTGGTGTCCAGGGCCCTATCCCAGCTGGCCCACCCCTGACTCTATTGCAGCTGGAGAGCATGGAGAACAGTGGGCAGCTTTTTTGAACCTGGGATAGGTATGTGCACATCTGTAGGGGTTTAGCAATCACCTCCTGATCATGTCTTTTTTTTTTTTCACTTTAGTTATTTGTTTTAATTTCAATATGCGAGTGTTTTGCCTGTGTGTATGTGTGTGTGTGTTTGTATATGTATTTGTTTGTGTTGCCCATGGAGTCCAGAAAAACGTGTAGGATGAGCTACAAATGGTTGTGAAAAGCCATGTTGGTGCTGGGAAACAAACCCATGTCCTCTGAAAGAGAAACCAGTGATTTTTAACCTCCGACCCATCTCTCCAGCCCTTCCAGATCACCCAGTGTGACCCCACTAAATGTGCATGGGGACTGGAAGAGGCTAAGTAGAGTGGAGATGAAGTTATTTACAAGGGGTGGGAACTCCTCAAACGATGAAAGATCATTCCTCTAGAAAAATCTGGAAGAGAAAGCAGAATTCTCATTCCCATATGCCATTTGGCATCCCCAGAGGAAGCCTGGGGTGGTGGAGGGAGAACGAGAGAGCTGGCTCGGGCTTCTGTTGTGATAAGTGAATGACCTTGATAAAGAAAATAAAAAGTCACCGGCCTGTCTCTCCTTTGGTGTCCCGCTCTGCCTGTGTCATGCTTATTTAAGAAGATGCCTGCCTGGAGTAACCTATTTACCTCCCGTGATTAGGCTCTGTCAGCACCCTTGGGGCCCCAAGCCTGGCAAGGAATTGATGTTCATGTGCTGGAAAGACTCTCCTTTGTTGAGTGTAAGCACCAAGCAACCCAAGCAATAGTAGCTTGTGTTTAGCAGGACACACCTCACGTTTCTCTCAACACTTCATATTTATTTCACATCATTATCTCGACAATCATGTGAAGTGAGAATAGTTCCCTCTTTACAGACTCGGAAGCTGGACTAGCAATCAGAGAGCCTGGGCTCATACCATGCAGGACCAGATAGCTGGACCCATCTCATTCACCAACCATCTTTCACATATGCACGGGCCATCAGTTTATCCTCAGTGATAGAAAAAGCACTGTGATAAATAGGTTTAAACAAATAGAACCATATAAACAGGAGATTTTTATACTGGGTAGGCTAATGCCTAAGAAATAAATCAGCCTTTTAAGTTTTATAACACAGTGCCGTTGAAATGTTTAATAATTATTGTCAGAGAACTGTATAATGCAATACTAAAAATGAGTAATTGAGAAGGCCATCAAGGCAGATGAGGCATCTTCCTGTGGAATTGCTCTTGAATACTTTACATAATTATTTCATTCAGATTTATGATCATCTCAGCACGACGTACGTGTCTCCATCCTGTTCTGCCTGAGTAGCTCAGACACCTTTCTATGCCCTGAGAACATCTCCAGGGGTGGTCAAATGAATGTCTCTTGTGCATAAGTATGGTTTGCAAAGGTCAGGCTTCCTTCAGCAAAGAAAACGTTAGGAGTAAAATGGAGTTTATTGACGCCCCTCTGTTTCCAGTCACTGGGGGTTTTTATACATTAATTCCATCATCTTTGAAGTCTGGAGCCACCTTGGGAGGGAATTACATCTCCATCTCACAAGAGAAAACGAGCAGGCTCTCTAAACTCCTAGCAAGAAGTCTGGCTCCAAATCAGTGACCAACACCTCCCCTACTCCACAGAGGCCCTGTGCATGTAGGCAGGATCTGGAATTCTGCAGAGGCACTAGTGAGGTCAACCTTCATGTGCAGAGGAAAACTGATACCAGTTAGATTTTAATTGCAGCTGTGTTTTCTTAAAACCTCTGGGTTGTCCATGTTTCCCTTTCCCGACCCCATTCCATCATTTTTATGACGTCACAGAGGGAGCTACCTCCACCTCCTGAGGAGACAATGTCCCAGGGACTTAGCCTCCACAAGACCAGGGGAGGCTGCAGGCTTTATCAGAGCACGGCTTATTTTGTTTCTCTCCGAGGCCCCAGGGAGGGTGTCAGCAAATTCAGCTCACTGACAAGTGTGGACAGAGTGCCTGGGTGAGAAGGCACCTTTTGTTTCTGGTCTCACTCTCGTGTCAAAAAGTGGGAGGGGTGAACAGGTGGTGGGTTTACTGCACAGACAGGAAGAGTGATGGTTTTATTTATTTATTTACATTGCATTTAGAAGATCGTAAATATAAGAGGGCGACTCCCTTTGCCTTCGCCCTGGCAGAAGGCTGCGTCATTCCTAGCACAGCCAGAAATGGATCTCCTTTCCCACCCTCCAGTTCCCCTCCAAACCTTGCCCCTTACTTGTCCCTGCCTAAGTCAGCAGAAACTGGCAGAGGGTCAGAGCTGTTCATGCCCACCCCTTACCTCCCAGCCTTTGCCTTGAGAAGAAGCTCGGCTGCTGAAGGCTGTCTCCTGGGATAGCTTCATCCTCTAGGACATAAAAGCATGTCAGATTTCTCTCTGCTTTTGGAGTGGAAAGGGCAGACATCACACATGGATGCAAAGCTTACTCAATCCAGTCCACATCTCAGAACTTCTCTGCTCCCTGGAGCAGGGCCAAACTTTGATCTAATTCTGTCTTGACACTAGGAATTGCTCTTACATCAATGGATTTATGGGCATAATTAGTAGGTATTGGTCAAACACACCTAGTGTGGGTTATCAGCTAGTGGGCACTGGTAATTTACAAAGCAGATCAAACACTCACAAGACAAGGCATTTTGGCTTTGTGCCCCTGAGAGCCATGGGCTTGGAGGGAAATCCACAGATCAGATGCGGAGAACAGTGATCAGTGTGAAGCAGACGACCAGCAGCTGTGAGAGAGAAGCCGGAGGCCGCTCTTGCCTTGCTAGAAGCCATGGATAAGGGGAGAGAGCTCGTTCAGATAATTAGTAGAAGCTGGACAAGCAACTGTCCCATCAGTAAAGGGCACAGTGAACATCCGGAAGGGAAGCAGCAGGGCTGGAATAACAAGGCAGAGGGAAAGAGGTGGAGGACGATGGTTTGAGTGCTGAGGATTCAAAGACCGTAGTCCATGTTTATATCTGTGACTCCTTCAGCCTTTGGGGACCCCTAAGGGCTTGTGGTTTCTAGAAACCATCTCTCTTCTAAGTGCTGGCTTAGCCGTTCTCACTGCTTCCTTGTACCGTTCACTCCCAGGAAGCTCCAGCTGCTGCCCTGTACTCTGCACTTTTGACCACCACACTCGCTGCCCTTAATTTTCAGCTCTCTAGGGTTTTACACCCAAACATGAGAACTATAAGAAAGTGGGGCAGGGGGAGGTGCCGCTGGCCCCATCCCAGACCAACAGAGTCAGAAGGCTCCTGGTGCAGGTCCAAGGACTGGTGCTTTCCCTGATGGTCCAAGGTGATTTTTAAGAATATTAGGTATGATAACATCTGGATTCATCCAGTCTGTCTTATCTGAGAGAGAGAGGCCAGCTCTGCCTTGCTCACCATTGGCCCACCAGCATTAGCACTGTGCCTCCTCACACATGGTCTCCGTTTGGCCCATGCTTGTGGAACAAATAAACAAATTCACTAAAAAACAAAGGTGTGTGAGCACCCTTTGTAAAAGGATGAGTAAGTCAGCCCACGGAGGCCACTGTATGCCTGTGTTGGCCAAATGGCTCTATGAGGAGGCACCAGGCCATAAGTGCCAGGGGCAGGGAGGGGCCCTGTCTATTTTATGCCGTTGTTCCCGGTGCCCAGCTGCAGGTCCAGCACTGAACAGGAGCTGGGGTCACATCTGCTAATCGACTGTGCCAGTCTTTCTCCTTGAATTTCAATTGCTTCACCCTGTGGCTTCCAGCATTGCTTCACAACCCTCTGCATGGCTTATCCAAGTGACTTTTCTGCTCCAGACTCAGTTTCCTAAGATGAGGAGTTGGGTAAGACACTCTCCGGAAAAGTCCTTGCTATCTTAGCCAGAGACAACACTTCCCTGACATACCTGTAATGCTGATCTCTCTCTGTGTGTATGTATGTGTGTGTGTGCCCATGTGTATGCATGTCTGTGTGTGAAGAGGCCAGAAAAAAAAAACCTTATATGTCTTTGGCTGTCATTTCTCTTGCACAATACAAATTCTTTCTTATTGTTTCTGAGGCAGTGGAACTTGCTAAGTAGGCTAAGCTGACTGGCTAGCAAGCTCTGAGGTTTATGAATCACCACCTTCCCAGGGCAGGAATGAAACATGTCTGCCATACTCTGCTTGTCTCTTAGACATGGGCTCCAGGGATCCAGATGAGGCCCTGTGTTTGCAAGCAAGCACTGTACTGACGGAGGATTCTCCCCAGCCTTCTGCCCTAAGCACAGAAGCCCAGTTTCTAAGGCAGCACCTTCCACGCCCAGCAATGCTCTCAGTTTTTTCAGGATACATCAGGCTTCCCAGTCTTTTTTCCCCTTCCTTCCTCAATCCTTGCCTCTCTCCACATTCTCCCTCCTTTGGCAGGTACCCCTATCAGGGAGCCTGAAGCCTGAGAGCTGACCTCCACTTCTGTGAGCCTTTCTCCTAAGAACGAACCCACAGCTGAGAAATGTGGTAGTTTGCTTACCATTTCCTGAAACCCAGGTCTGATACGGTGCCACTTTGTTGATGAAATTGTAGCGCAAAGGGGTTGGGGGGATCTTGTGTTTGTTAACTGTCCACTACACACCTGCTGCTTTGGTCACATGATCTTGAGTAAGCCTCAACTCTGGTCTCCTGCCACATTTGTCGTCAGTTTTTCTCATTCACAGGACACCTAACCTCCACAGAGCAATGTGGCAACCTTTGAAGCTATCTCCTGCATCCGTACATAGACCTGCAATCTCATCTTCCCTCGAAACCTAGTGTGCATACTTAAAATAACAAATGGAAGCATGTTAGTTCCACAGTTAGGCTTCCGGAGGCTTTCCATGCCACACACATGCAATCTTTACAATGTTATCTTGTTCTCTGCCTGGTTTGCTCTCTGTTAAAATCTTAGGCATCACCATTGCTATTTGCCTTACCCATCAAACCCCAGTCCCCTAGACACATAGAGTTCACTCTGCCCCAGAGCCTCAAGGGTAGACTTGACTTATCGGATCCTGTCTAAAACTGGAAGGATGAGGCAGCATGAGCCTGGATTTAGCTATTCAGCTCTCCTGCCCTCCTCTTAGTGTGCAAGTGAATGGGACAGTTCCGGGCATCTTTGGATAACGTGGCACTTGTGTGTGAAACCTTGTTAGAGGACCACAGACACTGCTTTCCCTTCCCTAGTCAGTCACTTATAAGTCAGACTTTCAGATGGCCAACGATCAGAGGGAGCAGGGGACCAGGAGTCTGTTAAGCTATGTGTTGGACCTTTCAAATATAATTTTGTTTAATCAGCAAAGTAATCCTCTTTGTGGGTGAATGGGGGCACAGGATCTCTTGAAGCTCAGGCTGGCCCTTAATTCACTTATGTACCCAAAGATGACATCACACTCTTGATTCTCCTGCCTTTGCCTTCCCAGCACGGGCTGGGATTGACAGGCACATGCCACCGCGGCTTAGTGTGAATAGAAATCATGATTTCCATTCACATCAGGGGAAACCTAGGTTCAGTTAAGTAAGTGATGTCCTGAAGAGCACTGACCTCAGAATAAACAAGAACACACTGGTAAGTAATGATCAGGACATCAAAGTGAGAAAGGACCACTTTCCCCAAGAACACCTCTGCTTAATGATGGTAATTATAACATCCTAGCAACAAGTTGCTTTTAAACACTCATTAAGTAGATTTCGCTAAGGGCCTGTGTTTGGGAGCTCAGCCTGTTGGTGTTCAGAATTCCTAATGTACGTGAAAATAATCAAATGTTATTCCCCCCCCCTCCCACCCCATCCAGAAGCATTCTGTAGTATAGACTAGTAACCAATGCCCAAGAACCTTCTGCTTGATTAGTGCAAGCCTGCCTTTGCCTTCTATTATTTCAATCATAAGGTCAAGCTGGCACACTATCACCTGCTGAGTCCCCCACTCCTCTCTCTCTTTCTGGATGCTTGTTGCCAAGAGAACAATCCTGTTTTGAATAATAGAAACTACAATCAATGCCTGTTCTAAGCTTTGAGAACAATGGAAGATGTGGGTGAATTAATTATGGTCCTCATCCCTTTGTTCTTTACAAAGAAAAGGTGATGGTAGGTCACTGAACTTTAGAGCCGGGAGTCATTGAATTGTACTTCAGGGAACCCAGCTTCTTAGGGAGACGATGGCTGTCCTCTCCAAACAACTTCATTTTTACAAGAAATATCCATTGTTTTTGAGAGCAGCAGAACTAGGACTGGAGCTCAGGTAGGAGTCATGCATCCTAAGCCCAGTGGAAACCTTGGGGGATTTACTTGACCATTCTGGGTCTTAGTTTTGTGAACTGAAGTTCCAGAAAAATAAGCCACACAGACTCTACAAGGTTGATTGACTGATTAACACTTTGTGTTTGTGAAATGTTAGAATGTCGCAAATTCAGAGCCAAAATAGCCTTGGGCGGCCCACCCCTTAATAGCTACTGATTACCTGTTTGTGTGCCAAGTAAAGCCTTTTGGAATATATTAACTTGAAAGACAATTAGCTCCCACCAACCCCAAAGCTAAGAATGGCATCAGATAGTATCTAAAACCCACAGCAAAGTTTCTCAGCGATGCTCCTTTAGAACTGAGTTAAGGGAGACTGTAAGCAAATGTGCTGTGTTGGTTTGAGTGAGAACGGCCTGCATAGCCTCCTATGTTTGAATGCCTGATCCCCAGTTAATAGAATTGTTTGTGAAGGATTAGGAGGTGTGGCCTTGTTAGAGGTGGTTACTGGGGTTGGGGCTTAGAGGTTTCAAAAGACTAGTGTGATTCCCAGGGCTCTCTCTGCCTTTCAGTTGTGGTTCAAGGTGTGAGCTCTTACCTGTTCCTTTCCCCTGCCATCATGGAATCTGACCCTCTGAAACCACAAGCTAAATTAAACACTGTCTTTCATAAGTTGCCTTGGTCATGGTGCTTTATCACAGCAATAGAAAGTTAACTAAGACATCTGCCTATCTGTTGACCCTGCCAAGGTATTTAGAAACACCATTATTTTGATATCTAGTTTTGTTATGTAACTATATAAACTTCATGATACCATTTTCATACTGAAAACTTGTCATTCAGGGCTGTTCTGAATCCTTGTTTCTGGATCCATGATAACTCATTTTCAGCCCAATAATAAAGTCTCACTTATTCCCTTTGACATGAGAACTACATTGTTTTCTGACGTGCAAATGATCCAATAGCATCCCCCTCCTCAGTACCAACATATTCAGGTTTTGCCCTCAGAATCAGCTTGTCTGGAGAGCTGTCAGAGACTGGATACCAGGGCTTTGTGTCCATTTCCTCTTCCACTCATGCTGTCCATGTCTCAGGGAGCTGTGGCATCCTCTCTGAGGACAGAGGTCACTCCTCACCTCTGTGACATTTTTGACACCTTGCCCTCAAGGTCTGCTTCAGGATTAGCCAGGGGCACAATGACTGCAGCTCTGAATTCACCAGCGCTGAAATTTCCATCCTTGTTTGCCATCCATTCACTCAATAACCATTTACACAGTTGACCTGCAATGTACCAGGTGTCGACATAGAGTTGAACAAAAGTGGTGCCTTTCCTCCTGAGTCTTAGTGTGGGCCAGGTAGATCAGATATTAAATATCATTGTTTTAAAGTTAAAAAACAAAACAAAACAAAAGCAAAAGACAGACACATCTAGAAAGTAAATTGTATCCAGGATTTCACATTCCTGAGAAAGCTAAATGTGAAACTGGATCTCATTACATTGCCCTGCTGTAACTTTATTTATTCCTCTTAATATCTTGCAAATAGTTCCCTGCCTTCAAACACACACAGCTACTGAATCTTTCAGAATTACCACCTGATAATATGGGCCAGGCATATTAAGTCTATTTACTCCCATCCATTCCTTAGTCATCACTGAGGCTCCATGATGACAACAACGGCTCCTTTTACAGCCAAGGAAACTGGGTCTCTGAAAGTTTCCTAGAGCTGAGATAACGCTTGGTGAATGGCCAGTTGGAGCGCACACCCTGACTGTAGGAACTGGTCTCTTATCTACTGTGCCTGGCATTCTGAGGCCACGCTGTGCTATGGCTTGCTTTAATTAATCTTGGATGATGGGCTTTTAGATGAATGCCTTTCTCATTTTTTTTTTCTGTAATAAACAAGGCTGCAATCAACATCCTTGTTCCTATATCAGCCTCCACTTGTCCAAATCTGCAGATTGAATTAATTCCTGGTTATGAAATTTCAGAATTAAAGGGTATGAGCATTTACATTTTTGACACACAGTGCCAAATCGAAAGAATTTCTCGATTGATTCATGGTCCTTCCAAGTCCATGGAACAGAGGCCACCACTACCTTCTTAGCCCTGGGCCTCATTGAATTGGCTCTGGCAATGATCAGTCCTCACTGCCAAATTCGACAGCTCTTTACAGCCTCACCCTGTCCAAAGCTCTGGCATTTGGATTCCTGCGGGCATGCTTTCCCAGCATCTCTTCCTGGGGTTCCCTTGGGGACTCTTCTGTGCCCAGTTTTCCTGTTTCCTTGACATCTGCGATCTTCTTTTTGGATCTTTCTCTTGTGTCAGCTACAGATGTCATAGGGTGCTGGGTCTCATCTCATCCTCCTCTTGCTCTAATTGCTGTCCCTCCCCCCTTCTCTAGTGTGCCAACTTTCTTAATTTCTGGTCTAACAGGCCTTCCCTCCTTCTGCCTCACAAAAACGGTTATTGGTAGCAGGATGGCAGCCCAACATTGATACCTTTACCACAAGGAAGTCTCTCCATGGGGATCTTCACTCAGATAGGGCCTCCTTGATAGCACCAGAGAAAGGAGTTTTAGGACAAGTCAGAGTGGAGTCAAGTCAGTTTATTAAGTAGAGCGAGAGATGCTAATACATGCTCTAAATGTAAGCAGGGGCATTGGGAGAGAAGAGAGATACCCTTAAGATACCTAAGACACAAGTGTGGGCCCCTTAAATGTCTTAAACTAGCTCTCCGTATGACTTTGTAGATTTGGAAGTTATATTGCTTAAAAGATATAATTGAGAACCAAGTTCAAAGATTAAGCAAAGTTACACATTAGGGAAAAAATATACTAACTGCTTTACCTAGTTCTCTTAAAGAATTTCCTTTTTGTACGTGAAACTGCACGTGGTTTTAGAAGGTTCATTGTCAGACTTAAAGATGAGACAACAGCAGATGTGGTTTAACTCAAAGGTTATACATTCTGGCCCTAAGTAAGCATAGTTCCTTTGCCTCTGTTTTGGATTCATTGTTTTTGAATGTGCCATGCATGAATGTTGAATTTGTACCATTTATATCCCTCCCTCTCCTCACTCTAACTCTTCCCATATCTCCACCACCACCTCCTCTTGACTTCATAACTCTTCCTCTATAATTATTGCTGCTACATATACAACTTACTGAGTCCAGTTAGTGTTGCCTGTATGTACATGTGTTTAGTGCTGAACACTTAGGATTGGGGATTAGTTCCTAAAGGAAACTAGTTCTCCTTTCCTCAACAGCCATGATTCTTTATTCAGGGATGGGAGTGAGGGAGCTTTGTGGAATTTCCATCCATCCTTGTTGCCATGTAGACTAGTGTGGTCTTTGCAGATCTTGGGCAGGTAGCCATATTGTTGATAGTTCATGGAATGCAACAGCCTTGCCCTGTCCAGAAGACACTGTCTCATATCACTCATCTTGGTCCTACCTGCTTTTAACACATATGTTTGAGATGTCTTTAGGAAGAGGAGATTGTCTCTATAGGCAACTGCAACTTGTTTATGTTGAAGCTAGAATTCTCAGCCAATGGGGTTGCTCTAGATCTTGGAACAAGGAATCTCTTTCCTGTCCATGGCCTTTCCATCTCTTTCACTCATGTTTCAGGACTTTTTGTTTAGGGTTTAAAATGTTTAGTGATGTTAAACTGTGACCCAAAGAGCATTGACTATTCTTCCCTCCTTCCTGGAGCTACAGGCGACCAAGTAATCCAGTTCTGGCCACTGAGGTATAAGAGGGAATTAGCTGAGGAGGTTCTGGGGTTTTCTTATTTAACCAAAGAGGCTTGTGGGAGAGCACTGCCCTCGACCTCCACTATCCTGATTCGTCCTATTTAGAAAACTATGGTGAGGACTAAATGGTTAGAGCTAGGGCAGCCATTACATGGGCAGAAATAGCATACAAGCACAATATAGAATTAGAAAGAAAAGCACAGCCATACGTTCAGAACCCTACAATCACAGGAGCTGCAGGAAGAACACCAAGGTCACTGTGGATTGCTAACCTCATGACCAATAAAAAGCTGGATAAAGGTCTTGATTAAATACTGTTTCTGATAGTTCAACGTGGAGTCACAAAGGTCTTACCCTAATGCTCTACTTTGACCATCTCAGTACAGACAATAATTGATAATAACTATGAATAGGTTATCATTATATTCCTGCTAGAAGCTATTCTAAACACACACACACACGAACACATACATACACATGCGCACATATGCACAAATATGAATGTAAACTGGGCTAGAGATATATCTCGGTTCATACAATGGTTACCTTGTAAGCACAAGGACCTGAGTTCAAACCTCCAGAACCTTGTGTGTGTGTGTGTGTGTGTTTGTGTGTGTGTGAGCATGCGCGCAGTGGTATGTGCTTGTAATTCCAGTGCTGGGGAGACAAAGACATACAGACTCCTGGGATTTGCTGGCCAGACAGCCTAGCCTGGTGATCTCCAGGCTAATGAGAGACCCTGCCTCAAAGAAGAAGATAGATCGGGAAGAGAAGGACTGAGCTTGAAGAATGACACCAAGGTTGTCTTTTGGCCTTTACATCCCTACCCACCTCTACACACACACACAAAAGAAACAGATGTAAATCCATCATCTCCCCTACTCTGCAGACACGTGCCATTATTATGATTCCCGTTTTCTGAATGAGTTGAGTAACATGCCCATGGCCCTGCACTGCCTAAGTGAATAATCCAGAATTCAAGCCAGGATCATTAGAATCTGTATACAAAATGCAATATTGAGATTCCTCTCAGCTACCTGAGTGACAAAAGGGTTCTTGAAGTTCTTCTTTCTCTTCATTTATAAATGGCTCCTATTTCAGACACCTTTGTCACAGTAGAATCCTGGGATCTCCTGGGACTGATGTATCTCTCTTCTCCTCCATCCCATGGTAATGATCCTACCTTCTGACCATAGCTGAGCTATTTCTTCTGTGCCTGACTTGCAGTTGTGCTCAGGTAGACTGCTATCACCAGGTTCCTCAGGAATAATTTGTTTCTTCTGTCCTGTCTTTCACCTTTCTAAAACCCTCCAGTCCATTGAATGGGGCTGGTCTACCAACTCTGCCTTAGTTTGGGGGGGGAGGGCTTTGTAGATATTGTCTTCTGCATCACAGCCTGTCCTAGATTTCAATTTTTGTATTAAACACCACGACCAAAAGCAACTTGGAGAGGAAAGGGTTTATTTTTCTTGCAGTGATTGAGATCACCACCCATTACTGAGGTAATCCAAGGGAAAGATCTTGGAGGCAAAAACTGAAGCAGAGACCATGAAGGGTGATGCTTACTGGCTTAAGCCAGGACCACCTGCCCAGGGACAGCACTTTCCACAGTGGGATGGGCCCTCCCCACTTCAAACATTAATCAAGAAAACGCTCCACAGACTTGCCCTCAAGCCAGTCTGATGGAGTGGAGCTATCTTCCAAATTAGCATCCCCCTCTTCCCAGGTGACTTTGGCTTGTGTCAAGTTGACAAGAGACTAATCAGCACAGAGATCTTTTGGGGCATATTCCCTAATTAACTCTTTCACAACTTAGCCCAAAGTGTTATATCCATCAAGAGACCTCCTCAGGGCCATCTTTCCCCGGAAACTGTTTTTTCAGCATACCCCAAGACTCTGTAATATGCCCTTACCAGATGGCATCTTAATATTTTGTTAATTTGCCTGTTTCTCTCTTCAGCCAACCCTGGTTCCCACACTAGGTTGACAGCATCTCGGAAGTAGGAGGTGTCTCTCAAACTCAGTCCATGCCTTTCTCCCAGATTATTCCATTCTTTGTTCACTGCCTCAGTTACCAGTATCATTAGACTAGAAATTTCCATGTCATCTCTGAACCCTATAGCCCATTTCTATCATGAAAATAAGTGGCTTTATCTCCTCCTCTCCATTCTCAAGCACTCCTTGGGCACTGTAAAATGTCAGGAGTGGTGGTTGTGACAAAGTAGATCTCATTTCTGTTTGAGAGCAGGAATGGCTTCCTGTAGAGCTGAGAGGTGGAAATAGTTGTCTGAAAGGTGGCTCATTTTCCAACAGAAGTACTCTGGCCATCTGTGCATTTTGATCCACACATTAACAATAAGCCCCAAGTAGTGTAACTAGAACCCTGTTTCAGGTCAATGCCCCCCACTACAAAAAAAAATTAAAAATTTGTGCGGTAACCCTGACGAACATCTTAGAACCAAGCAGAGGATAAGTCAATCAATTAGATAAGCGGTCAATAAAAATATAACAGACGGAGCATTCCATAAAAGTGAGCTGCTCCCTACAAATAGTTTCTGACTCACAGGTCTGATCAATAAATAACAAAAAATCTAACAAGAATGAAAATGCAGGGAGTCTAAAAATACTTCCTTGATATATTGCATCTGTCCTCAGAATGTACATGTTCTTCAAGACCCTCAACAACCCTGGATGTACCCAACAATTAAATTTTGTAATAGCTGAAACATAAACAGAGTTTGGGTGAGGGTCTTCCATTCCTGTGGTCAGTTTTGCAATTAACTGTAAAGGCATAATATCCTCTTGAGATATGTCTGAACTAGGGACTAAGTGGCCCTGTTACTTTCTGGTTGGGCGACTAGGCAAGTCATTCAATTGCTGTGGGTACCAAACTATGCTCTGAGCCAAACTGCCCCATCTTTATCAGATTAGCTATGCCCACCTACAAAAGATCAACACAGGTAGGCCTGCTGACTGTTGGTGTCCCCTTATAGAAGGAGAGGTGGGGAGAGTATCGCGCTTTGAGTATCCCATCACTCCTCCAAAACGGCTGCATGTAATTCTGCCCCAACTGCATATGGTCTTAGAGAGGGCAGAGAAAGGCCTAAGGCACAGGACTGCATCTATGAGGCTAAAAGGAGTGATCACCCGTGCTGGGTGCAGACCTTATAGTGTGTAATGTGGCTGCTCTAAGTCCTCTACCCATGCTCCTGCCCATAGCTCCTCACCCATTGCTTTATAAGTAAGCCTAACACCCATCGGTTCCCCACAGTAAATGCTGATCTCTCACTGGGGTCTTGTTTTAGTGCAGAGCTTACTCCCTGAGTTTTGAGAATTCCTCTGCAAAATCTGAATCAGAACTTAGCCCCGCCTCACTCACAACTCTGTGGGGGACAGGGCTCATGTGAAAGGATGAATGTACACATCATTTAAATACCACTACGCTGTCCAGGACCATGAGATGGATTTTCTTTGGAATAGTTCAGTCCACCTTTAAGGGAGCCCAAAGAGAAAAGATATTTAGTTTACCAAACAAAAATATTGATAGTTAAGCTAATTGAAAAATCTTTTAGTTAATGCTCAGTTGAGAATCAATGGTCTAATTAAAAAGATAAGATATGGTTTTCACTCATACATTTCTGGTGGGGTTGCAAACTGGTACAGCCAGTAGGGAAACCAACATGCTGTCCTCAGAAAGATGGGAGTCAGTCTACATCAAGATACAAACAAACCACTCTTGGGCACATACCCAAAGGACTCTTCATCCTATCACACAGACACTTGTTGCCCTTCTCATAATAGCCATAAATTGGAAACAACCTAGATGTCTCTCAACAGAAGAATGGATGAAGAAATGTGGCACACTTACACAATGGAATATTATTCAGACATTTAAAAAATACAAATAAAATGACATCATGAAATTTGCAGGCAAATGGTGGGAACTAGAAAAAAAAGCATTCTGAGTGAGGTACCCCAGACCCAGAAAGACAAGCATGGTATGTATTTTCTTATGTGTGGCTATTAGCTGCTAAGTCAATGATAGCCAAGCTATAACCCATGGAACCACAGACGGTAGGTGTAGAGGACAGGTAAGAGACTAGAGGAAACAGATATTCGGAAATGGAAAAGAATAGACAATTATGTATGGATGGGTAGGCTGGAATGAGAGGATCAGCTGGGGATGGGAAGAGAGGATTGTGGGAGGGAATATGAGGAGAGGCAGCTAAAATTAAGGGACATTGGAGGGGCAGTATGGAGACCTAAACTTCCTAAGATACTTACATATATGAAGGCATAAATGAAATTGCCAAATAATGGGAGAGACCGAGTCCCAACTGGCCATCTCTTGTCACCAAAGCTTCCAGTACTCGGATTGGAGGACAACTAATTGAATTGTTGGCCAAAGGAGCCCCACAGGAATCCCAAAACAACCCAGGCTGTTTCCAAGGCTATAGATTTCTCTCCACAAATGGACAGCAAGGCCCTATTGCTAAAGATAACACCCACGCGACTCATTGAAAATGGAGGTGTTGATCTGGTGCCTATATGAGCCCTCACCCCTATGTTCTGGAGCCCATTTGATTCAGGAAGGTTCTCTGCAGGCTATCAAAGGGAAACATAAACACCAAGCCAGCCACAAACCCTTTAAGAACCATAGTGTCCTACAAGACAAGCTAGGCCAATAGTGGCACAAAGTTTGTGGAAGTAACCAACCAATAACTGATTTGACTTCAGGCTCACTCCGCAAGATGGAACCCATGTCTGACACTCCTTGAGTGACCAAGAATCAGAATAGATTGCCCAGGGACCTAGGATAAAACCAAATAATACTGGTGTAAAAAAAAGAAAGAAAAACAAACAAAAACCCTGAAAAACATAGGGATAAAAGACTCCTAATGAAGTCTGCCATACTCATAGATTGCTGCCTTGCTTAGCCATCATCAGAGAAGTTTCCTCCTACAGCAGACAAGGGCAAATACAGAGACCCACAGTGAGACATTATGCAGAGTGAGAGACCTTGGAACACTCAGCCCTAAGTGGGATGTCTCCATCAAATCCTTTCCCCAGAGTAGAGGAGGGGGGTCCATATTCAATGAGTTGTCTGAGTGTTGTCTTCAGCAATTGGGCCTTGCTGGGAAGAGTACAAGAGCCAGAGGGGATGAAAGACACCAAGAACACAAGGCCCTCTGAATCAACATGAGGAAAGCTTACATACATGAACTCACAGAGAATGAAGAAGCATCCACAGGGCCTGCACAGGTCTGCACAAGGCCCTAGGCACACATATTATGGTTTCCAGTTTAGTGTTTTTATGGGATTCCTGAGTGTGTGAACAAGTCGGTCCCTGATTCCTGTGCCTTTTCTTAGGTTCCTTTTCTTCTATTGGCTTGTCCTATCCAATGTCAATGTGACAGTCTTTTACTTATAACATTATATTTTATTTTGTTATTTTAAAAAATGAATAAATTAACGAAAACCTAGACATTAGGGTAAAGGTACAACTGCATGGCCATTTACACCTGCTGGGAAAGGAAAAAGGTTTTCTTCAGTGACATTGGGTATATCAGCCGCTTCAGGGAAGTCCTCATGTTCAGGAGTAGTTGACCAACATATTATGGACTCCACAGTTCTTATGTGTGTGTGCTTTTATTTGGTAGGGTTTGGGGGTTGTTTTCTAGGTTTGAGGTTTTTTGTTGTTGAATTTGAGTTATTTTTTTGTTTTTGAGAAAGATGAGTGTGTGGGAAAGAGGATCCGGAAGTACTTGGAAGAGGAAGAAAATGAGCAAAATATATTTAAATTTTATTTTTAGTTTTTTAATTAATTAATTAATTTTTAACTATTTATTCACTTTATATACCAATTGTGGCTACCTCCCTCATCTCTGCCCAGTCCCACTCTCCCTCCCTCTTCCCCCTATTCCCCTCCCCTAGTCCACCGAAAGGGGAGTCTGCTTCCCCTACCATATGACCCTAGACTATCAAGTCTCAACCAAAGAATGGATACAGAAATTATGGGTACATTTACATAACGGAATACTACTCAGCTATTAAAAACAAGGAAATCATGAAATTTGCAGGCAAAAGATAGAACTTGAAAAGATCGTCCTGAGTGAGGTAACTCAGAAGCAGAGAGACACAGCAAGGTATATACCTACTTATGAACAGATATTAGCCAGGATAATACAGGAGAACTATATTAAAATCCACAGACCTAAAAAAGCTACGTAACAAGGAAGATCCTCCGAAGGATGCTAAATTTTCAATCAGAAGGGCAAACAGGATAGACATCAGGTGGTGGAAGAGACGTGACTGGACAGGAGCCTATCAAAGACGTCCTTTGAAAGACTCCACCCAGCTGGGGATCAAAGCAGATGCAGAGACTCATAGCCAGACTTTGGGCAGAGCGCAGGGAGTCTTATGGAAGAAGAGGAGTGGAGGGTGAGGGGTAGGAGGGTGGGAATAGAAGGACCCGGAGGGACAGTAGCTCCACAAGGAGAACAACAAAGCCAAAAACTCTGGGCCCAGGGGACCCTGCAGAGACTGATGCACCAACCAAGGACCATGCATGGAGAGGACCTAGGCACCTTGCTCAGATATTGCCCGTAGGCAGCTCAGTCTCCATGCGGGTTCTTTAGTAAGGGAGGCAGGGGCTGTCTCTGACATGAACTCTGTTGCCTGCTCTTTGATCACCTTCTCCTGGTGGGGCAGACTTGCCAGGCTATATTTAAATTTTAAAATTGTTTTAAATAATAAAAATATTAAAAATAATAAATTGGTAAGCTAAAAGAAAGATACGGTTCTCTCTATTAACTGAATGGCAGAGTATTTCTTGAAAACAGATTTTCACTATTTGGGGGAACTCAATAGCTTTAATTTTTTAATGACTTTTAATGACATTATTCTGGGAACTCTCAACTAGTTATAATATAACAAACCCAGTCATTTGTTTAGTTTGGGCTTGAAAAATGACTTGTAATATTTTCTTTACTGACTACAACTTCCCAAGCTTCTTGACTTCTCCAGTTTAAGACCCTGGAGCTTCCCTAGAATGATCATTTTAAAGTTCTATTTTATGAGTATTAATTTTAGATTAAACCAGGAATGAGTTATCTTAAATTCTTTTTGAACAAAGTTGTATATACATTTCTTTATTGATGGGAGCATGCAAATGTATCAGGAAAATTTAAAAAACCTACCGTGCACTTGCCTTAACGTGCTCATTACCAATAAATGAAGAGTGTGTACAGTTGACCAGGAATCAAATTCAGAGAAAGGAAAACTAGCTCTAGGATTGTCTGGGACCACTGTGCTGATGTAAATGCCCAGCTCGGTTTGTCTGCCTTCTTACTGAGGTGTGGCTCACACAACCATCTCTATGTGCCACATCCAGCCTTTTCACCAGTTGAGTGCCCTCACAGCTTGTACAAGTGCAAATGCACAGACTGAACACAGTCGCCCTGCTTAAACTCTTGGTGTTTGGGTTAAGCGGATTGTATAAATGAGACAGTGTTGGTAGTGTTCCCATGGAGATGAGGTCGGGCTATAACATCCACCAAGGAAAAGGAAGTGCCTGACGCATGACCAGCAGTGTCCAGGCACAGGATACAGGCACTGGACCCTCCATCTTTTCTCTCCCTTTCTCTTCCTTCTAATGGAATATAAAAAAAGAACCAGTTCCCAACTATAGGATCTTGGGGAGTAGAGAGGCGGTACTCAATGATGCTTCAGGATCTCTTGTGGAATCCTGACTGCATGGATGCTTCCTCAGTCGGCTGTAAGTGCAATGGTGAAGACAGTTAAAAACCAAGGGGACCTAGAACATGGACAGTGCCAGAGAGCATATCTTGATCCTAATAAAGGAGGCTGCCAGCACAGAGAGACACCGGGATATTTTCAACTGTCTTTTGTTCTTTGACAGTAAGGACGCAAGCTTTTGTTACTGAGCATACTTTTATCCAGTTACAAGTGTCCATCAACCAAGTCTTTGAAATATCAATTTACAAATTATCAAAAATCTTAAGCACGTTCCTAACCCTTCATGTGGCAAATTCACTTCTGGGTAACCGGCTTAATAATGACTCTAAAATGTAAGAAAGTATTTCTATTTCTGGTTGCTGTATTTGAGTGTAGCTCAGAATCAATGTGTTAACTCCAGGGTTAAACACCAGTGTAGCAGCATTAAAAGGTGGGCCCGTTAGGAGTTGAAGTCACACGGGTGAACCCCTGATGTCTGGAACTAACACACATAGAAAACAGCTTCGAGGGTGTCAGTTAACCCTGTCTGCCCTTCCTCTCTGGAAAACATAGTGGTAAGGAACCATCTTGGAAGCAGAATGCCATTCTCAACAGACACTGAACCCACTGGCACCTAAATCTCAGGCTTTCCGGCCTCCATATATGGGAGAGCAAAGCTGGTGTTGTGTGTAAATTACACAGCCTGTTCAACAGCCATATACTGTCTCTCCACTGTTCAGTCAACAGCAGACCTCATACACCATGGTGATCCTATAAGATTACATCACCTAGTGATGTCACATGCATCAAGTGCTCACCTGATTTGAAGCTGCCCATTCAGGACACATAATGACAGTTTGTTATGCCAGTGGGAAGGGACTGAGACTGGTCAAATTTATTTTAAATTTATTCTGCTGAAAAACAGGAAATAATCTTGAGCCACACCTCACTGTGGTAATGTTTAGTGAACACACACAGAAATGTCTGTCCAGAATTCTGCTTCTTAAAAGACAGAAGACTAGCAGGGGTGGGAAGAAGGGAAAGGGTGAGTATGGGAAGGTGAATCCAGGCAAAGCACATGAGCTGTGTGCCGATGAAATGCCTTTGTGAACCCATCACTATGTACAATAAATAAATGTCACTAAGAAAACATTTAAAGGGGCTGGGATGAAGCTAGGTTGGCAGAGTGCCTGCCTAGAGTGGTGTTTGCAATATCAAGTGATCTAAAAACCAAACCAAACCAAACAAAAAGTCTCCACGACCATGGCCAGCAGTGGAATGCCAGATCGAAATTTCAGAGATGTCTTTGTTCTTTTATAATTTGATTTACTGTTTTAACAGACTAATGGGGAGGGGAGTGGTATGAGACATGGGCTTCTGGGGTTGACGTGGACATTTCACTTTTGAACTCACAGCAGCTGTGATGATGTGCATAAGCTCTGTCCCTCAACATTCTCTCCTGGAAGAACAGGCTCAGAGGGCCCCCACCTCTCCCTGAAGATTTATAAAAGTGAATGGTTGTTGAGGGAGAGAAAGACTCTATCAGTGCTCTAACCACTGGTAAGGCATCCATACATGAGCTCTTTGATCACCTCCTCCTGATAGGGAACCAGCCTTACCAGGCCACAGAGTAAGACAATGCAGCCTTCCTGATGAGACCTGATAGGCTAGGGTCAGATGGAAGGGGAGGAGGACCTCCCCTATCAGTGGACTAGGGGAGGGGCATAGGAGGAGATGAAGGAGGGAGGTTGGGATTGGGACCCTAATGAAGCTTCCTGGGTAACAAAACAACAAAGTGAAAAAGATACATGAAAGTAGAAGCTAGTAGGGAGGAAGAGAAGGGTCAGTGGGACAGGGAGGGGGGAGAAGTAAGACTGTGGGGGGTAATGTGATCCCAAATCATTATGACTATGTGTGAAAATGTCATATTGAAATCCACTATTATAAATACTTAATGTACACTAATTAAACATTAAGATAAGCAGACCGGTACTTTAAAAACCCACTTCAAATGACCAAAATCACAAATCTGTGTGAGACAAAGCAGGTCAGGGGCTCACTATGTGTTGCGTTCCTCGGGTCATGATGAGACACACGGGTGTATGGTTCCCCACATGTTCCCAAAGACAGAACATGAAGGAGACACACCTGCCACTCAGATTCTACACAGAACGGCACCACATGGCCTCAGCCTCCCCGCAAAGCTAATCTTCACCATTTGAGCAGACTGACCTATGAGACCCCAGATGCCAGACTTCTTGACTCTCAGATGCCACTGTGCGCCAGGCACATTGATGACACAATAACTCTTGCTGGGGTGGGCATCCTACATGCCAAGTGCCTATCATGGTAGGTCGGTTCTGATTCCTGGCATACTCCCATGGAAACAATGGAGTTTTTGAGTTGTTAGTACACTGCCGGGTACCTTCTTGCTCTGTGCAACTCTCCCCGGCTCTCATGCGGGGCTTCCCACACTTCTGCCAGCCCTCTTCCTTCTAAGGGGCCACGGCACACTCTCCAGTCCCTGGCTGAGTCTGCTCCACAGGTTTGGGCGGAAAGTGAAGAGCCAGGATCTAGGGGGCGGCTTGAACAGGGAAAGGCACGCAGGACTGCGTCCCTCACCCAGAACTTCACCCTAACAGGGACTGTTTGATTATCATCCAGGAGCTTCAGAGGAAAACAGCTTTGCTGGGTGTAGCAACACATACCTTCAATCCCATTATTCAGGAAGCTGGGACAGGAGGATGGAGAATTTGAGGCAGCCTGGCTTTAAAGCAAGTTCAGGGCTCTATAACAAGACCCTATATGAGAGCAAACCAAAAAGAACTGTTATGTTACTGTGTCTGATGTTCCAGTACCTCCTAAATACATTGCAGCCAGACTCGGGCTTTGTCTTTCCACGAAACACTCAAGGGAAGAAAGCACCTCTCGTGATGGGGGAAATAACTGCTGTGTGAGCTTGGCAAGTGAACAACCAATTCTCTCATCAGCAAAGTGTTCGAAACACCCTTCTCATTGATTTGCATGTGAAATTAGGATTAAAGTAGACAGGGGGCTAAAATAGAGCATTTGGTAAAAGTAGGTGTTCAGAACATGCTGCCATGATTAAAAGGAGTCTGGAAATGAGCATGGTACATACAACCTGCAGAACAATGGCGTGTTCTTAGCTTCAATGGAGCTTGAACTCACAAAGGTGCCAAAATTTGCTGTCGTGTTCGGGCACTTCTGGGCTGTCCCTTACCCTCTCATTTCCTGAGATAAAGCGCAGTGAGATTCTGGAGAAAGCTGTTGAGGGCTGGGGCTGCCCCTCTGTGGCAGAGCATTTGCCCAGTGTGCCTACAACCCAGAGCCACTCTCCAGGACTGTACAATAAAAGAGATAGAGTACACAGGACTCTCCAGTTGGGCACCTGACAGGCAGCATGTTTCAGAGTAGCACTGTGGCCTGAGCAGAGTGGCACTGAGCTGAATCCGGTCCAGGAAGGCCCAACCAATATCCAGGCAACAAGTTAATGGAACTTCTGGCAAGAGCGATGGCAAATCCATCAGTGAGTCAGAGAACTTGAGGGGACAATTGTCAAAAAGTCCCCCGCACTCTCTCTCTCTTTTCCCCCCCAAAAGCGCCAAATTAGATTAATTTGCCTTCTCACTCAGAGTGTGTCTCTGAAATGACTAATTATTACTCCCTTAGTCACAGTCAGGGTTTGTGTCCCCAAACCCAGAGCAGGATAGAACTTGGCCCGGATGGAAGCAGAGCAGCGACTCACGGGACTGAGCTTGAAGGAACACAACATTCAGAGCAGTGGGTCTCGGTGAGGACAAAGCTGTTCCCTAGGGGACAACTGACAATAACTGGGAACATTCTGACTGCCACAGCAATTGAAGTGTGGGTGTTACTTGAAGCCAGGGATACCGCCGTTCATCCTGCAATGCACAGCACAGCCGCCACCGACAGAATCATATGACTTCACATATCAATTGCACCAGGTTTAAATCACTGCGATCTATTGGGCAAGGAGAAGGGAGAGGCACACAGGGCACAGACATAGGATTTAAAGATAAACAAAACCTGGGATACCAGTGAAGATAATGAGTAGGGATGTAGGGAGCGGTCAGTTCTCTCTGACTCCAAGAAGATATGTCAATAGACAAGGAACAAGGAGGTCTCTGAAGACCCCCTGGGAGAGTAATGGGACTGCATTTGTTCCTTTTCTCACTGTTATGTCAAAACACCTGACAAAAAGCAAGTTGAAGAAGGAAGGAATCATTTTGGCTCCCCGGTGAAAGGTAGACACTGGACCGCCGTCATGACATGGTGAGGTCATCAGCAATGGCAGCAGAAACTTGAAGTGGCTGCTCACATTGCATTCACAGTCAGGAGGCAGAGAGAGGGAGGTGAATGCTGACATCAGCTGGTGGGATGGGGCTGCCCACATTTAGGCTGAGTCTTCCCATCTCAGTTAACCCAGTCTAGGAGTTCCCTCTTAAACATGTCCACAAGTTTGTCTCCTGGGTGATTCTTCCAAATTTCAGTCCATTTTAACTGTCACTAGGGTTAAATCTAGGCAGATGGGACTCGGAAAGGTGGATGGACCATGAAGGCATTGGGAGACACACAGAGACACACTTCTTTGGAAGACTGGCTCTGAAGGAGGCAGTGATTGGAAGAACAGGGTCCTAGGACTTATTTCAAATGATAGGTATTTTAAGCACTGACTTCTCTGTCACTGTGAACCCTTGACTATCTTTCTAAATAGCGTCCTGATTCTCTTTCACCTTAGCTGGATTTGCTGGATGTATCAATCTATTCTTCGCTGTTGTAAGAAAATATCTGTGGATAGTTACTACATAAAGAAAAGAGGTTGGCTTAGCTCACAGTCTTGAAGGCCGAGGACACGATCAGTAATACCTATAAGTTTCTGTTTGATCTCTAGCAAGGGCCCCTTGAGCTGCACCCCAACATGAAGAAATGGAAGGTGGTCTAGCCTTTCACACAGGGCCCAACTCCAAGGGATGGCCTCACTTACATTATCTTGTTTTTATGAACACTAACTCATTCTACAAAGTCAGCATTGGGCCCCTCTGAAGGGATGCCTCAAGGCCTAATTATTTGCACTAATAAATTATTTGCACCTTGTACAGGTCCTATAACCTCAACACTCCCACAGTGGGATCAAGCGTGTAGCACAACACTTCTGGGAGACAACTCTGGGCAAAGCACACACCTGTTCACTCAGCTTCTGAACAAGGTTCTTGAGACCTGATGGGGAAAGTCAAAAGGTCCAGTCTAAGGTCGACCCCTCATCCAGACTTTGTGCTTTCTAAGCTGGGTCTTTTTGTCAGCCAGTCCTTTCAGGGCGCCCATCTCCCCCTCAGACCCTGCACCACTGTCTCTATGCTCTTGTTCCCACCCCATCTCCTCCTCTGTCTTCAGCTCGGTCCCCTCCCCCATCCAGATCAGCTGGGTGAGGCCTCCTTGAAAATCACCGATTGAACAAGTTTCAGGTCAGGCTCTGACCAACGCAGTAAGAGTTTATATTATTTAAAGAGCAGCCTGAGAGGTACCTCAACCAGAAACACACAGGATGACTGTAAAAATGCAAAGTCCTTGGCCCTGACTCAGTAGATAGACAGAATCAAACTGTCTGAGTTGGAGCCCAGAGAAGGACACTTAGGAGATTCTGGTGCCTAGTATAATGTGAAAAAAAAAAATCAGTTTAATCTTGGCAATCCTGTGGGAGTACTGATTATTACTATAAAACTTGGAATCATGTGTAGAACACACACTGAATTCTTCCCATCCTCCTTTCTCCTCTTCCTTCTCCTCAAGTTATCATGTGTTTTGACCGCTTTGCTTTGGGTCCAAGAAAGAAGCAAGAGTCTAACATGATAACAACCTTTCTAAAAACTTAACATTAGGGAAACTAAAGCATAAAAAGTAGAGTTTGGTCCAAAGTGGGCTGAAAAGTGAGAACCCGATGAGAGAGAGAAGAAAGAAACGCAAAAATAGAAAGGAAGGACAGAGAACATTCAATACTAAGCTTTCTTTAAAAGGATTGACTTTCACTACACCCTCCTTTCTTCCCGAACTTTGTGGCCTGTCAATTGATGGTGGTGACAGTGATGATGATGATGGTGATAGCAGCAGTATTTGTTGATGACTCATTAGAGCTAATTAAATACAGGGTGGAATTTTTTTACTTTATTATTCATGTACTATTCAGCTCTTTTCTTTTTTCTCTTTGTTTGGTATTCCCATTATGTGAATAATGAGTCTGCTATAATTTCTCAACTTCTTATATAGTCTGCTTATTTTTTTTCCTATTCTTCTTTTTTTTTTGTACTTCAGTTTGGATGTGTCCCCAACCTCAGCGATTCTCTCCTGGTCAGGGACAGGATGGTGAATCCATCAAAGGCTTTATTCAAATCTGATTTCAAGTGTTGCCTTTTGACTGTTTCTTCGAGTTTTGAGCTCTCCGCTTACATCCCACAGGTTCATGCATAATGTCCACTCTTCCCGTCAGATATTTAGCATGGCAGTTATAGGAATTTGCTTATGAACAGACACATAGCACACCTGATCTTTACATGGGCGCAGGGGATCCAAGCTCATGCGTGTGAGACAGCACTTTACTGCCCAAGCCACGTGGCCAGCCCTCAGCCCCCACAGTCACTTCAGATTCCCAGTCTGTTAACTCCCAGGCCTCTGCCTGCCATGTCGAAGTCTTGATCCTAGTCTCTGCAGCCTCCCTCTTCTCTCCCTTTCCCTCTCTCCCTACTGCTCCTTCTTCCTTTCCTCCCTTTCGCCACCCTTCCCCTTCTCTTCCCTTCCCCCCCTTCATTCCTAACGTCCTCCTTTCTTTCCCTCTGCTCCCCCATCTTTTTCCTTCTCTTTGTCCCCCTGCATGTTAGCACTCCTTCAACTCTGTGACAAAAGTTGGGCACAGCACATAGGACAATGGGAACTGAAATAAACATCTTTGAGTGAGGCACTCCTGCTTATCTGGCTAGAATCAGCTGTGTTTCAAGTTTGCTGTGGTATTTGAAGTCAGAAGCCTCAAGGGTCATTATTGTGGTCTGATGTCTTTGGTTTTTCTAGAAGCTCCTTCATAAATAGTGCTGGTGCCTTGCATCTCGCTTAGCTCTAACCCATTGCCCTCATGCTGCCAGGAAGAGGAAACACTCTCTAATCTTGGGATTCCATCTCCCTGTGGTATTGCACTGGAGGTCTGTGTCCTTCAGCCTTTTTAACTTCCTTATAAGGGAGGCCGGAATGCTAGAAAGGATAGAGCTGGCTGACTACTCCTCTTCTGGGGCAGAAAAGGCTGTGGTAATGAAATAATGGTATTAAGAACCTCATCATGTCTTTACAACCCCTTGATTTAATATTATTCCAAATAGCCAGTCAAGAGAACTGAAGCTCAGCAAAGTAAATAAAATGGCTGAAGTTTGTACAGTCAATGGATGGTGTGTGATGCTGCTACTAAAATGGTAAAATTAGTTCTACTCCAGGACATAAAATATATTATATATATATACATATATACGCATATATATGTATATACAAGTGTATATACAAGTGTATATACATATATATATATGCGTATATATGTATATATAGACTGCTTTGGAAAGAGCCCTGATGATATGTGTGAGTACGGGTGTGTGACCATGTATGCATGTACATGTGCAAACATGTGTGTCCTGATTAGTTTTTTTTTTTTTTTTTTTTGTCAACCTGACACAAACTATCGTATCTGAGAAGAGGAATCTTAGCTGGGAAAGTCCCTCCATCAGACAGGCCTGTAGGCATGTCTATAGGGCATTTTCTTGATTAATGATTGATGTGGGGGGCTCAGACCACTGTGGACGGAGCTGCCTCTTGGTAGGTAGTGCAGGTTTCTGCTCTGTTTGAGTTCTGCCTTGGCTTCCCTCAGTAATGTACTGTGGTCAGGACATGTAAGACAAATAAGCCCTTTCTCCCCCGTGATGACGTTTATCCCAGCAATAGAAAAACAGAGTAAGTGTGTGTGCACATGTGTGTGTGTGCGTGTGCGTGTGCATGTGTGTGTGTCTTCATATCAGTACATATAACATAATTCTGGGAAGGAAATGGGAGGAAAGTAGGTACTAGAGTCTTGTTTTACCATAGAATTAGACTCATCTCATTGTTTACATTTTTCCTTTTTAGGTGACCTCAAAAAGGCACACCTAATAAATTGACAACTGTTCATTGCCTACTGTGTGCCAAGCACTGCTATAAAGACAAAAAAGATATACTGTGGAACAAAACAGTGTCTATACCCTGGTGAAGTTCACACGGCTGGGAGGAGAAACTGCTGATGAGCAGCATGCATATGAAATGTCAAGGAATGCTAAGTCAAATAAAAATCAAAATCTGGAAAACGGCATTAAGAGTAATAAGGCAGACTACAGATCCAGTAGAGCTTAGATGGAAGAGAGCTTGCCTAGTATGCACAAGGCCCTGGGTTTGATCCCCTGTACCATGTGAACCAGGCTTTGTAACACGCCTATAATCCCTGTACTTTGGAAGATCAAAAATTCAAGGTCATCCGTTGCTACAGAATAGATTTAAGGCCAAGTTGGGCTACATGAGAACCTGTCTAGAATAAAACAATATATGGATATTTAACAAAGGTCATCTGTCACTGGAGCCTGTAGAAACGAGGGAGCTATGATTGTGGGTGTCGAGAACATTCCAAGTAGAGGGGAAAGGAAGCCAACTGTGTAGCAGATGTCAGTGGCTGATTGGAAAGAAGACCAAATCTAGAAAAATGCTGGACTATATTGAGTAATTAGTTCATCACGGCCAAACTAGGGCCTTTGGCTTCGTTCCAGGTAGGAGACTGTGCAAGAATGGGACTTTCAGTATCTGCCTTAGTAAGTACCTAGGAGATACATGGGAACTTCACACAGTCCATCACCCCAGCACCTTAAACATGAATGACTGTGGCACCTCAGATACCATCCAGGGGTCAGGGAGACACTCAAGCACCAAGGAGGGCAGAACTGAAACAAGGAAACATGGTAAAGGCTCTGAAAACTCTGAATGGAAGCTGTGCATCAGACTGTTCAGGTGCAATGAAAAGCAAGAATAACAGTGAAACCCAGTCAGAGCCTGAAAACTGCGGTCCAGAAACTCTGACTTTACTTAGTGAGTCAGATATTGAAATGTGGCATCCCTAAGGGCAGGGACTTAGTCTGTTGTACTCATGGCTAACTCATAGACTCCTCAGAGCCTAACACATGTCTGGGTTCATTTATTTTTCACAAAGACATAAATAAATGAAGCGAAGTGAGGGTGTGTGTTTTCTTTATAAGAATTTGCAATATTAAATAATTATAATATTTAAACACAACCAAAATATCTTAGAGTAGGTTAATGGTTTTGGCGAATAATGAACCACTCACTCTGAATTAAACTCTTCAAAAACAAACAACCAAATGTGGGTTTAAGTGTTTGCAAAACTAAAATTAAGACCTACATCATCAAATGTTAGAACTGGAATAAAGAGGTATCAGTTTTGTTCTACAGTGTTGACCCAGAGCCTCACCCAAGCTGCCAATGCTCTGCCATTGAGCTAGACCCTCTCCCAGCATACTGCATTTTTAGAAACTACTTAATATATACACACAAAAAAAATCTTGTGGCCATAAAAGTTATATAGTACCAAACAATTTTATCATGAACTTGCAAATGATTTCCAGACCTTTAGAAATAGATGTGGAAACAATGCTGTTTCCCATGCAGAAAAGTATGAGGCCAATTCATGCCAGTGAATATATGGGTAGGGCCAGACATTCCAGCAGAAGTCATCCATCCATTTGGAAAACACTTATCAAACAGCCAGCGTGCCAGACCTTGATGAGACCGTGGGAACAGAGAGGTGGCCATGGCCCAGCTCTGCCTCTGCTCCAAGCCTTGCAAGTGAATGGAGAGTTAGTACATCAGGACAACACAGTGAGTAGAGAACTAGAAGAGAGGACTATGCTGAGTCCTTGAGAGCCCAGATATGGAGTAGAGATGGAGACCCTCAGTGGGTCTCCTCAAAGGAGACATAAATGACATGAAAGATACAACTTTGAAGAACTGAGACTTGTGACATGGCCGATATGTAAAATCATAAACCCGACGTGGTCCTTGAAACAACTCAGCAAGGACTGATGGAACCAAGCCATTGATCTCTGTCTGTCTTTCTCTCCCACACTAGAGCTACAAAGCAGAAGTGGAGAAAAGACACAGACCCGGGGCAGTTGAATCCTTGCTCCCTGCCATTCTCCAGTGCCACGCCTGGATCAGACTTCTAAGTGTCTCAATATTACCTAGCCTGAAAATGGGGATAACAGGGTATCCTAGTTGGCTTGGTGGTTTGGATAAGAATGGCTCCCATAGGCTTGTATGTCTGCATGCTTAGTTCCCCCAGTTTGTGGAACTATTTGGGAGGGATTAGGAGGTGTGGCCTTATTTGAGGAGTTTGTCACCAGGGGTGAGCTTTGGGGAAGCCCACACCATCCCCTGTTTACTCTCTCTCTGTGTCTTGTGGCTGTTGACTCGACATGCAAGCTCTCAGCTACTGCTCCATGCCTAGAGCATCAGCTGCCATGCTCCTACCACGGTGCTCATGGACTGCTCCCTCCACGGTGTTCATGGACTGCTCCCACCACGGTGCTCACGGACTCACCCTCTGTAAGCCCCAATAAACTCTTTCTTCTGTAAGTTGTCAAGGTCCTGGTGTCTTAACATAGCAATAGAAAGTAATCAACACTACATTAAATATTATGACCAAAAGCAGTTTAAGAAGGAAAGAATTTTTCCAGCTAACAATTTACCGTCCATCCAAAGGGAAGTCAGGGCAGGAACCTGGAGGCAGGAACTGAAATAGGCCATGGAGGAGTGCTGCTTCCTGGCTTGCTCTCCAGGTTTATTTCCAGCAGCCTTTCTTCTATAACCCATGACCACCTGCCCAGGGGCGACACTGTCTACAGTGGGTTGGCCACCTGCACATCAATCATTAAACAAGAAAATGCCCCATGGACTTAACTGCAGGCTAGCTTGATGGAGACATTTTCTTAATGGAACTTTTCTTTCCCCAGATGACCTTACTTTGAGTCAAGTTGACAAAAAAACAAACTAAGTAGCACAGAATGCCTACCACATGAGAAGATATCTGAGAGAAGATTAATTCGTGTTATGTGGCAAATATTTGCTAAGCTCTGAAGGTATATAAGACTTGAACGCAGCACCAAACGCATTGTGTTAAAAGAAAACAACAGTTCCTATCCTGACGGAACTTCCAGCAGAGAGGGCCAGAATTAAAGTGCTGTAGGAAACAAATAGAAAAGAGATAGCCATAACCCCAGTGTGGGTATGAAGACTTTAATCAAATCATAACTGGATCCCTACTTCCAGCGACTCAGCTCTGAAGAAGTTGTTGATAAAAATCAGTGACCGAGACAGATGCGTTGGCGCACATCTGTAATCTCGGCACTTTGGAAGTTTTTCCTGTGACCAATAGTTTAGCATTCCAACACAACGGAAGCATTTCCACCACTTGAGTTCCTGAAGGGAAGGGGTGGGCCTAGCAATGCCCCCAGTCCCTAGCTCATTGGTGTGTTTGTTTTTGTAACAGAGACCGTCACTGCGACCTGTCAGAAATATCCAGGGAAGCATTAAAATGCGATGGGTCTTCAGATAGAGTGAGGGAAGGTCAGGTCGCCATAAGCACCCTTCTGCTTCTCCTCTAGAGACAGCCCAAAGTTTACCATCTTTCTATTGTTTTTTTTTTCTATCCTTCAATTTTCTATAAATGACTTGTCTTTTTTAAGATTTATTTTGTTTCTATGGATGGATATCAACCTGTGTGTGTGTGTGTGTGTGTGTGTGTGTGAGTGTGTTTGTGCACATATGTTGATTGGGTGTCCTCAGAGGCCAGACTAGAGCATCAGATGTCCCAGAGCTGGAGTTACAAGCAGTAGTGAGCCTCCTGACATAGGTGCTGGGAACTAAACTTAGGCCCTCTGCCAGAGCAATAATATTCTTAATCTATGCCTCATGTTGTAAACCTGGTCACAAATCTGTGGAAGGAGAGGCTGCAAGCCCTAGGGGGAGGTTAGCATTATTGCTTAAATAAACTGACATAAACTCAAGCTGTCTTCTAAGCATTTATGTTGATACCCATAGACAAAGGCTACTCACAGCCCTCATCAGTGTGGTGCCTCTTTCCAGTGTGCCGCTATGAATGCAGAGGCTCTCAGGTCTGCTCAAGATGCTGAGAGTAAGTGATGATTTCATGCTCAGCCCTAAACAGGACATTTACACCACACCCTAAAGGCTCAGAGAACACTGCTGGGGAAGACAGAGCAGGATCAGGGAGACAGGGAGGAGGGTGGTGAAATGCTATTTGCTAGGCAATGCACAGCCATTGTAAGCACAGACTCACAGAGACTGGGGATGCCTGCCCTGCACAAAAATGGCCCAGAAATGGCCAGGATAGAGGAGAGATTCAGGTGGGCCTACCCTTCTCTACTTAGCTGCTTGTTATTGACAGAGTCAAGGAGAATGAGAGTGATAGTCTTCAGTTGTATACTCCTGGTGATTCCCATCAGGCTCAAAAAAAATAGTCCTGTGATGTGTGTGGTTGAGCTAAATGTGTTACACACACACACACACACACACACACACACACACACACACACGCGCGCGCGCTATGGATCTTAGAAAGAAAATAGGAGGAATCAAGTGGGAATGATAGTGATAGGAGGTAAATAAGAGAGAGTGTGGAGGAGAAAATAACCACAATGTAGTGTGTGTGTGAGAGGGGGGGGGCAGGGAGGGAGAGAAAGAGAGAGAGAGAGACCCACTGATTAATTAGGGTTGCTCGAGTGAGCATAGGTCATTTGCTGGAGCATGGGCAACTAACCCATGGTCACATCACTGAAGAGTGTGCCTCCCTCTCTCCTGTAGCCACAAACTACCAATGTCTCCATGATGGGAGACAGTACTTCCCAAGCTCCTCCCCCATTTGTGATGGAACATTGACAGGCCCAATCTTGAACAGCTCGTGTGCAAGTAGCCACAGCTGCTATGAATTCACAGTGCAACAGCACAGACCTGACCCGGAGACAGCATTTTACATCACCCTTCTCATCAGGCTTGGAAAGTTAATGTAATGAGAAGAAAATTTCTTCTACACACAAGGGCAACTCCTGAGAATAAGTATGCAATAGTGTGTCGGCTTTAGAAAAATGTGTCAACATATTTTTGGAGGAGGGTGCTCTGGCACATGTCTGTAATCCCAGCACTCAGGGAAGCAGAGGCAGACAGATCTCTGTGAGTTCCAGGCTAGCCTGGTCTACAAAGTGAGTCCAGGACAGCCAAGGCTACACAGAGAAACCCTGTCTTGAAAAATTAAAAACCCAAACCCAAAACCGAACTTCTTTTGTGGTCTAAAATGGCTCAGAACCCATTAGTTGCTAATAAGCTTTTACTGTCAGTGACACACCCACGGAAGTTTTAAGAATACGGAAGAACTGAAGACTCTTGATTGCAGGAGTTGGGGCTCACCTCAGACAAAAGTCTATGAGACTGTCTCTGACACTCACAAGTCCTGAGTCGAACATGAAACAGTGGTGTAACAGATTAGCATCTTGAACTTTGGCACAAACAGTGCGCTTAGAATTCTGTCAATAAATATGTGAGTGTCCAAGCCTGTGCTGGGCAGATCTGCTGAGGGTGGAGAATACAGCCACAAAGGAGATAAATAACACCTCATCTCAGGGGAGCCAGATAATGCACATTATCTATAAGGGAAGCAGACAAGATAGTGTGTCATTGGTAATAAACACAAAGAGTAGGTGAAGAAGGAAAGCAAAGAGTCCAGCTCAAGGTCAAGGTAGCAGCACAGTGTAGGTTTAAGTGGGTTGCTCAGGACCCGACTCCTTTGGAAAAGGAAATGTGGGGCTGAGATCTGCTGGAGGCAAAAGAGTGAGCTGGACTGTGTTCTGGGCCTGGGACCAGGAAGCAGTTTGTTTTTAGTGAGCTGAATTGTGAAGACTGGCGAGTTACTTTTGTACAGACAGTACGGTCTCTGAACTCCTTGTCACTTGCAATTAACCATGAGTACACCCAGCTAGCTCAGAAAAAGGTCCAGTGTCTCTCCTGCCCTGGCAGCTGGAAACCCTCATGTGCCAATGCTGCCACCCTGGAAGCCACTGCTGGAGCAGAGAAGGGACCCCGCCCCTTCTCCCGGACATCTGCGGGAGCCAGCAGAGCAGTAACCGGTGCTGTCCCCTCTCCTCCCCACCAGGCCCAAGGCGGCTCCGTCACCTTCGCTGTTTTGCACGAGGTGGGTGAGTCTGTGTTTTTCAATAAGTCCTCAGACATTTAGAAGCATAGCAACCCATCTGAGACCTCTTCAGAACCAGGAAGATGTGGTCAATGAGATGGCTCAGCAGGTGATAACAGCGCTTCCTGCCAAGCCTGGTTCAATACCCAGCCCGTTTGTGGAATGAGAGCACTAACGCTTGCGAGTTGACCTCTGACCTCAACATGTGTACAGTGGCATAATACACTACCCCGTCCCCGCCACACACATTTAAGTAAATACTTTAAAAGTATTAAAGCAAAAGAACACTAAGTATGTGATCTTTATCTGGATTTATACAAATGTCTAAATTTTTTGTTTTCTTTTATGCGCGTAAGTGTTTTGTCTGCATGTATGCATGTGCACCACGTGTGTGCCTGGTGCCGACAGAAGGCCTGGGATCCCCTGGGACTGGAGTTACGATAGTTGTGAGCTACCATGCAGGAGCTGTGCACAAGCCTGGGTCCTCTGCAAGAGCATAAAGTGCTCTTAACTGCCGAGCCTTCTCTCAAGCCTCAGTTTGCCCAGATTTTGCTGTTATTGAGTCCTCAGAGTTTTCAGGGAGGGAAGGTGTGAGATGAAAATGTGTATCTAGCTACTCTTGAAATGCCATTTTCAAAAACGACAGTGGTGTTTGTAACTTGTCTATTCCTGTTCTAGTGGGTGACCTGACTCCCCATTCTACCTGTCAGTTGCAGATGCTGATTTAACTAAACAATGGCAAGGAGGGTTCAGCAAATTTCATCAGGTCAGGACAATCTCAGTTTGTCTTATCACTGTGCCTAGTGCTGAACTCAGGCAGTGCATGGCACAAAAAGCACCCAATAAGTGATGCTGAATGCATGAGTGGATGGATGGATGGATGGATGAGTCAATGAAAGATGACAGCTTTCAAATGTGTTCATGCCACAGCGGGAAGGTGCAGGAGAGGTAAGCTGGGGATCTGGTCTATGATCCCTGCTACTAACCTCAGAAATCTGGAGAACCAAGAGAGGTGTGCATTTTAGGGGTTCAAAGGTAGGGCAAGGGTAAAGATATTCATTATGAGAAAAAAAAACCAAAAACTAGTCCAGCATGTGGAACTTTGAGGTCCTGGCCTGCTTTGACTTGATCCCTTGAAGGCTCCGTTTTACCTTGTGAGACATGGGAATACCAACCCTGACCTCAGAAGGTTGCCACAAGAATTAAGTAGGCACCCTGCACACAACACTGCTGTCATTAGAAAAACAAACACAAGCAAAAAAACCTCACAGAGCAGGGCCTCCTTTGTGCACTGAACAAGTATACGCCAATTGCCATGCCACAGTTACGGAAACCAGGAGCCGGGACTGGATTTGAACCCCAGCTTTAGGGAAGTTACTGACTTCTCTGAACCTCCGGATGCCCTTCCCGAATAAAGTGAGCAACAGTGCTTATTTCATCATGCTGCTCTGAGGACTGAGTCAGCTACTGCATGGAACCCCCAATGTGTCTGACTCCCGAGCACCAAGGCCTGTTGGCTGTAACCATCATCGTGGCTGTGTCATGTTCTCACCCACTGTGCTCTCCAGGGCTGGTGGAGACAATGAGCACATAGCAATGGATGGACGTGTCCCTGTTATGAGGGATAGGGAATACAGGGATTCCTCAATGTCTCGTGACGCCCAGGGTTCTCAATCCACAGGGCCTCGGGTTCACCAGCTTGTTAAAACAGAGGGGGTAGATGCTGCTCTGAGGTCTGACGCACCTGGCCTCAGGGGGCTGAGAGTTTGCATCCACATGTTCCCTTGTGCAGCTAATGCTGCTCCTAATACCACCATGGCCACGTAATCCAAAAAGAATGTCAGAAGCTCCGAGAGAAGAACGAGGAATGATCGGGAAGAGATACGAAGCTCAAAAGGGTCCCAAGCTAAGGCAAGACGTGCTAAGCTGAGAGAACGCACTCAGCACAGAGCCCGTCAGACAAGCGAGCACTTGGCGAGCATGCGCCATTGGTGGGTCACCTTTGGTATGTCTGCCAAGAGTTCCTTACAATAAAAGGTTGTCTAATTGGGCGTAGAGCTAACAATTTCACTAGACTAGAGCCCTAGACTCCCATGTGTAGAAAAGAACGTTTTGGACAAGCATGATGGTGACCACTGTAATTCCAACACTCAGAGCGCTGGAGGAAGAGGATTTTGATACCAGCCTGATGAGGACCAGGGCATCCAGGATTAAAGAGCAAGACTGTGCCTTCCCCCACTCAAAAAAAAAAAAAAAGAGTGAGACAGCAAGATTAGTCGCAGGGTAGGGACACACTTGCTACCAAGACTGAAAGTTGCCCTCTGACCTCCACACTCATGTCATGGCACACACATGGATGCATCCACACATATGTGGAGGGATGTTTTTAGAACTTAAGAATTTTAAGTCACAAGATTCAACCTGTGGTTACAAACTGATCCCAAGTGACTGAAAGACACTGATGAACAAGATATTTGGGGCGGGGTCTTCCGAGGATCGAGGAGCTCACACATTACACCAGAGAACCCAGCAGCCAGCTCTGAGGGTAAGCATTCTACTGTTTTGTTGTTGTTGCTTTGTTTTGTTGTTGTTTCTTTTCCATTTCCTCTTTGGAGTTTAAAATTCCAGATAGAAATGGATTCCAGAAGAATGGAAAATGGATGCCAGAAATGGTCAGAGCAGGGTCACCCCAGTGCTTCTGGGATATGTTCTGACATCCTGCTAGAGAAGGGTCGATGCCCCTGCCACTTCCCTTGGAGGAACATTCCACAGTGAAATACGACTTCTTGTCAGGGCCTCGCCTCTGAGCTTCCCTTTCTTCTCCTGACCCACTTTCGTCTGGCTGCGGCCTTCTGCACAGTCACGCACAGCGTGGATCTTCTCTTCCGGGACCACCACCTCCTAACCTCGTCTGCTCATTTAGCCAAGCAGCGCGGGCGTAATGCTTGTAATCTTTCCTCGTAAGGTCAGTTTCCACATCCCCTTACCATCCCTCTCCTGAGTTTTGAACTCCCTCCAGCCAGGCTGTCCCAAGCTCTTGTTCTAGTCAATCACAAGACACCTACCGCAGGGGAAACAGCAAGGCTGAACCAGTTTCTGAGCACTCTCCCCACGTTGCACTGCCTGCTGCCAAGGGTACAGAGAGCCCAGAGCCCAGCAGTGGGATCTGCCAGAGTAAAACAAACCCTGCCGGGGACCAAGCCTGCTCAGGCAGGCCCAGAAGCCTTTGCCACCAACTGTGGGGGTCCTTCTAATGACGCTGGCCCGCTTGGCCTACCATCAAGGAAGCACATGAAAAGCCACACAAGATGCCTTAATCTCTCCTTTCACATAGACTACTCCACATAGCCCAGGCTCATTTGGTCTCTACCTGTCTGGCAGGCGGGGGCGGGGAGGCAAGAGGGGAGAGAGGGTACAGCGTGGAAAGACACTGGAACAGCCTATGGCCGTGAGCTGAGGCTTACCTGGAAGGTGCCGGCGTGATCTTCTTCCTTATCACCCTCTCGGTTCTCTTTGAGGGCAATTAATGTGAAGCCTCTGAAGTAGGAGGGAGGAGCCGCTGAAAGTGTCACTGTGAGAGACAAGAAAGCCACTGTCAACACGACAATCGATTATGTTCCATTCGACATACACGACCAGGCCTGTGTGCTCTGTCAACATTCCATCCCTGTGGAGTGTGGGGAAGGGGATGCTGGGAAAGGCTCACCCTCTCCCCTCAGCAACTTCCTTCATTTTCAGAGTTTGCTAAATGACAAACGTGAAGCCTGACCTCCCCCCTCAATTTTTTATGTCTACTCGTTTATATTAATTTATTTTTGAGGCAGAGCTTCGCTGTACAGTCGGGCTGGTCTCAATTTCACTATCCCAGTACCAGGCCCTCCCCAAGAATTCTTAAGAGTTTCTGAACTCAGGCAGGGAGAAGGTGAGGTCTGCCTTCATTATCCCAGTTCAATGATTGCCCTGGTCAGAAACTCCCATCTTGACAATTAATTTACCTTGCTACATTTCTATTAGAGTGACTCAGGACAAACCCAGGTTCCTTTTGGATGTCTTGGGTGACATGTATCACTCTCTGCTCTCCAAACATCTTCTTCTTATCTTCTGGAAATGCACCTATATCATCCCACACACACTCTTTGCTCCCTGATGCTTGCCCACATTTTGCCCAAAGTATCATGGATGAATTCTCCCACAGGTTTACCACAGCCTTTCTCTCTCCCTCCTCTGCCTGCCAAATCAGGGGACCCAGCAAAAGTTCACACAGGAGAGGGACTGGGTTTTCATTCCCTCTGTATCCACATTGGCCCAGCACCAGGTATCTAAGACAGGTTCAGGTTTCTTCAGATGAATATATACCTCTATCCTGTGTTCCAGATTCTGAGCTTTAGATATGGAATAAAAGACCATGACAATTTCCAGGGAGTGTGTAATCCAGGCTTCCAACATCACAGTTAAGGAACCAAGATGAAGGGGTCAACAGACATCTTCAAGGTCACTGAATTAAGGCCCTCCTCCCCAGCTTGATACTCCACTCATGTGTTCATGTTGTGAATGTATTCATCATACTGTGGCTCTTTTTCAAGTATTGACTGATATGTTTGAAGTTTGAAAATCAGTGCATTTAGCTTGTGTCATTGACATAATTCTGCTATACCATTCCCATATGAGGAGAAGCATGTGGTCCTCTAAACTCCCTCCAAATGGGCTCAGCAGTGACCATTAATCACGCTAAAACAGAAAACAAAAACCACTATCTCAGATGATAGAGTGGTGGTTAGAGCCACTAACGCAAAGACGTCACACAGAAGAACTGCTAAGGCATACAAAGTATCAGGGCTGGAGAGATCACTTGGCAGTTAACGAACGGCGCAGGCTGCTCTTCCAGAGGACCTGGATTCCATTCCTAGTACCCACAGGCTGCTCACCACAACCTGTAACTCCACTTCCAGGGGATCTGATGCCCTCTCCTGGCCTCCACCGGCACCAGGCATGCATGGTGCACGGACAGACTCAGGCAACCCACATAGACACATTAAGTAAAAATAAAAGTAAAAAAAAAAAAAAAGTAAATTAAAAATATGCCAAATAACATACTGTGATTGACCAGTTCACTTCACAAAAGGAACAGAGGGGGCAGAGCAGCTGGCAGCAAGGATGCACCACCAGGGCTTCCTCACATTCCTTCGCATCATTTTAATGTGGCCCTGGGATTGATGGACGCTGGCCTCCAGTGACCAAGCAGCTGTGAGTCTGTTCTAGATGGCTGTTCTCACGTCGCCAGAGCCTCTTGCAGAAGCCCCAGCTCCTTTCTATTGAGGGCAGACCCCTCCTCGGGGTTCATTGCACTCCAAGCTGGCCATGGAATCACGCAGAACCACTCTCAGGGACTTTGTCCGTGTCCTTCCTTGCACGTACCCTTTCTGGTCTGCCCCAGGGGCACGTCCTTCCTAAGTCACCTGCACCCTGACCTACACTGGAAGCTATGGGTTATAGGTTAAATGGCCTACAAAAATTTATGTTAAATTGTGACCTCAAGCACTTGGAAGTGTGACCTTATTTAAATCTGGCCCTGGGATTCACCCACCGGCAGTTTCTGAAGAGACCTGCCAGTCTACCCTACAGAACTTTGTCTCACGTTCCTCACACACTTGCGGCATTTAAATTCCTTCATTCCCCCCAAACTTCACAAATTGGGTAAATTTTCACCTCTTGTATGACATTTCCTCTGACTTTACCATAAAGATCTGAATCCATGTAAGGCTAAAAATGCTGACAGGTCTTCCCAGGTGTGGATGCTAACCCTGGGTATCTCCAGAGCCACGCATGCCAACCCCAGCTCCCAGCAAAACAGGACACAGATAGGACAGCTTTGAGTGTAACTGTAGCACGCTCCGGCTAGGGAGGAAGACAGATGCAGAAATCTGTCATAAACCCCAGGAGAGTAAGGTAGCCATGGTCAAAGTGGTGACTCTCCAGAAAAGGTGATGAACACTTAGGCTGAACAAGAGACACTAGAATTTTTTTTAAAAGGGAATCCAAGAAATAAAATACAGAACAAAAATAAGAGATGAAAATTACTTTCTATATTAATTTCGGTTTGTTTCTGTGACAAACAGGCGGCCAAAAGCAACTTAGGGGGTAAATGGTTTTTTTTCATTTACAGTACCAGGTCACAGTCTATCCATGAGGTAAATCAAGGCAGGAACCAGAAGGCAGGCCTGCTTGCCATTTCAGGCAGAGTCACCTCTGACCAGGTTACTCACTTACAACCAAGGAAACCACAGAAACAAGCAGGAAGCACAGAAGAATGCTCTGGCTGCCCAGCTCACAGACCCATGCTCAGCTAGCTTTCTTACACATGACCATCTGCCTAGGGATGGTGTCGCCCACATTGGGCTGGGACTCCCCGAATCAATTAATAATTAAGACAACCCCCCGCCAAGACATGCACACAGACTGATCTAATGTAGGCAATTCCTCGGTGGAAGCTTTCTGCTCACATGACTCTAGGCTACTAAGGTACATCCTTCAGGAAACATTTTATTCCCAATGATAAAGAGGCTAGTAAATAAAAATATATATTTGAATGTACATAACATACATATTCACATTCACTGAAATATACATATATATAGAGAGAATAGGACCCAAAAGGTTAAAAATGCATAAATAAATACAAGTTTTATACACTTAGTATAGCTTCCAAACTCACTGACCCAAATAACCTGAAAGTTGTTACACAGACTCCTGGCTCTATATGAGGATGGCCTGATTTACCCCCTTCCATTCTGTGACTACACTTCTGATATCCAGAACAGGAAGAGTTATTCAAGTTCACACCAGGCAAAGTGTCATCTGGAATCCAGGTGCTCTGCCCCTACTCGAAGGCATTTAATATCTGCACAGTGCTTCTAGAAGTCCAGGATTGCCTTCTGACTCAATCACAATGGACAGAAGAAGGTGTGTGTGTGTGCGTGTGCATATGTGTATGCTTCTGTGTATGAGGGGCGCATGCGTGGGCATAAAGAGAACAAGGATTGGTGTCATTGGATGTTGGAGATCCAAAACCACTGAGCCATCTCCCCTGCTCTACTTTTTAATATCTCTTAAAGACAATATTGAACATTTGTAAAACAGTAAATAAAAATAATCAAGATTGGAACTTAATGATTACGTTTAAGAAGTGACTGGATTTTCTTTTCCTCTGATAATTTGAAATTATGAAAACTTGGGGCTGGAGGGGTAGCTCAGTGGTTAAGAGGACTTGGTGTTCTTGCAGAAAACCCAAGTTCAGTTTCCAGCACCCTGTCAGATGGCTCCAGCTGCAGGGGATCCAACATCTGCTTCTGCATGCATACATGCAGGTGTACATACACACACACACACACACACACACACACTGAAATAAACAAAACTTAAAAAAGGATAGAAGCAAGAGACCCACTACCTCTCATGAATTTAAAAAAAAAGAAATCCCTAAGATGATGAAGACAGTTTGGAAGCTATTTTCCGTTTGAAAAAAAAAGCCTACCAGAAATCGCATCATGTTAAAGCTGAAGGGCCTATTTTACATAAAAATACCTATACTTACTTAATATTAGCATAATATCTATACTTACTTCCAAGAGTCAGTATGTACCATAAATGAATGAGTACATGTGAGGTCTAGAGAGCTGGCTCAGCAGGACGCTGATTACAGAAGCCTGATGACCTGAGTTTGATTCCCAGAAGCCATGCAAAGATAGGAGGCAAGAACTGACATGGCAAAGTTGTCGTCTGATTTCTACAAGCACGCCATGACAGGCACACACCCAAATGTACACATACACACAAACATAATAATAAGTAATAAAATTAAATACTCGAAAACAAAGAATACCTTTAAAAGTAGTAGTTACTATTTTCAGTAGTTAGATTTATCGTACTGCAGTGTGCTTTGTGCTTTGTGTTTGTCTCCAGGCTTGGAAGACTTTCAAGGGCTAGAGCCACATCTGGGCTCAGTAATACGCAATAAAGCCTACAGAATAGTGCTTATAGTCTGTTTGACTCAGCATTGTCAGGGATGTCCGTTCCCTTACCAAAAAAAAATTCTATATAAAACTGATTTAGTGCAGTCTAAATGAAAGTCCCAGTGTATTTTGTGTGATATTGACAACCCGCTTTTGAAAGTCATATGGAAATGGAAAGTGCTAAGAAAGTTCAAGATAATCTTGGGAAAGTCGTAGGGCTTGTTATTGCCAGCTATGAAGACTTACAGAGCTATCGAGATTAAGCCAGTGTCCTACAACAAGGAAAGAAAAGTGAGCCAATTAAACAGTGGAGAGCTCAAAAAAGTTTCGAAAGCTGTGGCAACTATGAATGATAAAGAAGGCACAGTAGCAAGGAAAACTAATGGTTCAAGGACAACCGCAGGTGGTCCTCACCACATTGCGCACAAAATGAATCTACACAGGTTGTCATGTTACATGTGAAAGCAAATTATAAAGCTTTTAGGGGGTGCTCTAAGACATCAGGTCAACGACCTTGGAGCAGAAAACATTCGAATAGGACATAATAAAGCAGAGGTCATAAAGTCTAAGATATATAAATGAGGTGCTGCCTAACTTTTCTTGTCAAAAGACACCATGAAAAGGGAAAAGGCAAATCATGGCATAAAAGATGTTCGTAACCAACATATTGAAAGACTTGATAATCAAGAAGAAAGACAACCCAACAGAAAAGACAACAGGCAGATGCATGAACTAACACTTGGTGAAGGTGCCTGCCCTGTTGGCCAAAACCTGTGAAAAATTATGAATTTCATCAGCCAACAGAGAAATTCAAATTAAATTCACAATAGAATACTACTGCATAGCTACCAGATTGACTAAATGTGAAGAATTAATACCAAATGCTGTTAACTGGAACATTCACACATTGTTGATGAAAGTGAAAATTAGCACATTTGCTGGAAAATTCTTCAGCACTTTGTTGAAGCTGAACATACACATTCCCCATGACCCAACTACACAATTCCTAAAATGCATGCTTATGTACACCAAAGATACTTAGAAGAGTGCTTGGAGTGATATCATTTGGAGTGCCATCTAACTGGGAACATCGCTAAGTTGGAATAGATAAATGGTAACATAGTCATGTAAGCAAATGTCTAATGAAAATGAACAAATTGTGCTGTACATGAGGTGGATAAATCACAAAGATAAGCCCCAAGTGGGGAAAAAAGAAAACAGATGCAAAGGGGTACAGATGACAGGGCTGGGAGATGATTCAGTCAGTAGCATGCTTGCCATGCAAGAATGAGGACACAAATTTGGATCTCCAGCACCCACATAAAAGCTGAACACAGCAGCACACATCTGCAAACAGCACTGGGGAGGAAGAGCTTATCAGCCAGATATTCTGAATCTGTGTCCTCTGGATTCAGTTAAGAACCTTGTCTCAAAAAATAAGGTGAAGAGCAAAGGAGGAAGACATGAGCTATTATTCTCTGACCTCGGTACACATCCGTATGAATAATAAATATACCACATCCATACACATTCAGAGAGGGGAGAGAAAATAAGGCAGGGAGAAGGGAGACACACACGAAGAGACAGAGACAGGCAAAGAGGAAGGGAGGAAGGAGACAGAGAGAGAGAGAACAGAAATGGCATGGTTGCACTGGTGAATGTTTATGTAAAAGTTTGCACCAGGCAATCTCTGGTGAGCCAGCCAGATGTGTGGGAGGAGAAGGGAGAGTGATGTGAAGAGCACACGGATGTTACTACAGCCCTTGTCATGCCCCAGTTCTTGACGTGAATTCTGGCCACACGGGCTTCTTCACCATGTGCTAATCATTAAGCTGTGTGATGTGTGATTAAATTATTAATTTTTTTCCTGATTGCAAATAGCCATCTTCCTGTACATTTATTTGGTGCACATGACAAGCTAGCCATAAGCTTGGTTTCCCAGGAATACCTGCTGTATTCCCACAGGTTCTAGAAAACTAAGGTCACACCCTCTCTTGCCCATTAAATGTATCACACAAGCTGGAGGCTCTAGAGCTGAGCTGAACTCTGCCTGGGTTTTCAGTCCATAACTGCCACTGGAAATGATGCTGTTACGCAGTTTAATTTGAAGGAAGTCAGGAGGCCCCATCCATCTGGTGGGTTTCATTAGACCTTCATTTCCCGAAAGAGAGGCACAAACGTACAGCATGTTCTCCCTCCCAGTAACAACCAAAGATGACTGCTTAGCGATAAATAATAGGATCTTCTCTCTAATGACTCCTCCCAAGTGCCTCCCAAGAGAGGCCATTAAGAGATCCAAAACTCCGGAAAAAAATGCTTACAAAGGATTAAAAATACAAAATAAAAGAGAGGGGGGGGGAGGAGAGGGAGGGGAGGGGGAAGGGGAGGAGGAGAGGGAGAGGGAGAGAGGCTATTTGGAGTCATCCTGTGAGCACACACAGGGAACTGGTAAAGGGCAAGGATTCAGGATTAGAACTCCAGAGTTCCCGTTGGTCAATTATGAGACTGCTGGGAAGTGACCTAACGCTCCTGTTTCCCCTTTTTAACAAAGAGGCATGGGGGAGTAACACTGCCTTACAGGAGCTTAAAGATGAATTAAATTCACGTTGATTGAAATGAGCAGCATCTGTAAACGAGGCAAGGACGGTCCGAGATTACGGCATGGTGAGGGTGATGCTGAGGGTGATGGTGATGCTGAGGGTGAGGGTGATGGTAACACACTGTGGATGGGGAAGATGGTGATGACAGTGATGACTGTGATGACAAGGGTCATAGTAGGTTGATTAGACAGCAGTGTGGTGGTCCCGAGGGGAAACTATGAAAGGAAAACTCCAGTAAGCACCAGCCAATGTCCACCGAGAGGGACCAGAGTGGGGCAACTATCTTTGGGAGTGCTCTTCCCAGCACCAAGTTATAGAGAGATCTGGCACAATCTTCAAAATATACTGAACAGTCCTGTGGTCCACACATGAGGGTGGGCCTTCTCTGCTCTTTCCACTTCTACACAACATGACACCTTCTTGTCCTTCTTGAAGACCTCCAACTCGATCTTAGTTAAATATGTATTTGTGAAATTATTTGTTATACATATGCCTCCCCTCACAACCCAGAGGCTTCAGAAGAACCTACTCTGCTTTAATTCCTTTTGTTTGGTTGCTTCCTCTCCTCCCCCAAGACAGGGCTTCTCTGTGTAAGCTTGGCTGTCCTGGACTCGCTTTGTAGAACCAGGCTAGCCTTGAACTCACAGAGATCTGCCTGCCTCTGCCTGAGTGCTGGGATTACAGGTGTACGCCATCGGGCCTGGCTCTGCCTTAACACAGAATAAGTACTTCTCAAATGAGTGAGGGAGCGAAGGCCCATTTGCCTTCAGCATACATTTTGCTCATTTCTGCTCTGATCCAAAGTTCTTACGGCTCCTGGTGTATAACATACCAGCTTCCCCCTCCATTTGCTTTGCTGTTGTTTTGCAGTGCCGGGCTCAAACCCAAGCTGGGTAAGGGTTAGTAGATACACCCTCAGCCTCACCTTGTATTTACTGGGTACCTACTCTGTACCATTCCACTCCCACATTTTTTAAACTGCTGGACTGGTCCACATCTTTGGTCCAATACGGAGTCACCTAAGATACCAAGATGGATGGCCTGTGTGGGAACTAGTTGGGGAAATAGAAACTAAACATTCTACAGTTCTCAGACGTTTCTAGAGCCAAGGCTAAGGTGTCCCCTCTCTTCACTGGGCAAAGGCCTATTCCTCACTGACCATTCAGCCCAGATGCTCCCTCCACCTTAAAGCCTCCTTCACTCACTTGAGGTAGACTCAGACACTCTCTCCTCTGAGACACTAGACCCCGTGTTCCATACCCCACAATAGCTGTTGCACATGATCAAGAGCATCTGCTGACACATTTTCCTCCCACCTGTCAGATTCCGTGTTCCTAGGTGGCAAAGGCAGCGGCTTTTTCCTTCAAGGCTGTGTTGTGCCATTTCTTTAAATTCCTTTCATCAGCTAATATTCTCAGTATTTCCAGGCAGAAATGAATCCACACACCCCCACATTCAAAGTGAGATTGTGTACCCTTAAAATTGTAAAGGTCGTTTACACAATGGAAATAGCTAAGAGGCCAGATTTCAAATCCCCCCTTTTTTATTCTGTATAACTTCGGGCAAGGCACTTAATTTTCCTTTGCCTCAGTTTCCTTATATATGCACCAGCTAGAATGTTGTGTACCTTGTGCTGTCATTAGGCTAGCTAATAAATTCATAATCATAAGCCCATGAAAATGTTTGTTAAATCAATAAAATACATTAAAAAATAAATCAGTGTCCTCCGCGAAACACACAGTTTCAGCATGTGGGTTTGTTGCAAGGTCTAGAGAAGCTAGTAAGTATGACTCATGTACAGTGTCACAAAGAAGGCTCGTCCTCCCCTTCATGTGTCACCCCTTCACAGTACAGCTTAGAGCCAGAGGAAGTCCTGGGCTGAACAACATGCTCACAAAATGAGAAAGAACGGTGCTAGACTTTGGACCTTGAAAGGCCCCCGAAGGCCCATGTATTGGTACTATGTAGGCCATGATTGAATTTTAGGAGGTAGGGCTCAGTGGGAGGAAATTCATCTATTAGGATTATGTTCTTTTAGGCCATATGGAAACTCTGGATGCTCATGTTCTCTGTCTCTCTCTGTCTCAATTGCTATGAAGCAATTGGTTGACACATCTCCCACCATGATGTACTGTGTGGTCACAAGCCCAGTCCTGAGAGATGAGTAATATGTCAGCCTGCACAGATGAAGGTTGGAAGCTGAATAGGACTTCCATGAGTCCTCCTATCCTGACCACATGGTCAACTCTCCCTCCCTCCTTAAAAACAATTATGAAGTGACTGAGCCCAGATTCAATGTGCCTCTATTCCCTAGTCCCCTGGGCATGTGACTCAAGCTGGACCAATCAGGATCCATTTTCCTGGGATGTTTCAGCTTGGAGTTAGAGGGAAGAGGCTTCTCTTTTAATCATAGAACTAGCTAAGAGACTAGTTCTATGAAGGTTGTTGGCAGATATCCTCTCTGCCATTTGGAGAAAAATTGGTTATAATGAGGAAAATAATGAAGGCAATACACAGAAGCCCAGCTAATACATAAAGGATGGAGGGAGCAAAGCAAAACAGGTGAAAGGGAGGAGTGGAAAAGGAGAAGGAAAATGTGGACCTGGGAGGAGGTGGGTAATGAGTCTGTGCTCCCTGCTCCAATTATGCCTGAAGCCAGGCCCAACACTGGGCTTCCCAAATATGCGAATCATCATGCGTGCTCTATTCTTTGCTCTATTTGATTTGATTCTGTCCTGTTGGTTGCAATGAAAAAACTACCGGCTGATTTTGAAGTAAAGAAATCAACAGCTCTGCATGGACTGTAAGAATCCTGGCAGTCTAAGTATGTTAGCTAATTCCTGTCACTATGACAGAATACCTGAGTGAAACCAATCAAAGGAGTGAAGATTTTGTTCAGGTTTGTAGCTTCTGGGGATTCCATCCATTTGCATTAGTTAGCTCCATTGCTCTTAGGTCTGTAGCAAGGGGAAAGCATGATGGGAAAAAGTGATGGAAAAAAAAAAAAGAACAAAAACTCATGGCAGCCAGGAAGCAGGGGGAGGGGCGGGGAGAGGAAGAGGAGACAAGATAGAGTCTTTGAAGGGACTCTGGCCAGCTTGAGCATGGAAAGCATGGCTCTGGCGGGCTTAGTCCTTCTCTCTTGTTCCCTTTGCCTTGCTAAAACTGTTAGATTAAATTTGAAGCTAGCCCCCAAGGTCCATTTTCTTATTTGGCCAATCCTTTCTCCTGAGAAAGACTACTAAGGTCCAGCTATTAAAGTATTATTTAAAGTCCAGCAATCAAAATCTCTCTTTGGCTCATCTAATTAAGATGCCCAATTAAAATGAAATACCTCATCCTAACATGGGGCTTCCTCTTTACCTTTATAAGTCCCCATTCTCCTATGTGTCAAGTCTGTCTCCTCTCTCTCCAGAGGCAGCCCCTGTCCAATCCCCTCCCTCCCCCGGGCAAATACCTCTTCCCCCTCTCCCTTGCTCCCTTCCCTTCTCGCTCTTCCTCTGTCTCCTGTCTTTGTCCCTTATTCCTGCCCTCTGTCCCTCTGAAGCAAATACATCTCCTTTGTGCTGGGAACTTGATCTGAGGACTTGGTCTTGGGGATCCTGAGCCGACCCTTTTCCTTACACTCTTCAAAAGCCTGCATCCGGTGACCTACTTCATCCGACCAGGCTGTGAGAGTTAATTTTGACAGAACCCAGAACCACCTGGGTAGAGAGGCTCCTAGATCAGGTTGGCCAGAGAGTATGTCTGTGGGGATTGGCTTTAACCAGCGTGTGTGAAGACCCAGCCACAAAGTAGACAACACTGCTCCGTGGTTTGGAGCCCTGGACTGCGGAAGCCTAGTGAGAGCTAGGCTTAACTTTCACGTGTGTGTTATCCCTCTGCTCTTGAATGTGATGTGACTAGGTGCCTCAAGTTCATGCTTTGACTTCCCATGATAATGGACACAACGTATACTTGTAAGTCAAATACACTTTTTCTCCCCTAAGGCTTTGTTGTTGGTGGGGGGATGGTCAGGCCATTTTATCATAAGAACAGAAATGCAACTAGAAGAACACTGGCTTATCTACAATGTCATTAAATCATAATCCATCAATGGATCAATCACTAATTAGGTCAGGTCAGAGTCTTCATGGTCCAATTACTTCCTCAGAGCCCATCAGCTGTCAATCAAGCCTTCAATGCATGAAACACTGGAGGTATTTTAGAGTTACTCCATAAGACTTAAGAAACTGTATTCATAAGAAAATGGGGGTGAGTGACTAGGAGATGGCAATCACTTGATAAATGTCATTGGGATGACAGCAAGATGTTTGCTTCAAATGCTGAACTAGAAGTCAGCTTTAGGGCAAGAGTCTCTGTCCTAAGCTCTACCCTGCTCAAGATTCCACTGAGCAGCTTAGATAAAGGCGTATTGGGCCTATTTATAAAAACTGAGGCTAATCTAAAACAGGATTATTTAGGCAACCCCCCCCCTTCAACAAAATCAAGATTCCATGGATGATTGATCAGAAATGGGTCACATCATTTGGAAGTTCAATGGGAAAGCATATCAAATATGTTCAGGGTGGGGTTAGGGTAGGGGACACGCGCCTGTAATCTCAGTCCTGAGGCTGAGTGCTAAGGCAAGAGGTTCCTGAGTTGGAGGCTGGCCTAGCTTTATAGAGCAAGACCTTTTCTCAATCCGCCTCCAAACAGACCCCTTACACCAACATAAGTTACTCTATCAATCATTTTCTCTTACTATAACATAATAGCAAGGGCAATTAGCAGAGAAACAAGTTAGGTTAGTTCACAGTTCTGGGGATATAGTGCAGGATTTCATAACATCATGGGTTGGGGTCTGTTGTGAGAGTGCTACGTTTTAGCAAACCTGTTCAGAATTTTAGCTAAGATGCAGGAGGAGTGTGAGCAAGAGACTGTGGAGGTGTGATACTGTCATCCTGAGACCCCACCTTCTAAAAGGCCTCCTGAAAGTACCTTCCCACAGCAGCATCCTAGAGACCAAACCTGTAACAGACAAACCACAGCAGTTAAGGAACACAGAGACCTTCCCAGAAAATAGCAAGCATCTGGGTTGGCTGCAGGTTCAGTGTGATTCCAAAGCACAACAGGGTTGCCAAGAAAGCAAGCACAGGCCCTGGCAAGCTCACACACGCACAGTGTCCAGGACAGGAAGAAAATCATTCTGTCCCTATCAGAGCACATCTGGAGTATAAAGTTCGGGAAGAAGAAATGATTCCCCTAGGGATGGCTGAAGAAATAGGACATGGCACTTCAGTCAGAAGAAAAGCCAGGGTAGAGACTTGTTTCCCCATATGCACCTCATGGTCTGACTCATGGCCAAGGAAACACCTTAGTTTGTGTGGTTTTAAAGATCAGAAACTGGGCAGATATGTGGGTGTTCTGTGGGAGGCAGCAGAGAAGAGACACCAGGTCAGCGGGTGGTTTCACCAGTTGGTGAGTGTTGCTGCCCAAAGGGGCTCCCAGTTCTCCTCTGTACCCCTTCCACATTGCCAAGGCAGAGGAATGACAGAATTGTGCCAACCCTGAGGGTAGTCCAGAGGTGTAGCAATCAGCTTCATGTTACTATAACATAATTCCACAAACAATTAACATACAAAGGGGGAAAAGGGTATTTAGTCCTCAGGGACAGAATAGGGCAGTGGTGTGGGGTGCTGGGACTGAAGTGGTGACAGGTGGTGTTGGGGAAGCACAGGAAGGGGATGCTTCCCTTGAAAGAAAGAATATAGTCTTGGAATCTAGTCCTCTGTTGGGTTTACCAATTGATGGATAGTTCCAAGAAATTTCACCCTAACAATCTGTGTCTGAGCTCGAGTGTCTGCCCTGAGAGCCCATGTGTGTGCTGGCAGCCCCCTCCCTCTGCCCTTTGCCTACTGCTGCCCTTTGCCCTTTGCCCGCCTCTTCCACCTCCTTGCTCTCCTCCAGATCACCACCTCCAGCCTCTGCCCCAGGGCAATAGCGGTCCTTTCTCTCTGCTGCCACCATCTGGACGGCCTTGACTTCTTCCAGTGCCATCCTTTCTGGATGAGAGAGGCTGATTTCCCTAGTCTAGCCAGCTGATCTAACAAGAAGGGGAGGGTGCAGACCTTACCCCGGTCGTTTGGGTTTAAATGGTGCTTACGCCCCGCGAAGCCCCACCCCCTTCAACGAATAATGATTTAGTGCCTGCCGCCCATACACGATTCTGTTTACTGGAGATAAAATACGACAGACAAAGGCTTTGCTCTCATAAAGCATGCATTCTAGATAGAGGAGGCAGATGATAAACAAGATAATTTCAGAGAGAGCTTAAGGGCCGCGAAGGAAATAAATCAGGTAAAAAAAAAAAAACCCGACGGGAAACGTGCAGTGGTGGTCAGAGAAGTCTCTTTTTAGATTTGACTTAATACGGAAGGGCTTAGAGAGGAGGACTCAGTCATACGAGGTCTGGGAACACAACTGTGTCCCTAGGGACTTCCCATTGGCTTGCAGAGAGCGATTAGGAAAGCCCAAAACAGGAAGAGAAGTGGGGTGGGGGGTTGGGATAGGGATGGGGGAGACTCCCTGTGGTATCTGGGTATTTTCAACTGGGTTCTGCTTCTGACTCCACCCACTTTGGCGAACTCCACATGATGACTGGTTTTTGAAAGTCTCCCCTGACCTCTCTCTCTCTCTCTCTCTCTCTCTCTCTCTCTCTCTCTCTCTCACACACACACACACACAGTCCTTGAAAACAGATTTGTAACCCCCTAACCTGCGGTGCCACCGCCCTAACCCCTCCCCGGAGACTCAAGCAAGGGGTTAGGCACAAGACGTTTCTCTAAACTTCCAGGGCTGTTTAGGAATCTTGGGTACAGGAGGCTTGCTGGCAAAGGCTTCTAGCGTGGGCCCCTTGTCCTGTCTGAGCCTCCGCTAAAACCTTTGTGAAGATGGGACGTTTTATGCCAACAAAAATTTGCTAGCATGTCATGGAGTTTTTATGAGACCTTAGCTGTAGGTATTTCGAAATAGGTGAATTAGAGAAAGAGATGAGGCGAACAGACAGACACACACACGTGACTCTAGTTGGGTAGGCACCTACCACTCCACTCCCTGCATGCTAGTGAACATGCCATAATGGCCTCAGTTTCCCTACTCAATTACATAGTTAGGACTTCCTACTTGCCTGCGAGTATTTAAGGAGGAGAAACCACCAGTTTTCTCTTCTCCTGACTGAAGATGCACAGAGCACTTGCAATGCTGGAAGGAGAATAGCACTGGACTTACCATGAAATGCCAACTCCCTTCTCTTCCCTGCTAATGGAAATACCTGGAGGCACACATAAATCAGGCTGGGTTGGAGCAGCTCTCCCTGTGGTGTGTGATGCAGTTTCAAGGGATCTTGAAGGGATAATTTTGACTTATGTGATTTAGACTTTCCATCTGCCTCTCGAAGCTCAGCCTCAGGTAGGTTAGGTATTCATTGCATTCAAATTGTTTCGTTCATTTTTATTCCGAATGTCTACCCCGGTGGCCTTTTCTTTTCTCTTCCTACACATGGCCACTGCTTTCTTGTTCTTCTCATTTCCTCCTTCCTTTCCTTTTTCTGGTTCCTCCTTCGTTGGGGGAAAAGTTAGAATATGCTACCTCCGCATACTTATATAGAGACAACATTTTAGTATACGCAGACACACATCCCATCCCCTTTTCTCAGCTGTGGATTTAGCAGGAACATCAACTCAGAGCTGCGCAGAGCCCATCTAGAAGACCCTTCACTGAATGACAGAACATGGAACAAGCATGACTGTCACTAAAAGTATGGGAGATGGCTTAGCTGTTAAAAGCTGTTCTTTCCAAGAACCGGGGTTTGGTTTCCGGCACTCACATGTCAGCTCACAATTGTGGATAACTACACTTTCAGGGGATCAAATGCCCTCTCCTGGCCACTTCAGGAACTACATATACATGCACACATGTAGGCAAAACACTCAAACATAAAAAAAAAATTAAAGCAATATTTTAAAAACCTGGCAGTCCCTAATTCAGTGGTTCTCAATCTTCCTAATGCTGTGATCCTTTAATATAGTTCTTCATGTTGTGCTGACCCCAATCATAAAAATTATTTTGGTTGCTCCTTCATAACTGCAATCTTGCTACTGCTATGAATTGAAATGTGTTTTCCAGTGGTCTTAGGTGACCACAGGTTGAGAAACACAGCTCTAATTGTTTCCCAAATTTATTTCTTCTTCTTCTTTTTGAAAAATAACCCCTCCCCCAAGTATTGGCAGGACATATGCCCCCAAAATTCAATGCTATATTTCCCAGACTCTCTTACAGTTGTATCAGGTCTCACAACTAAACCTTCACCAAAGGACCGTGTTTAGAAGGGTTAGATACAATTTCAGGGGAGCATCAACAAAATAGAGTTGTCTTCTATTTCTATCCCACTCTCCAAAACTCTGTGCCAGATGGAGCTTGGATGTGAGGGCAAGGTGGCTACAATGGTCCCTGGAGAGAGCTGTCCAAGAAAATAGCCTGAAGCCAGGCAAATGCAACCATGTTAGCCAGTGCCCAATAGAAGGAAACAGAGGCAAAATGTGTGCAATTAATTTTACCAACATATGTTATTTAACATATGTAACGTGCATTTCAATATGGAATCCGTTTGAAAATTACTAATTATCGCTCTTTATCACATAAATTCTTCAATAACATTGTAGCACATCTCATTTTGGAATACCACACTTAAAGTGTGTAACCGTCTTGCTTCACTAGTGGCTACCTGTTGGATAGCAAAGTCCTAGGAGAGGACAGAGCAACAAGGCAGAGGGAACCTGGGTTTCTGGATGACATTGTGAAGCCAAGAGGTACATCATGTCTGGCTTCTCATTTATCTCTCTTGAAACACTTCATTTGAGGGTCCCTCTGTAATGAGCTTAGTCCCTGTCTTGACTAAAATAGACTTTCCCCCATAGAAATTGATCTTGGCCTATATCTGGTATCCTGTAAAAAATATAGATACAGATACAGATGGGGAGTGTGGTAGTAAAAGCCTCTTGACATTGGCTCCTGTTTATGGACGTGTCAATCTAGTTTATAGTTCTGTTAAAAGAGTCAGCTGTGATGCACTTACCTGGACATGAGAAAGCACTCACGTTGTAAACTTTGAAAAACTTTAATTAGCTATGCCTTGTTTTATATGTTTTGATGTCTTCCCCATTGCCTGAAACTCAAAGAGATAAGCAAGCTTCATAATCATTAAGCTGAATCAGGCTTGATGCAGCTTTTGAATTTTGCTTTCCCTTTTGAGGTGTTTGTTTGTTTGTTTCAGACAGGGTCTCACTGTGTATGTCAAAGTTGTCTTCAAACTCATGAGCCCCCTGCCTTGGCTTTCTGTTTCCTGGGATGGTAGCATGCACACAGCCAGCTTTGGTATCTTTTGATTTTTTTAAAAAATTAACAATTTGAACTAAACATTCATTAAAAGGGGACAAGAATTGAAAAATCACAGAATAAAAGGGAAGAAAAAAACAGTGCAAAAACAGCAGAGAGATGGGAGTGCCTGTTTAGAAAGCACACCACAACAAAAGAAACAGTCTGTTTTCAAAGGTCTTTCTGAGCTTTCATTTCTCAGCTCCTACATATGCCACGCGCAAATATAAGCATTTACAAAGCTAGTCATAAGACAACTGCATGTACTTGAAACAGTTCATCAAGTCAGGTTTTGTTTCCTCCATCCAGATTGCTCCTGCCTTCCCGTGAAGAGAACTGTTAAAGACTGACAAGGTCCTTCATGTTCTAAACTGAGCCTCTGCTAATGGGAAGTTGCAATGCTGAAGTCTGTGAAGAAGAAGAAGAAAAAGAAGAAGAAGAACAAGAACAAGAACAAGAACAAGAAGAACAAGAACAAGAAGAACAAGAACAAGAAGAACAAGAACAAGAAGAACAAGAACAAGAAGAGTGGCCATGATGTTATTACCTTAATTTGTCTTTCCAGTTCTTCAAGGAAGTCTCAGGCTAGCCCACTGAAATACTTCTACTCCCAAATCAGTTTACGAGTTGACATAGAAGACTCGGGAAGAGTGAAGGGTCATGCAGACCCAGGAATGAATCCTGACTTGTAGCCCAATGACTGTGAATGAAGAACCGGACCTCTCTGATGCATAGTCTCATCTATAAAATAGGAGTAGAATAAACTGCCTCGCTGGACCATGAGGAATAAGGGAGCCGAGTGGGAAGAACTTAACAGAACGCCTTTTCTGGTGTTGCGATAAGCATTTGTTTTTTTTTTTTTAGCTTCCAAATGAATCCTCTTATAACATGTATAGATGTGTACATATGTGTGCACACACAAACATACACATTGCACCCACCGCAAGCTGACTTCTTTGACTCTTATTTCCAGTTCTCATGATGCTTTGGGGGTGGGGAGGGCACTCTCTCCCCAAATGCCCTCACTTTACAGACAGGGAAACTGTGCTTCAGAGACATGCAGTGGATTGCCTCAGGTCACACGGTGACTATGAAGCCAAGCAGAAACCTCACACTGACATGCACCATGAATCCCATGGTTTTTCTAGCAGGCTCAGGTCCCTATTCCTACTGGCAGTGTGTGTCCCAAAGTGGGACAAAGAAGAGAAAGCTAAGCTGCTTTGGAGGTCTCCAAACCCCAGGGTTTAGAATAAATCCCCCAATTATGCCTGCAGTTGGGCTAGCTTTTGAAACCTCTTGAACATTCTTTTCCCTTCAAGTTCCTTGAAATTTCCCTTTAAAGAGCGTCTAGAAAAAGACACTCTTCATCAGCCTGACTTTATTTTCCCAATAAACAGACCTTGGTCACACAAAAGAGCCTCTTTGATTTTCAATCAATTCGTGAACATTTCAGCTGATTTCCTGCTATTTGGCTTGAAATTGTGATCTGGGAAAGGCTGGCCCTGCAAATTGTCGCCCTGGAAGAGAAGCCCCTGGAGTATCCTCAACTTGTTATTTTTAATCACTGTAATCGCCTTTCAAAGGAGGCTCTGGTCAGAAACAGAGCGGGCCTTTCAGAGCTTTCTAAAGCACAATTACGGCTGTGGGGGGGGGGTAGAGGAAGAGGGGGGAGGATGGAGAGCAGTGGTGGGAGAGAAAAGGAAGTCAGTGCAGCACTAGCAAGTTGGAAAAGGCTGAATAACTGTCCCAACCGCACCCAGGCTTGTGGGGAAGAAGCCCCAGGATTCAATTTGCTAAAATAGGGACCTTTTTATTCAAATCTAGAATAAAAAAAGACTATCCTCAGATGGGGTGGGAAGCAACAGGGTGCAGATGCTATTGGATGATGAACTGAAATAAAGGGCAAAGGAGGCAGAAAGGCAGTCATTGGTTACAAGAACGGTGATGGATGGTAAAGTGGGGGAAAAATTAAAAGGCAAACAGGACACCAGGGGGACGTTAACATCTATAAACCTAAGTCAAGTCACCTAGGAGAACACAGCACATGCAATTTTAATGGGATATTGTAAGGAAGTATAAGCTGATGTGAAATGTCACAAACTAAGGTCGTGCCTTCTCTTTGTAACTCTGAGTCTGATGTGTTAATGACAGAACACTTACCCAGGAGACCTCGGCACAGCTCTGCTCTCCCAAGGTCTTTTTTTCCCAAGATATCCTGGCTGTTGAAGGGAGAAGAGATGGTATGCCCACCTCCAGCCTGAGCAGGTACCATCATATTCCAAAGCCTATGGGTCTAAGCTAAAGCATCCAGGCCCTCTCTCGACCTGGTCCCAAGTCATCCCTGCTAGGCCTGGGCTTTTACCTAAAAGTTCTGGAACTTCTCTGGCCATATGATTATAGAATATGCCTCCCTCCCAGTGCTGAAGTGAGTCCTCAGACAAACAGAAGACTAGCATGAGAAAGAGACTCCAGAATGCCCCTGCTTAGCCACAATCACACACACACACACACACACACACACACACACACACACACACACCATTTTCTTGGGTTTAAATTAAGAATAGTCATAGACAAGGTCCTTAGTTTGGAGAAATCACCATTCACTCATTCATTCCATTAATGGATGAGGACCCAGAAAAGGACAACCATTTGTTTGTTCACTGGTCCTTGGACTGGAGGAATGTTGACAAACTTTTAAACCAGAGCAGTGCACACCCAGGAAACAATGAGACCAGACAAAAATCCCTACATTCTTAAGTCAATAAAGAAAAGTCTTAAACTCTACCCAAACTAATGAGTATTTGGAGACCTGCTGTCTATCATACACACTCACCTTTGCTTGAGTGTGTATGATAGTGTATATGACTTTTTTTCAGCTAGGAAATGGGCTCAGGGAAATCAAATGGCTTGCACCAAGTCACACAGCTGCTAAACTCAAATCCTCTTCATTACCAGTCATCCCTTTCCCTGCTGTTTCCCCATTAACTCATGAGATCCAAAAGGTGCCTTGCCTTTTGGTCTGATCTTCCCAGGTCTGCAGGAAACCAGGTTGCCCTGCACATGCCAGCTCTAAGACCCCCTCCCACCAAGCTGCGAGATCCCTCTCTGGCTAGGTGCTGCGATTTTACCCAACACCATTCTTTCTGGAAACTTTCTCCCTGTGCTCCTAACCATTTCCCATCGCAGCACTGGGGGGCGGGGTGGGGGAGAGGGAGGCGAGGGGGACCAGGAAGGCAGCAGCTGGA
>CM053758.1:23975608-24037211 GCA_028658305.1 Pachyuromys duprasi
CCTGGGTCTCTTTTCTGTCACCACATTCCACCGTCCATTCAGAGAATTCCCGAAGTTCTTTGAGGACCCTATTGCAGTTGGAACCTGTCCTGGAAATCCAAGGGTCTCTCAGTCTCCTGGGACATTAGGAGAATAATCCGAGGATCTTTCTGTGGACCCTTCACCTTTCTCCTCCCTGTACCCTGAGACTGGTTAGGGACCCACCCAGGAAGTGAGGGTCTGGCTTGATCTAGAAGCTGGTCTCTCTCCTTCAAGGATGGAAGCCTCCGGGAGAGCTGCCCCATCTACCTGAGACCCATCTGAGAGTACCCTCTTCCCCAGAGAGCGATCAGGCGAAAGGCGGGTGTACTTCACTCTAGCCAACAGCTGGAGCAGAAGGCGGGCTCCCTTCCAGTCATGCTGGTGTGATAATGTGGCTCTCCCGGGAATTGTGCGTTGGAGACCCGGGCTGTCTCTAATGCCTGTGGCCCCCGCGATGGGCCCCCTCCTCCCCTGTCACTGGCTTGATGGGTACCGAGCTGGCAGCTAAGGGGCTCAGGGCAGCCAGGACACAGCCCCGGACTGGGATGCACAGACACTATGAGCCTGGGGACTACGCTCCTGGCTCAAGCCCTGCTCGGGTCAGTGCCCTAGAGGGTTACGGGTCTCCAGTCTCCAACGCCACTCCACTTACCGCGGTAGCTGTTTCCTGGCTTATAGAAGTCAGGGTCGCCTTCCACGCGGAGGCTGAACTCCGTGTATCCCTCGCGCCGCGTGCCCTGGGCGCGCAAGATGCGGCTGCAGTAGCCCTCCGATTTGGCCACTTTGTCCAGGGTCTCATCTGAGAAAGCCAGCGCCGCGGCCAGGGGCAGCGCCAGGACCAGCAGCGCCGGACCCCGGCTGAGTCTCAGGGGCGCGGGAGACAGCCTCATCCTCGAGGGCCCCCCCAACTTTGTGCCGATGTGCAGACCCCTGACAGGACACTCCTGCCTGAAGTGATGGGAGCTGCAGAGGAGAAACCTGGAGGAGCCCAGTGGCGCCTGCGGTGGGGAGACCGAGCCTGCCTCGCTTTGGCGGCTGCGGAGCTGCGCTGCTCTGAGCGGAGCCGAGCGGAGCCGCGGAGCGGAGGGGCGGGCGGTGGCGAAGGAGCGCGAGGAGGGAGGGCTGATTGCGCCCGGATCCCCCAGAGCCGCGCTGTTTTGTTTCTGAGCTGGCGATTAGCGGGCGCTCTGGTGTTTGTTTTGCGAAACTGGATTCCCAGGGTCTGGTGGGAGAGAGCGGGGATACGCAGACACGTGCTGGCTCAATCTACTCCCCCACCAACAAAGCTGCTTCTTCAGCTCCCAGCTGCACCCCGTGTCCTGTGGACCACAATGCTCCGATGAGGGAAAGCCTGCCAACTAACTTTTGTTGCAAACCTACTCTGTGCCAGGCTGCTGCGCTGCTGCAAGGTTTCCCCGCGGCGGCATCAGTCCACCACGTGCACTAGCGCCACATACCGTGATCACTTATTTATAGACAAGCAGACCGCTGCAGGCCACCTTTGCTGTCCTGGTCTGCTGCCTCCATTGCTCTTCCTAGGCCACTTTATAGCACGTCATGCTAGAGGACCAGCAAGCAGCCCAGAGACGTACGCCCTGGCATCAGCTGGCACAGTGCCTTGGCCACAACACTTTAGGAGATCTATAAAAACGTTTTGTTTAAAAGCAGAGGGGAAAAGTTCATGTTGAAGAAAATGTTTTTGCTACATGTTAGTTTATTCATCAATGTGTGTATGCAATCATAAACTGACGTTTTAAGAAGGAAGGTGCCAGGCACCGGATGTGGTGGCACATGCCTTTGATCCCAGCTCTCAGGAGGCAGAGGCAGACATATGTATTTCTGTGAGTTCAAGGACAGCCTGGTCTACAAAGTGAGTCCAGGACAGCCAGGGCTCTGTTACATAGAGAAACCCTGTCTCGAAAGACAACAAACAAACAAACAAACAAACCAAACAAAAAAGTAAGGTGCCTACGAAAACAAGCCTGACCATTCTGAAAAGTTCAAGGAACGGTCTGTGTTTTCTTGGCTTAGACTTTTAAAATTCAGGCTCTTAGCCTCCAGGGACAGATTTCTGGGAGGGGCCATAAGCAGGAATCCCACGGTTTTCCTGGAAGAACTTGAATGAAGCCTTTACCTTGTCACTCACCCGTTGTGAGATTAGTTAAACCAACCTTTCCCAGCTTCCCAGGAAGCATAGGCTAGGGGGCTGGGGGGACTATTAAGCCAGAGCCCTGTGTGCTGAAATTCAATGAAATGTCTCATGCAGAACATTTTGGGTCAGGTGACACCCTATTTGGAGATGCCTGAATCCCATCGCTGCACACAAGCATCCCTCCCTTGGAGCTCTGAAACGCTCCTGTATTCTCTTCTCCTTCCTCAGGGCCTTCAGACACTTTTCAAATGCTTGCAGCTAGCGAGCAATCACCTACATTTTCTAGACAGGGTTTCTCTCTTTCCCGTGGTTACAAACAGCCCGATGGAGCCATCAGCACTGGAAACTCATTCCTCACGCCGTCCACCGACGACTGATTCCTTAGTCCTTGTGCTGTGACTCCCACTAGCACTGTCAACAGGATGGTATCTTTCAGAGTCAGTGGCGAGAGAATAAGCCCTCTCAGTGTTGGGAGACAGCAGTAGTCCTCAGCAGCCCCTGGATCCAACTGACCAGCTCTCTTTTATGTGGGCCTCCAGATCCACACTGTATTCTAAGTGAGCCAGCTGACTCAGAGCTTCAGCCTGACTCCATGTTCGGGTTCCCATTCAATCAGCAAGTTTTTGTGGCATGCTCCTCAAACCAGGCTCTATGCCTAGCAGTGGAAGACAGGACAAAAATTCATCTATCCATCCAACCATCCATCATTCATTGAATATATCCATCTATCCAACTATCCATCACCCATTGAATACAGCCACCCATCCATATGTTTTGAATGGATAAAGACCTCTACTTTCTCCTCCATAAGTTAAACTGGCAACCATGACTTCCCTTCAAAAAACCTTGGGTAAAGTCTACTTGCTTCTTATATCTCTATCTCTTCCTCCCTTGCTCCTTCCCTTCCTCCCTCCCTCCTTTCCTCTCTAACGTACGGCTCTCCAAAGGTTCAGCACTAGGACACAAGACAGACATGATGCTTGTATTTGTGAATCCTATAGTCTCATAACAAAAACAAATATTAATTGCATAATTCTATGGAAATTGAGCAGCATTAGTGATACATCTTATACTAAAACAACTGGGTCAGGAGAACATACCTGACATTATTTCAGAGGGTACAAAATTACAGAGATGAATAAAAATGTGTTTGTCTTCCCAGAGCTGACTAAATATGTACTTTTGAAAGTCTTTACATCTTCATCAATATGTTTACATTTAAATTGGAGGTGGGTGGGCACAGAACAGGTAAGACTATGCCATTTAGTTTCTTACTGGCTATTTAAGAAAACTGTGGGGGGGGTGAACTTATCCAGCCTCCTGTCCTCATCCATCATGGCCATTTTCTACAAGAGATAACAGGACCTGTTTAGGAAATGTGCTATGCTAGTGAGGTAGAGTTAGGCTTCAAAATCAGCATTGCCAACACCAAAATGGTGAGTGCCATTACCTGGGCTCTAACAGCGGGTTCCAGCCAGTCTCCCGAGCTTCAATCCCATGCTGCCATCTAGATTTTCCTAGCCCAGCCTGTCTGTCACTTCCACACTCCACTCTCTCCTCCACGTTTCCGTTCTGTCACTCTGTCATCAGTCCCACTTTCCACGTTCTTCAGGTACAATCTGCCCCCGGCTCTGCCTTCTCTCCTGCTCCAGATGTCATGTTCTCTTAGCCTCCTACTTGGTCTGCCTGTCGGTCCTCCCCTCTGTCCTCATGGAATTCCAAGAGATGTTTGAAAATGCAGATTCAAATGTAGACCCTGAGGCCAAAACCCTTTTGCCTTACCCGTGGCTTTCAGGATCTTCGATTAAAGATGGATCTTTCATGGGGCCTCCCAGATCCTTCCTGTTCCACCTCTCTTCTGAGTTCCAGTCCCACAGCTCCTCCCTTTGGGTGCTTCTGTCTGCTCTGCCTGGGATCCTGGAGTGCTCTGTAATCTCTTACGTTGCTCTGAGAGGCCCTTCTAGATTTTGTACAGTTCACCTTCCCCCAACTCTTTGTTGGTTCCAGCACCTTTTCTTTAATAGTCCTTCCGAATTATACTTACCTATTCACTTGTGTGTTTGTTTTTTTCCACTTTATACTTGTTGAGTGTCTATCTTACCATTAAATTTAAAGCTCTGAACGGGGCTTCCCACTGTGACCTTCACCTACATCAAAATGCCTGGCTCACAGCAGAGATTTATACATTTTTGTTCTATGGATAAAAAAAAAATCTTTAGCAAATATGCCAAAATGTCTTCGAACTCCGCTCACGTGCTTCAAGTTAGCCTTCAAAGTCATCCACCATCTGACCCCACTCTAACCGCCAGGTATGAGAGGGTGCTTCTGCTTGGACAATTGTGACAAGACACTGTCGCTTACATCTGAGGATCGCTCAATGGTCACAGGAGTGGGGAATCTCAATTACCCGATTACAAGTACTTGCTTGGGAAAGGTGAAACTTTGCACCTGATTGCAGCATGTCAAGAAACAACAATAAAAAATCCAACCACATTATCTTGGTGTATGTCAGTAACCCCAGCACTCTGGAGGTAGAGCAGGAGGGTCAGAGTTCAAGGTCATCCTTCTCCTGTTGCCTAACCTGCTCCATGCACTGAGGTCCTTCAGTCTCTTCTCTGGACTTCAGTATTTTTTTTTCCTGTTATGTCCACTCAGTTGTCACGTATTGTTCCATGTGTTCCTGTCTCATCTACTGGCAATGAATCTAGTTGATTTCTGTTTAATTTCCTGTTCAGATGTTTTGTTTTGGTGTAAAATACACTGGACTTCAAGAAATATCTTTTCAGTCTTGTAGCCTAAGGCAGAACTGATGTTGGTTGCTAGGGTGTTGCTAGGGAAAGTCACTTAGCCAGGGCACATAATTAACTTTATCAGTGTGTGTGGGTAGGTTGCTGAAGCGGAGAGCTGGGGGCTCCAGTTCTCCAAGAAAAAAAAAATTCTTTGATTGGTAAGAGCTAGATCAGCCACTTGGTGTTTTCCTTCTTTTTCTGAAAAGAGTGAAGGAAACAATAATTTTCTAGATTCACGTTCTGTGCTTCTGGTCCTTGAAACATGAGCATCAGATGTTTGCCTCAGATGCAGATTCTAGAACCTCATCAAAGATTCATCAAATGTATATTTCGAACAAACTGTTGCAAAGCTTAAAGAATCACTGTCCAGGAGCAAGTCACTCAGGTTGGAAGCAGCCGTCTGCCTCACCTATGGGGGGAGCTAGGAGGTCCTGAAAGCCAATCAAATGACCTCCCTAAATTGCTTATGCAAAGAACTAGCAGTGGTCCTTCCAGCCCAGGATTCTGAGAAACAAATCCAAGATGGAGACAATAATTTCTAAATTTCAAACTAACCCACCAAAAGAAGCCAGTTACCATTGTTATTGTTCATTAAAAAGACCCCAGCAATGTCATTTCTTTATGCCTTTAACTCATAGAATTAAACTTGAAGTTTTATATGAAGGCATTTCTAGAAAAGGGAAGCAGATAGATATCGAAGGTAGGTGAATTGCCTGGAGTTATCTATTACGGCTAAAGCTCAGAGACTGTCTTTGATTTAGTCAGCTGTTCCTGATGTTTTGAGACTAAGCAATAAGCAACGATTGCAAGATTTTTATATTTGTTTGTTTTGTTTTTATAAAATATATAATGAGCAAAGATTTCAATTAATTTAGAGGTTAATTCTTCAAGACCTCTTCTAGGCATTGACTAAATTCAATATAATAACATTACATTAACATTATGTCTAGCCCATATGTCTAGGTACAAACTTCTCCATCTTCAGATTCCATTTTATCTTGCATTCCCTCTGTTACATTTCTCTGTTTCCCATTGCCAGGTCCAGACCAGCATTCTGGAACATTATTCAGAAGCCTCTTTCACCTGAAAACTCACAGCAACTAACTGAAACTCCCCCAGCCTAGCTCCACCTTCTGTAGGACCCAGGCCACAACCCCTGCAGCCAGCGAAGACTCTGCCACTGTTCTCTGGATTACTCTCCCTCCAGGCATGTGCCACGGATCTGGACACTAGGAAGTCTAAGCTGATGGATGAGTCACTTGTCACTCTGTGCCAATAAACCTGGCCTCTCCACCATCTACAGCCCTCTCCTACAGAAACACCCTTGGCTTCGACCATCTCAAGTTCCCAACAGCCCTCTCTCATTCCACATCCCTAGAGAGTGCATCTTCAGGTCACCAGAGCCTATGATGCTGTGACCCTTTCTGAGTTTCCCAGCCCATCTTGCCAGCTCCTTCCCTATCCATCCCAGATACCTGGCTTAAATATTTACCATGTCTTCACCAACATTCTTGCTTATCTCTCTCTTGATTCCTGTGCCTCCTGTCAAACTAATGCCCAACCCAAGATCACAGGGGACCATTCTAGACCCTGCGCTCTGGTGCACACACCCTGCTAACCCCACCTGCTGCTCTACACTCCTGAATGCTGTCTTCACAACAGCCATTAAAGCCACTCCGAATCAGTTTCCTCTCGCACCCTCTGTGCTCTATCTCTTCCTTCTAGTCTCTTCCACTTAGTCAAGCACGCACTTGCTATTCTCATTCTTTTTGAGGTGGCTTGCCATCTTATTTCACTCTCCAGTTATAGGACACTGGGCATTAATATAGGCCCTGCATCTCTTGTCTTCTCTTTTCTCTATGGAGCATAGATCTGGCTGCTGTTCTCTCTTCATCCTTATGTTTCTGTTTCTGTCCTATAGCTTTGGGATGCAGGAACAAGGACATCTGTCCTGTCCTGGGAGGTGGGCTGCAAGGTTGTGTGACACTTGGTGGGAGATTGTGTTTGTCACTGACTCTCTCTCTCTCTCTTTCTCTCTCTCTCTCCACACACACACACACACACACGTGTGTGTGTGTGTCTGAGGAAGGGTGTGTGTGTCTGAGGAAGGGTGTAGAAGATATATATATATATCTTCAGAGTCTACTTATTCCTCCATAGAGTACAGTTTGGAATGAGCACACAGGCTTATTGAAACCGCTTCACCAGAGCTCATCTAAGGTCTTTTGAATTGCCACCAGAGTTGTCTCAATTAAAATAGACAAAAGCCCTCTCATTTCAAGGCAAAATGGAAGCTCTCCCCTTTGAATAGGGTAGCTATGGCCCCAGTCTGCGGCCCTCACACCATCCTCTCTTGTGGTTTATGGGAACACCTTGCATCAGGGTGTGATAAAGCCTGGTGTGTCTGTGGGCAGCCCCCAGGAGTGAACCTTTGCCATGCAGTCACACACAGAACCAAGGCACACGAGACTCGTGCATCTTCTTGTATGTCTGCCACTGGTAATCTAGCAACCTGCCTCAGGCTCAGCCTTCTTGAAGTTCTGGAAATTTCATGGCTTGGACCACATGACCACAGCACATTACTGCCACCTGGTGACCGTGATGTGAGGGTGCAGCGGAGTAAGGACTCAATCTGGAACAGTCATGCCTGAGGGTGCCTCCTTGGAGGAGTTTAGACTAGACTATACTTTGAGAATAGTCACAGAGTTCCCTTCTGTCTTAAGAAAGAACAACGTCCTTACATGAAGCAGGTACTTGGTAAAATTTGTGAACTCGAAGCTTTTCATTCATCAAACACATTAACTGGAAGGCAAGACTAAGAAATATGAAAGCTCATTCTTGTCTTCAAGAAACTCCAGGGGAAAAGCAGATAATTGGCAAAATGAAGAATCATGTGTAATGAATATGTATCAACAAGAGTTCAAAGGAGAACAGCCACTTCTGCCCAAGTTAGAGTAACATAGAAGACACGCTCAGAACTTTCCTGAAGGGGGAACGGAGAGAGTGGGCAGTGAATGTTCTAGGCAGGGCGTACAGGCATAGAAAAGGGCACATTCGTGGGTTTTGATTGCAGCTAAGTTGAGAGAATGCATGTATAGTGTGCACAAAGCCTCAGGTTCCATCCCCGGCATCACATACATCCCTCATTTCAGCCTTGGGGGGCTGGAGGCAGGATCAGGAGTTCAAGATCATCCTAGGCAGCAAGTTTGAGGCTACAGAGACCATGTCCCCACACTCAGGAGTATGCGGACAGCACAAACTGAGTTCTGTAAATTTTTTAAAGGAGGACATGAATTTGTGGGGGGAGGGAGAGGGGGAAATGAATAGGAGGCATGCACAGTTAGGGGACTTCATGGCGGATGTAAGGACAGTGGTAGGCCAAGGCTGGAAAGGAAGGGATGAATGGAAGGTTCTTTAGGAGGTGGGGGAGGAGAAGACGTCATCCCTAAAGATATGTGGGAAGCAAATATTGGCTAAGGGCTGGCTCTGAAAGTTCTTCCCTGGGCCACTGAGGGTGTGGGCTGTGAATGGCCCTGTAACTAGCAGGATAATGAAATAAACAAGGAAAGCACGTGGAAAGGTGCGATGAGATGAGCTAATAGAGCACATTACTTCCCCCCCCCTTGAGCCAGCATCACACACTGTAGTTTAAACTGGCCCGGAGAAATAGCTATATAGTACAAAAACGACCTTGAACTCACTACAAACCTCTGCCCCATGTGCTGAGATTATAGGCATGAACCACCAAGCCTGGTGATAAGTCACATTTAAGGGGCCTTTCAAAGCAGGCTTTATGGTATACTGTCAACCAGCTACAGCGGTTTCCAGCTCAGGAGATAGGGTAAATGCTGGGCTAGGGACCTGGCATCATGAGGCACCATGCCCCACACAGCCTCTAATACACCATCAGGACTCAGCTCTCATCTACTGCTGATGCTTCAAAGCTGTGTGCTCCGTCTTCAGACTAACTTGACAAATGGCATGGTAAAGAGAAAGTAATAGCCATATGTTTCCCACCGGTCTCACCAGGATCTCCTACTGATCACAAACGGTGTTCCAGGGTAGGCAAAGATGGTGGATACTATGTACTGTGGGAAGTAGCTGGGGATCTCCCAAGGCTTGTACTGGAAGCTCTCATGCTTACTTACAGCACTTGGTCTGGAGGAGGTCTGAGAAAGGACAATGCATTTGATATGAAAGGAGCATGTAGGAGTTACTGAGAAGTTAAGGGGTGGGGGGTGCTCTTGCCCTCCTGTTCCCACAATGGAGGGCTCGCACGCTACCATAAAAGGACCCCCTTTGCCTTCTAATTAACTATAGTTTGACTTTTACTTCCCTCAGAGTCTAGGAATATAATTGCTGAAGTGTCAGGGTTACCAGTTGGATTGGCTTTAAATATGCTGTCATCTAACTACTACTTCACATTTGCAGAGCAAAGGGCTGGGGTGGGGGTATGGGTTCAGACACACTTCAACCTCCAAACTTCTCTCAGAAATCTTAGCCAAGGCTGGAGGTTTGAGCTTTAAGAGAGAGTAAAAATAAAGCACATTTGTTCCCTCGGCAGACAGTGCTGACATTAACAGTGCTAGGCCTTTTTTGGGTCCCTGAGGGATGGGACAGTGTGCCTTCTTCGGTCTGCAAAGTCAGTCACCATAGCTGACAGCTCATGTCAGGCTTAGGATAGACCAGGCACTGTTCTAAGTGCTACTCACATTGCCGTTCATCTCATCCCCATGGTAACCCACACAACCAGTAGATTTCATTATCCACCTACAGATAAGGTAAACCGAGGCACAAAAATGACAGTGGACTTGTTGGCCCAAAGTCATAATCTATTTGCAGGCCACTGTAGAGCTAGAAGAGACTTTTCAGTGCCAATTAATGACCAAGGCCTCCGTGCCTCACCTGGTATCCCCAACACTTGGTGATAGCTTCCCCCCGTGATCCAAAGATTCTAGGTAGATGATACAGGACTTGATGAGTGGACATGATTAGAAAAGAGAAGAGGGGTGTTAGGAAGACAGCCCTGTGGGGGGCGGTGCTTAGTGGAAAGCTGAGATCCTGACTTAACACAGATGTGGTCACACACACGTGTTGACTCCAGTGTTCTGGGAAGGGGATCACTGGAGCTTGCTGTCTGCAGGCTAACCTCAAGGCTCAGTGAGAGACATCTCAAGGGAATAAGGCAGAGAGAGGAATAGAACATGGAGTATTGTGCACATGTGTGCATATCACAAACACACACATGCACACACACGGGCACATGTGAAAAAGCAAACAGACAGACAGAAAGCCATTACAAGCAGTGAAGATGGTTACAGAGGCCAGAGGCCCCTCTCCCCCACAAGTTCAAAAATAAGGTATGTGGACAGGTAGCTGTTTGAGAGGGGTTGAAGGGGTGACGGCTCTGCGGCACAGGGTGTCTGTGGAGGAGTCTTCAGGGTGAGATCTGCTTTAGTGCTCAGCTCTGTGCGCTTTAATGCGGCGGCTCAGGAGCCAGGGCTCTGGCGCATGCATTCTCCAGGCACCATTAACTCATTAAACCCACACTTCACTCTTCTCTCTGTTGCTGCCTTCTGCTTAACAGGGTCTGGCATCTTGGATGGATGCTGACCTTTTAGAGAGATTCTTATGCAGATTGTCCCCTTGAAAACATTGCTCAAATGCCATGTCTCTGAAGACTCAGTTCACTGCCCCATGCAGGACTGTCACTCTTGTGTGCACAAGGCTCCTGGTTCATAACTGTCGTAGCATTTGACACATGGGAGAAACACACACACACACACACACACACACACCACCACCACCACCACCACCACCACCACCACCCACAGAGAGAGAGGGGGAGACCTGGTTATCTCACACAAGATCCAGCCTTAAAAAAAATGTTTACTTTGTATCAGTAGCGCCTCACACAGTACCTGGTACATGAGATGCTGGATAAGAACCTGCCACATAAACAAATTTATCAATAATGAACGGCTATCGGCATATTCTATGAAATAAGCATGGCTTTCCAAAGCCTTACCCCGTGTATGAATTCTCACCGTAAAACTGAAGAAGGGGCTGCGGAGATGATGCAGCGGAGTACACTTGGTGCTTGACCTGGTTTGCTTTCCTTTGCTGATAAACACAGAGACCAAAAGCTACTTGGGGAGGAATGGGATTATTTGGCTTCTCTGTCCCAATCACAGTCCATCATGGAAGGAAGTCAGGGCAGGAACTGAAGCAGGAGCAGAGGCAGGAACAAGGAAAGGAATGCTTGCTGGCTTTCTTCCTAGGCTTGCTCTGTTTTCTTTCTTATACACTCTGGACACCTTCCCAGGGGTGGCACTGTCCACACCCATCATTGATCAAGAACTTGTTTACAGCTAATCTGATGGAGGAATTTCTCAGCTCAGGTTCCTTCTTCCTAGATATGTCTACATTAATGTCAAGGTGACAAAACCCAAATAGAACATAGCTTCCTTTTCCAAACTATTACAATCATCTGTTCATTTATTGCTTTCATAACACCCATTATTCAACCTTAATTATTTTATTTGTTGTCTTGGTTCATTCTCTCCATACAATGTAAACTGTAGGAGTGTAGGCATTGTCTTGCGTACTGTCCATGTCCAGTGAAGGGCACTGCCTAAATGCCTAATATAACTCAGCAAATACACGTTGAGTCTATGGATGAGGGTCATAGCCCCAAGTGGTTGTCTGGAATTTTTACTGCATCTTTTTAGCTGAAAGGAAAGTCACTGGCTCCTCCCTTTCCTTTTAGAGGACTGTCAGCAAAGCTTTCTCTTTATTGGCATAAAAACTGTCCCCATGAAGCCCTCACGAAATAAGCCCAGCTTTTCCAAGGAATTGCCTGTTGTGATTATAAAATATGCTCATAAGGTCTGAGACCTCCACACCTCATGACTGTGAGCTAGAGACTCTGACTTCCTCCTAGTGACAGAATGATAAAGTCATGGTATGTCTCAGGGACTCTCACAAAAGACACTCAGTTCTTTCTTACTCTCTGCAGGTTATGTTGCGAAGACTCAGGCAGCTCTTAGAGACATCCCAGTCAGACGCAGAAAAGAAAGTGTCCTGCCGTGTGGATGGATGCCATGTTTATTCTTGATGGTCAGCTTTACTGGAATCAACTATGAGACAGCCCTGGGCTGGCCTGGGAAGGGAGGATATTTACAGGAAAGGTTAATGCAGGGGGCATAGATCCTCCCTGGAGTGGTTCTGGCCCAAACACCCAGAAGAAGAGAGGCTGGAGAGAAGGCAGTGCTGTTTGCTTGCCCACCTTTGCTTCTTGCAGGTGAGTGTACGGAATTCATGGACTGAGCAGCTCCTGGGTCCAAATGTGTTGGACTACACAGTTCTTATCATGTAAGCCAATTTAATAAACTCTTTTTGTAGTATATGTTTTTCTATCAGTTCTGTTCCTCTAGAGCAGTGATTGTCAATCTTCCTAATTCTATGACTCTGTAATACAGTTCTTCTTCATGTTGTGGTAAATCCAACCATAAAACTGTTTTCATTAATACTTCATAACTGTAATTTTGCTACTGTTATGAACTGCAATGTAAATATTTGTGTTTCCCAGTGGTCTAAGATAATTGCTGTAAAAGGGTTGTTCAACCCCCAAAGTGGTTGGAACGCAGAGGCTGAGATTGCTCTAGAGAACCCTGACTAATCCAATGGACATCCTGAAAATGCATCTCTAATATCAGTCCAGCCTTCAGAGATGCAGCCTCTCTATTCTACTCGGCAGCCCAGGCAGTCATTACCCATTGGCCAGGCCATTTCTGAATTCCTGGCATAAAAATCTACAAGATTGTAAATATTGGTGTTTTGTTTTGTTTTGTTTTTACCTCTGCTCTCACATGACTTTTTTGTACAGCGATGAGAAATTGAGCCAGGTATAACGTCTCACAATTAACAATCCTCGCTCATGGGAGTCTGAGGCAGGAAGGTGGCTATGAATTGAGACCATCCTGGACTACACACTGAGACTGCCACTCCTCACTCACTCACTCAAGCAAGCAAGCAAAGAGAGCCAGTTGGCACAGAATCCCTCATAAGATTTTTTTGAGATTTCTGCAGCCCCCTTGCTAATTTCTTCTCTTTTACAGATTAGATGTTCCTGGGTCCTTCATCCTTCTGTTCTTTGTCCTAAGGACACATTGCAGCTTCTCATCAACCGTGCAAAAGGCTGGCACACAAAGCTGAAAACAGAATGATGGCATGACTGTGCTATCCCAAAGGGGAGGGACTTGGCCCTTCACACATAAACATAGCTGTGTTATGCCATCAGCTCTCTTTGAAAATTCAAACATACAGAAGAGTTCAAATAATTTTACATTTAGTACTCTCCATTAACAAGCAATGTTATCATCCTTAAGTCTGATATTATTTAATAGTAGAGATTAGTGTTTGGGTAAGGAAGACTGGAGGACAGGGTGGTAAGCAGAGACACGTAAGAAGTGTAAAGAACAACAGAATAGACTTTTCTTCCTCTATGGAAGGATAATAACTATTAATTATTACTACTATGATATGATGTAATAGCTACTGCTTGTAGAACTTGTGTTAGCTATTCATTGGTTATGTTTCGGCAGTCATTGCAATGAGCTATGAATCTACCTCACTGAACTGTCACCTGGGCCACAGTTCTCTGTCTTATCCTTAAGAACATCACAAATGACTTTGCCAAGTGCCATGCTGATTGATAAATGTGTTTACTATTTCTACCACACTTCCTTCTTCTACCAGACTGGTAATATTTTCAGCAAAGAAAAGCATGCTCACCTTTTGGAGGCTTCTTGGAATACCCAATTCCTAGCAATCAACTTTCTTTTCCTCTTTTTGAGTCAGAGTCTCATTATGAAGCTCTGGTTGGCCTAAATCTCTCTGTGTAGAACAAGGTGACCTGAAATTTATAGAAATCCACCTGCCTCTTCTTCTTGAGTGGCGGGATTAGAGCCCTGAACCACCAAACTAGGCTCTCTCTCTCTCTCTCTCTCTCTCTCTCTCACACACACACAATCCTTTAAAACTAGTTTATTTATTTGTGTTTTGTCTGGATATATGGATCCTCTGGAACTGGAGTTACAGACCATTGTAAGCTGCCACATGGGTGCACAGGAATTGAACTCAGGACCTCTAGAAGAACAGGCAGCACTTTTTTTTTAAATATATTCTTTTTTTAAAATTTATTTATTTTTATATCAATCACAGGTTAGGTACTTTGCATCCCAGGCGTAGCCCCCTCCCCCATTCCCTCCTACCCTCCTCCTCCCTCCGTCATCTCCCTCCTCCTCACCCCCTCCAAGTCCACCAACAGGGGAGGACCTCCTCCCTTTCTATCCAACCCCAGCTTATCCTGTCTCCTCAGGGCTGGCTGCAATGTCCTCCCCTGGGATCTAGCCAGTCTGTCACTCCCCACAGGCAGCACTCTTAACCACTGATCCATCTCTCCAGCCCCACACACAATTTTTATAACCTCTTTCTCCGGAAGTCTATGGTGGAAGAAAGCCCTACTTGTAAGCCCAGTATCCGTTCTCCCTTTGTTTACTGACAACTCCTGACATGCTCCAGACATTGGTGGATCATATGATCAAAGTTATTTCCAGCCTCGTAGAAGAACTTTATATTAATTTTAAAAATTGTACAACATATTCTGATCATATTCTTTTCCATTCCCCAGCTCCCCTCGCCACTCCTGGTCTACTTCTTCTCCTTACTCCCCACCCATTCACCCCCATGTTCTTTCTCTCTCTTGCAAACAAACAGATAGATAGACAGAAAAACAAAACCCACCCAAACAAAACAAAACAAAAAGAACACAAAACACACACAAAAGTAGAGTCTATTTTGTGCTTGCCAACTACTCCTGGGAAAGGAGCCTGTCCATGAGTGGAGTTGATATACGCCATGTCACTACATTGGAGAAAACTGATTTTCCTTTTTCCAGAAGATATCAATTGAAAAAGAGCTTCTTGGTTAGGGGCAGGTCTTTTGTCCACTTCCCTTCTCCAGGATGGGATTTTTGCCTGGCTTGAACTTTTGAAGGTCTTATGTGTTCTCACAATTTCCTGTGAGTTCATATGTGTGTCAGCCCTGATGTATGGAGAAAATGCTGTTTTCTTGGAGTCATTCACCACTGCTGGCTCTTACAATCTTTCCACTTATTCCTCAGGGGAGGGTTTTGATAAGGACATCTCATTTAGGGCTGAGAGCTCCAAGGTCTTTTGCTCTCTACACCTTGTTCAGTGGTGGAACTCTGTGTTGATTACCATCTACTGCAAAGAGAAGCTTCTCTGATGAGGGTTAAGAGATGCACTGATCTATGGGTATAAAAGTATTTCATTAAGAGTCTTCTTATGGCTATATTCATTTAGCAGAAGAATAGTATAAGGTTTTGCCTTAGGCCCTTGACCTAGCTTGGGCCTTGGTCTCATTAACAGTGTCAAGTACAAGTTCCATCTCATGAACTAGCTTTTAGTTCATTCAAAAAGTAGCTGGTTACTCCCATAACCTTTGTACCACTATTACAAGCAGGTTGCTCTTGTAGGCCACAGGGCTCATAGCTGTGTGAGAATGATGATTCATTTTCTCCACGAATACCATGGAAAGTGTCTTCCAGCACTATGACTGGTAGTCAAGAGGTGAAGCACCTGACTGGGCACCATCTTGATTTCTCCATGTATGATGGCGTAAGTGTATGGTATCTTCAGCCATAAGTTTTACCGTCAGGCTGTAGAGCCAGATATTCTGTATAGAACTTCAGCAACAGCACCCTCAAAGGCGGAATAGAGAGCCTGGGTAAATGGTTTAGTTTGTAAAGTTCTTTCTATGCAAGGTTGAGTACCTGAATTCAATTCCCAAAACCTGTGTAAAAAGCTATGTATGTGAATGTGCTTGTAATCCCAGTGCTGAGGAATTAGAATACTGATGAAACAAACAACTGAAAGTGGACAGTACTGTGGTACTGAGGTTGTCATCTGGCCTTACATTGTGTGCACCTACATGCATATGAACATATACACATATACATGTGCACGTGCACGCGCGCGCGCACACACACACACACACACACACACACAGGGGAACAGAGACTGGAGTTAGCTGACACAACCAAGTTTGGTCATGAATTTTCCCTTCCTTTTGTCTGGAACAAACATGGATGCTGTCCCTCTCGGGGCTAAGAGACAAGAAGGGAAAGACCAAGAGTCTATCGCTGACAGCCTTGAGTAATGAAGGTAAGTCTGCTTTTACCAGGAGAAAGCATCTAAGTTGGTTCAACTGTTTGGGGTTTCAATTACTAATAGGTAAATGTGATACAGTTGTCCTAAAATTCCAGACAGTACCAATCCAACAGCTTTGTAGTTTGAAGACTCCATCTTCTTCCATGACTAGAAACGGATATGTTTGATATTGTTCTGATTTCCAGTACCATAAACTCCACTGTTGATGGGACAGTGGTCTTACCAAAAGCCTATATTCATGCCCAGATATGAAATATATTCAGTGCAGGAGATACAGGCTTGGACCTAGACAGTTCTCTCCTATCTTGATTGTAGTTCTCAGGAATAGCCATAAGATGCTCTAGAATATAGCTCAGTAGAAAGCTAGTTCTGTTTATTCTTACCTGCTAACCTTCTTTCTATGGCAGCTGCAAACCCTGGGCTCTGCATTCATCATGCTTCCAAACAGAAGGAAAGTGTTCTGCTGAGGGTGTTGACAATTCCTGCACATCTCTGCTGGTTTCCAACCTTCCTCACATGACTCCTAATATATATTTGCAGATCAAATAAATGTATCTAAGATATGAACAAACTAATGAATTCAGCCAACTGTGGGAACTCAGCCTCGTTGCTCAAAGAGTGCAGGTACTAAGCGGTGTTTTGTTTCTGCTGTGTGTACAGTACAGGCTGCTGTCCTTCCTTACTCTATTGTGTAGCAACACTGGGAAGTGTGAGCAGGACCTGGAAAACCATCTACTAGAGAACTGGGTGTCTTGGTTATCTCTTAGGGCAGCCATCTTCTTTGCCAGTCTAAATCCAAATTCCTTCTCAATGTTTCTCTAGGAGCTGAAGATGATCCCACCCAACCCAGTCTTAACTCAATCAAAAGCTCACAGAATGACCTATCAGGCATTCTCCGTATCTCATTTCAGAAGGCAAGGCTCTCTGTGGTGTGAAACAGAGGCAGCAGGACATGCACAGTAGACATCCAGTCAATGTGTGTTGAATAAACAAGTAATTGGTGTCTCATGGGGTGATGGGGCTCTGGGCTTAGTTAACCAAGTGATTCATGGAGATCAAGGTTTCAGGTTCAGCCTACCTTTCAGTAGATTCTTTCTGTCTTTACACTTGTCCTCTGTGGTTATTATGGCTGCTATAGTGTGGCTACTACAGTTCTGGTCATTCTAACCAGAGTGTGAAGAAACCTTCCCAAAAGCCTCGGCGAACGTCTCCTTGGTCCTGTTGGTCAGAAACACATCACACACTGTGTCTAAATTAATATTGGTGAGGGGACTTAGATGGCTGCTATCGGGTTACATCTGTGTTCTAACTGGCTGTGATTGTGTGCCCCATCCTTCCCCTTCCTCAGAGGACACTGCAAGGTCTTAAGACACACTTCATTATCACAATTGATGAACAAGATGCCAGTGGCAAATAATCGGCAGAGGACAGGGACCGCCTACTGTGCACAGGTGGCGTGTCCCACAAGGCTTAAATAGCTAATCAAACATACAAATAGCACTGAGACTAAAAAGAAGAAAAAAGCCCTGGTTTAGCCCAGTCAGAGAGAAGCTCCTTGGAGTGGACGTGGAAATCACACAGCTGAGGAAGAGCACGCACATCTGTGAGAGAATGGGGTGCACGTGGGAAGAAGATTGGAAACGGGAGGCAAATTCCTGTCAGGTCCCCTGTATCCTTTCTAGATGGACTGGCTGGGTTTTCCTGGCTTAGCAGAGGACCCAAAAGTCTTTAGAAACATTTTTTTCTCTCTTTCAGGAATGCTGAACAAAGAGCTCCTGCCTTCTTCTGTAAACAAAATAAAGAGTTCTTGTCTCTTGGGATGAGATGAAAATTATAACCTGCTGGCTGCTCACCAGCCAATAACCACTCATGTGAAAAGGCTGAGGAAAGTCAGATGCCTCTCGATTGCCTGCTGAGAGTGCTGGTGCCACAGGAGCCTCCGGTGTGCAGAGACTGCATCAGACACTTCCGTGTGTCTCCATGCAGGCCTGGCCCCTACCCAGGAAGGCGTGCGACGCTGTGCCTGCTTTGTAGATGAGGGAGCGAGACCTCAGATCATCCACTTGTGAGGGAGAGAAACAGGATTCTCTCCAATATTTTTCTGGTGTGTAGATATATATGTGTGTGCATGCTAGTGTGAGTATTTACATATGCGAGCATATGTATGGAAGGCAGAGGTTGACACTGGGTGTCTTCCTCAACTGTCCTTCTTCTTCTTCTTCTTCTTCTTCTTCTTCTTCTTCTTCTTCTTCTTCTTCGAAACACAGTTTCACACTAAACCTGAAGCTTTTCAGTTCAACCAGACGGGCTGCCTATTAAGCCGCTGTCTGCTCTCTCCCTCTTCCCAGCATTAGGGTTACAAGCTCGTGCTATTGTCCCCAGCTCTTTAAAATGTGGCTTCTGGGGCTCAAGCTCATGTCCTTATGTGTATGGATCAAGCACTTTACCAGCTGAACCATCTCCTCAGACTTGCTCTACCTTTCTGAGTCTTGGTAGGGCAAAGCTCCAGCATTTCCAGAAGATTGTAGCTCAAGGCAGACTCTACTGTTGGCTGGGGGACTCTGAGAGTCCTGTCCAAGCTGTGTCAGAACCCTCGGGAGAAAAGAACTCTTAGCAGAGAGCTGCCCTTTCTACCGTCTAGAATTAGAATGCAGCCTGCGTCCACTGGCGTGTGTGCTGAGGGAGAAGGCGGCAGGCTCAGCTGTCCAAACAGAAGGGAGTTAACAGGCTTTGCTCCATATATCCTTGAGTAAAGCAGTGATTGTCAGCTCTTCCCCAGGCCTCTATGCCTCCCGCTTCTTCCCCTCTAACTCTTCTCTTTGCTTTGGAACAACAGCCTATGGTAGGTAGGTTGTAGTTTGGGGACAAGATCTTAAAGAGACGCAGAAAGGACAGGGCAAATTCCCTTTCAAACATTCTGGATCCCATCAAAGATTCCTCTACAGCCTTATGGCAAGCGCTACCATGGGCTGCAAGAATTCAGGACACATTACAAGACAGATTTGGACTCTGTGGAAAACCAGGTGTTCTTAGCACAGCTGTTTTAGCCTGAGTTATGTGAACTCTCAAAGTCTCATTTCACAGGGTCATTGTGGGAAATCAAGCGGAATAAGGAGTTCCTGGTTTAAGCCGGATGTGCAGCAATGCGAGGCTCATCGGCTAATTCCTTTGTAGTAAACTATCCGTATTACACCAAAGCATGTCTTTTATTAAGTATTTTTCTTATATAATGCTAATATAAGTATTTTTCTTATATAAATGCTATGCTGATTATTTTTTGCTAAGCAACTAAATACAATATTTTAACTATTCATTATTTTAACTAGTGGTTATTTTAACTAACTGTGGGTTCTAAGGGGCAGCAAATACGGCTGGCTTCACCTGAGTGGTTCATATAAGTCATCTTGCCTCTACTCATTTAGGTGGCCAAGTTTATATGGCAACTTTCTGTGACCATATGACTTGGTCATGATTTGGTTGAGTTTCACTCATCCATTGGCACTGTCTGAGGGCTAGGCATGCATTTCCAGCAGATCAGCCTGGGCACATGGCAGATGGGTTCCAAAAGCATCGAAACAGAAGGCAAGTACCATGTGAAGCTTGAGCTCAGGCTGCCACCTCCTCACTGGTGCCCCACGGACCCACAGAAGTGGCATGGAGACAGTGATGGAGGAGGTGGAGTGAGGGTGGCTATACGGGAGACATATGTCATTGGGGCTGTTCCTGTCGTGGTCTGTCACCAGCCCTTTCTTCCTGGAAACCTGTCCCTTCTCCTCAAGGAGTCTTCCAGAAACTGACTCATGAATCATGGCTTATCCACCTGCAGTGAGCAACCTTCATTGTCTGCTTGAATGGATTTAGAATCACTACAGAGCGCACCCCTGGGAGCGTCAACAAGGGTGTCCCCAGGAATACTCAGCTGAGGGGGAGGATCCACCCCTGAATACGAAGGGAACTTCCTGGTAGGATAGGATTTCAGAGTGAATAAAAAGGAGAAAGTACACTGGGCCCCAGCATCCTCCTCTCTACTTCCTGCCCGTGGATGCAACACAACCAGCTTCTTCCTGGCCCCGCTACCGAGCCTTCCCCACAGTGACGGATTACAGCCCCTTTAACACTATTAGCCAGAAAAAGCCTTTCTTCCCTAGCTTGCTTCTCATCAGGTATTTTTGCCATAGTAAGAAAAAATAATTACTAATACTACATCTCAGCAAAAACACAGCCTGGCAGAACTCAGTCTGACTTCCGCAGAGAGCCCCCGCCCCATCCTCCCTGGATGGTAGAAATGGAAACTTAATTTTTTAATCACATCTGGCTAGAGTCTCATTTTAAGTCCCATGGTTGGGGGACTGTTATTTGCTCCAGATTGTCATTGCTCCATGATGGCACCCTAAGGATGCACTGTGTCTTCAGTGAGGTGCCACACAGGCCCCTTAAAGTCTGGCCTTCTCTCAGCAATTTCTCTCTATCCCTCTGAAGTGCACTCAGCTATTCTGTTGTTTTTGCTCACCGCTGGACTGTGGCAGTCTCCGATGTAAAGGTGGCTAAGACTCTCTCCACGCACTGTGCTGTCATCTTGGTTCCACACAGAAGACCAAAGCTATATCTCCTGTGACTTAGCTTCTCCCAGTTCTTCTGAAGAATCATCTCCTTCCTGGGAGAACTGCAGCAGCAACCTCCCCTCTGACTGTCTCCTGCCACCACACAGAGATAAGCAGAGCTTGCATCTTTGCACCTGGTTTTCTCCCAATTTTATTTAAACCCACAGTCCTTTCTACTGCCCCAGCAGACTGAGTTTTCTTTCTACAAACCACAACCAGGAAAGCATCTTGTTTTCTCCCTTCTTACAGCTCCTGAAAACTAGAAGCCCAGAATGGTCTAATGAAGAATGGAGGAAACATTACGCTTATGTTTTAAACTGTTCTGTTTGCCTCTTGTTACCATGTATGAGGTCCAGAGTCTACCAGCTTTTTCTCCACTAAGCAGGCCCTTGGAACCTTTGCTCCTAAGACCCTAAGATGTGCTTATTGGGTTGCATGTAGGTATTCACTCAGAAGAATGTGCTGGAATTGGGGGAGTGAGATTCATTATCTTGGGTAGCAGTCAATCATTTTCCAAAAAGCCTTTAGTTATGGGGTCTTTCTGGCCATGGTGGCAGCGTCCTATGTAGAATGATTCTCTACTATTTTACTACTAATAACACTGTTCTAACATCTTTTATAGTTTTCTGTTGCAGCACTACAGATTTCTCAAATGTCCCGCTTAAAACAGTGTTCATTCATGATCGCAGGGTTTGCTCGGGTCAGGTTTCTGGGACCTGAACCCATTGAAGCTAGGTCCTCTGTTCAGTTAAGGTGTTGGCCTGGACTTTGGGCTTGGGTCGTTATCCAAGCACACATGATTGTTGGCTGCAGTGCCCTCCTCCCTGCTGTAGCCTGTGGGGGCTTGCTTCTGTAAAGCAGTCCAGGAAGGAGGGTCTAGTCTTCCCTTTAAGGTTTTGTTCTACAGCAGACCTACCCAAGATCATGCCCTACATGGTGAATTCAGATCAATCCATTTGGGGATTAACCACAGCTTCAAAATCCCTTTCCTTTTTATCCCACTAGGGGAAAACACTGCCCCATTCCCAAACCTGCCCATAGTTGGCATCTTGTGGGCTGCCCTTGAAATGGTATACCACACATAGTATGCTTGTCCTGGCCAAGCTCTATGTCCTGGATTTTGTGAACAGAGTCACTGTGAAGATGACCCACCGAACTCCATCCCTGGGTGGGGCCATTGTCACAAATGTCTATGTGTCTCCTGCTTTAATTTCTGCGGTATTCTGTTTTATGCTGTGATACAAGAAGGCTTTTTGGCCATTAGAGGGGCTTTGTTATGCCAGGAAGACATCAGGTCCTGAAACGGGTCTATAAGACCTTGTTAAAGCATGGACGTTCATCGCAGACTTGGGGCTAAGGGCTCTGGCCAATGCTTGGGAGGCGAAGGAAGCACTGATTGAGACGCTGGGTTAGATTGTTTTATGGGAAGCTGTTTTTACAGTTGCAGGGTTCCTGCAGAGCAACATTATCCTAGTTCTGAAGATGAGGAATCTGGGGTTCAGAAAGTTTACATATCTTGCCTGATGCCGCAGAACCAGGAAATGGTGGAAGTGGGCCTTGAACCAAGACTTCCATAGCAAACAAAATATCTTCCTACAATCCATGTGGGTGGGCTGTGGTAGCTTCCGTGCTCCTATATGCCTCTCTCCCCTGGACTGAGGATGCAATTCACGCAGCTGTAGAAACTTTAAGTTGATCCAAGGGATGCTTGGACTCAGCATCCAGAAACAGAATTAGCACAGTGCGAGTAGAAGAACCTGAATCGGGGGAAAATGAGCCCCAGTTTTCCACTTAGCTACAGGAAGAGCAGCCACACCCTTGACAATGCAGACCTCTCAACCCATCCTCCCCTCCCAGCCTCAGCAACAGCAGACCCTCCCACAGAGCAGCCCTCGCCTTTGTTCAAGAGTCACTGACAAGGGTGCCATTGAGCACTGCTTCCTCTGAGAGAATGTCCTGACAGCTTTACTACTGTGGATTCTTTATGGGGTCAGGAGAGAGTGAGGGACAGGAGAAAATCAATAGCAGGCAGTCGGGAGAGCCCTGCTCCTCCGTGACCTCCTTCCCCACTTCCTCCCCGCCCAGTCAAAGCTAACAGGTCTTAGATTTAAAAGTGTGCTCTCTAAGACCCAGAGGGCATCAAGAATGGAGTTGACCAGGTCCAGGGTGACTTCACGGGAAGGTCACAACCATGCGTTCATTTGCTCAGGGCCTCCAGGCTGTAAAGAGAGTGAGACTGGGGGTTTGGTGATGAGGGCTGAGGCTTCAGAACTGAATCACTGAGGGAGTACTGTGCCTGGTTCCCCAAAGCAGTGCTACTCAGACAAAAGGAAGGCTGTTAAGGAAAGCCTGCGTCCACTGTGTCCCCTCGGGCTGGAGGGATGGACTATCCAGGTCAATAAAAAGAGATAGAAGAAATGTAAATCAGAGTAACAAAGTCAGCCCTCAACCATGAATAGAGAGTAAGTATGTGGCTGCTACTAAGGAAGTTGGAGATTCCTGCTGATAGTGAGAAGGAATGACCGTCATCTTGGGGCTCCTCATCCTGACTGCATCTGGGTACCCTCTGTAGACATCCTACCCTAAATGAATAAATGAATAAATGAATAAAGCCCTGCCTCAGAGCTGGGATCCCAGCTAGCCCCAGAGCAGAGAAATCAAACTGACAGTCAGTGAGGGAAGAGTGAATAGTAACATACAGCCTCTTTCTAAGTGGAATGCTTATGGTCAGAAAGTAATCTCCCTCGTGGCGTTATGATAAATTCTCAAGCAAGCACCATGGCTGTGTGTCCAGTGAGAAACCTCAACGGAATTGTCCCTTTTGGACCATTATTACCTAGTGAAAGTTCTCTGCCTAAGGGTTATCCATGCCTACACTGGCATTAAAAATGGGGCCGCCTCCCTGTGGATGCAGGGGTTTTTCATAAAAAAATAAATTGTGCCTAAGTTAGCACCATTTCTACTTCAATTTGCACTTGTTTGCTTGGTATCAGTGAGGTTGAGCGCCAGTTTCTCACATTTGTGTACCCTTTTCCTCTCCTATCGATGTTGGCGTGGACCTATAACTACATCATTAAACTCAACAGTGCCCTTGAGATACTAATAATAAGAAAGGGGGGGGGGGAACTAGAGTAACAGATGGGACAAACAGTCTAAGGTCCAGGTCCTCTTCCTCTGTAGAACAAGAGTCTGGGGTTGGAGAGGCAGCTCAGAAGTTAAGAGCGTTTGCGGCTCTTTGCAGAGAACCCCAGTTAGGTTCCCAGCACCCACACGGCCGTCCATGATTCTGGTTCCAGGGAATCTGGCAACCTCTACCCGCCATCTCAGGCACTGAATGCACAAGGCACACATACATGCAGGCAAAAACCACATATGTAGAGTCTGCCACTGGTACATGACCCAATCTAATCTGCAAAACAGGGAACCTTATGCAAAACACAGACACTAGCAGTTCCTGATTCAAAAAACCGAACCCTAGTAAAAGGGTTAAACAAGCCAACATATGAAAAGCGTCCAGTGTAGTGCCGGGCTATAAATACTATAAACACATGCTAGTATAAGTATGCCTACAAATGTTACTGTAACGTTCCCACAGTTGCTTTCATTGTAGAGGCTCAGCACTAGCCTAGGCAGCATCTGCCGGCCCTCGCCATAGTAACAAAGTATAGGAGGAATGAACGGGGTGGTTGATCTGAAACAGGTACTGTGTATATGTGGGTCCTAAAATAGCATCAAACACTGAGAGAGCTCACCTCCAGGCAGAAGCTGAGGTGGTAGTGGTTGTGACAGCAATTAATACTTGGTGACTGTTTTTATGCCAGGCCACATACTAAGCACTTTACCTACCTACCCACCCCCTCACACACACACACATCTCCTTTAAATCCTTACAAACTCTTATGAGTAGGTGGCATACCCAACAGGAAAAACGATGGAATTTAGATAAGACAACCTGGCTCACCAAAGCAACATCCCTGTAAAAGAAAGAATTAAGGTTTAGGCTCAGTGTCCTATTGGAGCACAATTATTAGAGCACATCAGCTTTCATAGGCTGCTTATTTATCTGCCCCATTTCAGAAATTATTTTTAATATTCTGCTCCATCTGGAGTTTTCCTGTTTGCCATGTAGAGTTACCATTGGCCATGTCCACATCTATATTCCTCTCTAAGCTGAAATCCTGGAGTTAATTCTTGGTCATTTTTCCGTAATACATTCTTGTATTCTTAACAGTTACTGTAATGAAGTCTGTCAGTTTCTGTAGTAACTATTGAAGGTGCTCGAGCTGCCCTGAGCACGGCAAACACGGCTCTGGCAAGCTATGCCCTTCTCTCCCATTTGCTTTGCCTTGCTAAAAAAAATCATGAGATTACATTCCTAAAGCTAGACCTCAAGACCTATTCCCTTATGTGGCCACATCCTCCTGAAGCTGACTACTAAGGTCCAGCTCTCAAAGGACTGAATTCCAAAAGCTCCCTTTGGTTCACCTAATTTGATGCCCAATTAAAATTAAACACCTTGTTCTAACCCGGAGTTTCCCCTTTTACCTTTATAAACTGCCTTTGGCCTATGGGCCACATCTGCCTCCTCTCTATCCAGAGGCGGTCCTTTGTTCCACTTTGGGACAAATGCCCCTTACCCCATTCCCTTGTCCCTTTTCTCCCCTCTCCTTTGTTCTCTTCCATCTCCCTCTCCCTCTCTCTCTTATATTTGTCCCTTATCCCTGTGCTCTATCTCTCTAGGACAAATAAATCTCCTTTGTGCTAAGTACTTGGTTGGAGAACTTGGTCTTGGGGGTCCTGCGCTGACACTTTTCCTTTCAACTATTATAAATATTCTGAACCCCACCCCCTTTGATGAATGTGTGTGTTCCTCCCACCCACTTGTTGGCTGTGCATGCGTCTCCCAGCGTATTTCCTCATCTCTGTACAAATTCTCCGTAGAGCCCAGGTCCCAGGATCTCTGTCCAACAGGCTCTGCTCCCACCTTGAACCTACAACCACTGTCATCAGCAACAGCTGGGTCAGCAGCTGGCTCAGCATCACCATCTTATTGCTTCTTCGTGGGCTCAGACACCTCCAAAACTTGCGCCTCCAGCATCATCCTCTGCCCAGCTGCTCTGTGCTTCATCTGAACCTCCAGCCCTTCTTGAGTTGAGAGAAAGAGGTAGTCCTGATGCTGCAATAGGGCCTCCCTTCATCCCTCTTCTATGATTACACAACAGAGCCTGGATCACGTGCCCAGCGTCTGTGGCCAGAGCGGCAAAGCTGACCCTGAGGATAATCAAGTCAAGATACCTTTCCCATGGCTTTCACCTCGTATCTCCATGACACCCCCTGGAAGGCCACGTTCGTTCTGAGTCTGTTTCTACTGATTGCCCTGTTGTGTTCAGTCAGCAATGATATAACCTTCCTACCTTAGGGTGGACTCCATCTCACCAGCTTTGTGTGCGGCCCTGAGGCAGTAGTGAGCCAAGCAACGCAGTCTTTGTTCCCACAGCAGGCTCACCCATCTGGTCCATATTTAAACCAGCTCAAGTTCACTGTGGTGATAATCTTCCTCTTATACATAATTATACTTTACATATAGTTTTTTTTTATTTTTTTAAAAAATCCACCAGAGAACTCTGCCATCTGTGTGGATTACCTCTTTCAGTGCTTATCATGGTGCCATGGGCCCAGAGGCAATTAACATAAGCTCTCTGAAGATACTGAAGTTCCCAGGCACTTTCCTTCAGTCATCCTGGTTAGTGTCTTAATGTGATAATAGGTTGATTGATTTTTATGTGAGTCTTAATCACCCATTAGACATTCAACCTGAAATTCAATTTTGACTCCCCCAACCAAATGACCTTGGCCAGATTGCATTTTCTTTCTGAACCCCAGTCTCCTCACCTGTTAAAGCAGGTTAATAAAAGGCTTAATGTGATAATTAAATTAAATAGAAGCCCAGGTTAAAAGCTTGTGTATATTCATAAAATTCTACTTAGTTATTATTTTTTCTTTCAGCATGTATTATAGTCTGGATTCTGTGTCAGACTTTGGAAATACCGGGAGACCAACGTGTGGTCCCTGCCCCTCTTCAGTCTGCAAATGTGTGGGTAGAAAACACATGCAAGCACGTGCCAGCAATGCATTCAGATCTCCAGGGGTTCTTTGGGGAGGGAAGGAATAAATATTTATTAAATTTGACAATTCGAGTTGCAAGAATCCTTGCAGAGAGCCACTGCGGTGTATCTGTGCGTGCATCTGCATACCTTGGACTTGCCCTTCATGGCCTGGTTCCCCGGATGTCTGGCTTTCCTGAAATAAGTGCCAGGAAGCCAATCAGACTCCTCTTCCCTCTGGAGCAACCATGCCCCCAAGAACAGCTAAGAATGCTGATGACCACTTAACGTATTCTGAAACCATCCACTAAATCTGGGCCTGGATAAATATGCAAAGAACGGTTCCCCGATGACCCTTCCCCTGAATGCTTTTCCCAGGCCTGCTGTCTCCTGCTGCCCAGTAACTCGTTGCCGTGGGAGACAAGCGTACTTAGTTTGATAAGTCACACATACCTTGGGCCTCTCCAGTCCCATGTCAGGCTGATCTTGATGCCCCGACTTTCTGAGGACAGAACTGTTTAAATGCATCACACATCTTCGAGACCTTTCTTTAAATAATCCTATTGCCATTCTTCTCCCTGCAGGGGTCCAAAGCGGTGTGGATCTTGCTCAGCTAAAACCAATAAGTATGTCTAGATTGATTCCTTTTCTGTCACCCCCAACTCTTTAGTGTCAGATTCCAAGCCCACCCAATGACAAGCCAAGATGGGCCCTTTTGTAATGAGATGAGAGACGTTTATAGTATACAAATCAGCACCTTGCATGAGGCCCCTTAGCGGCACTAAGGAAGGAGAGGAGATATAAGCGGAAGCTAGCTCTTAAGAGTTGGGTTGTTAACATCATTGACTGGAATTCGGGTTAAAGGAGGCAAACAGACTTAGCATTTCTGAAACTTGGTCTGAATCTGTTTTCCCTTTCCAGCAGAGACAAATGGCAACATTTGGCAGCTTTAAAATACATCACATGCCCCTGTGGTGGCTTGCTTACAGAGTTTATTTATGATAATGGTGGTTAATGTTTACTGAACGCCACACATGACACCTCTTTATTTCATTTGATCCATCTAGTAAGTCCTATGGAGAAGTACTTGGATTAGCTCCTCTTTGCAGAGTAGGCAGCTGAGGTGTAGGAAGCATGATTCATTTGCCCAGGGTCACATGATTAAATGGAGGAGGCAGCATTAAAATCCAGAATACCTGACTACAGATGACACACTCAACAGAGTGGCACCCTGTTGACAGAGAAGCAGGCTGCCTGTGGTGGCGCGTGGGGGGCCCTGCCAGCTGCCAGTACCTGTATGACCTTGGACAGATTACCCCAAGATCCCTGTAAGGTGAGCACTGTGCATGCTTTCCTCACAAGGGGCAGCAGTTAAACTGTTAGCATCCAGAAAATGCTTAGTGTGGTGCTGTACAGAGAGGGGTCCAGCACATGTTCTGTCCCCCTGGATTAGGACTCACACGTCAGGCCTCTTGGAACCTTTGCTCTGAATGTGCTACACGGTGTAAAGTATGTAAGTTGTCCTTGTTATCCATGAAGCTACAGATGGTACTGAAGCCAACACAGACTGTGTATTTCCTATACATCTAAGCTATGAGAGAGCTTGATTTATAAAACGGGCATCATAAGAGATTAACAACAACAATGATAAAAGAGAAAAATTATACCATGATGGAAGTTATGTATGTCTCTCTCTCCCTCCTCCTCTTCCTCTCTTTCCACTGAAGCGTATTTTAAGTGGAGACAATGATGAGCTGGGCTGAGGAGTAAAGTATGTGTCTTACAAGTGTAAGGACCTGACTTCCACCCCACCACCCATGGAAAAAAGCTGACCTTGGTGCTACACACTTGTAGTTCCAGTAGTTGGGAGTGGGGAACTGGTAGATCCCTTAGGCTTGATAATTAGTCAGCTTGGTCTCCTCATGGAGAGACCCTAGATGGATAGCTCTTGAGGAAGAACAACAGCTGAGACTGGCCTCTTGAACACACACACACACACACACACACACACCACATATCTGCAAGTCAGAATCTCAACACCCAGTCTCTCTAGATTTCCTGTCCTGGTCGTATACTGATTCTGGCAGCCTTGGCCACCTTCAAAAGACATGTCTTCCCCAAGATAAACCAATGAGGTCTGAACGGTCCACTCATTCATGCCTGTTCTCTTCCAACTCGATTGCCCTTTGAGTTTTTCTATTTTATTTTGCCTCTTGTCTAACTCCATCGGGTGGAAGGAAAATCGGTCAACCCAGTGCAGAAATGCCAGGTGGAAAAGGACGCCTAATCTTTCTCAAAATTAAATGCTGGTCCTGAAGCCGGAAATAAAAGCTACAAGAGTCTAAATATCAAATTATTAATCATTCACAAGTCATTTCCTTCCTGTGGCTTTGTCTTGGAAATAAACAGAGCCCAGTGTTCCAGGACATTCACTGCATCCTTGGTTTCAACAGTGGTTTGCAAAGGCTTGAGCAATCACTACCAAAGAGAGGACAAGGGTTTCGGATTAAGTTGCCCCCGTTGGGAGAGATCTAGAATCTCACCACAAGGTTTCCAAGGCTGATAGGCATTTAAAAGTGAAAGCAGCACAGTCTCTGCTTGGGATTCGTGTGCGGAGCTACGGAGGTATGTAATTATGACGGAAGCAGAAGTATAATTTTATCATCTGGGAATCACGCTCTCTGCTCTGATTTCTACCAGCACAGCTATATATAGACATACTCAGAAGGGAGATTCCTTGGGTAGAAGGCAAGTGAGAAAAACCATGCTTTTCCTCCCTCCAATAGCTGATAGTACTATTCAAACCCAAACAGATATTCACTTCTCTAATGGTGCTGGAAATTTCAAATATTACATGGTTTTGCTACGTGATGGAAGTTTTTTTCCTTCTTCAAAAGATTAAAAATTTACTGTATTATTATTTTATGTATTTATTTGTGTGTGTTGCATGCATGTATGCCCATTGAGCACAGGAGCCCGTGGAGCCAGAAAAGGGTGCCTGACCGCTGTGTATGTGTTTGGGTATATGCCATGAATGTGCAGGGGCCTTCAGAAGCCAGAATAGGGTGTCAGGTCTCCTGGCGCTGGAGTTGCAGGTGGTTGGTAGATGTGGTGCTAGGAATCAAACTGGGGTCCTCTGCAAAAGCTGTATCTGCTTTTAACCATGGATCCCTTCTTCTCCCCTCCCCACTTTAAGTTATATCTATTTCTTTCTTTTAACTGTTGTTTTTGTTACAGAGTCTTACTACATACTGGGAAGGACTGGAACTTTCTATGTAGTCCATCTTGACTTCAAACTTCCAAACCTGCTACCTTGGCCCTCCCAGTGTTGGGACTCTATGTGAACCACCATGCTTGGCCTAGGATGAGATTTTTTAAAGTGTTGTCAGTAGTTTATATGAGGAACTTCAGCCATCCTATAAGGTGGAAACTCTTTATTTTTACTATTCTAATAATTATGATGGTTCTATTTTGCAGATGAAAGAAAAAAGAAATAGAAAAAGTTAAGCAAGTTCCCCGGGATTGCACACCTGGTATAGATGATGCTAAAATTTAAACTGTGTCTGACTCCAGAACTCTTTTTCTCCATGATCCTATTCTGTCTCACCAGTGGATTGACAGATGTCAATCTCGTCCCAGATGCTTCCATATCAAGAGCTGAGCATGATAGAACATTGAAAAGAAACATCATTACACATGCCATCATATCACCTATTTAGTAAGTACCATTTTCTTAAGCCTATACCTGTGTTCTATAGGCAAGGTAGAATCCTTAGCCAGCCATATGCCTCAGGGACTTTGCACATGTCTTCCCCTGCCTGGCACCCCCTGTCCTCCCAACTTCCATGCTATTTAGCTACCACCTACTCACTCAACCTTAAATATCATTTCCCGGTGAAGTTTCTCTGCATACTTTCCCCTCACTCTTTTATGCATTCTCTTATCCTCCTACACATTTTCTTTCATAGCAACTTGCAAGTTTGCAATTACATATGTAATTAGTTAGTTATTAAATGGAAGGCTCCCCTGCTAGGCTATGAGCTCCATGAGGATTGGGCTCATGCCTATGTTGTTCAATATTAGCAGAGAGCCCATCAGTGTTAACCTAGTTATGTTTGAGCAGCAAATGAACCACTAGAGGAGACATCATCCAGGCCTTTGTGTAGCCTTGTTGTGGGACTGTTAGACACAACATGTGTAGATGGGGAAGGGGCTTAGAAGTAGAGGAAGCTGACTAGAGAAGGCTCTTACTAAGGTCTTGACCCCTCCCACTACCCACCCCCTATCTATACCCAGAGCTGGCCTGAGGGCTTGAGCTAACATTTCAGATGGAGACCCCCAGGGCAGACCACTGAGCAAGGCCAGCAAAGGCTGCTGAGTCAGTTGCCATTTTACATATTTAGAAACTAAAATAAGCAAACAGTAAAACAGCCTTAGTTGCTTTTTTTTTTTTCTTTCATCCAAAAGCTCTTATCACAGAGACTGTCCTTTGTGGCCCAAAGACAAATAGAATTGGTTAGCCTGAAGATGGTTGCTTTCATAGACTGATGGAAACCATAAAAGCTGAAATACAAAAACCTGACTTGTGCCTTTGACCCAGATGCCATTCTTTACTGGGAAGAACAGGAAAAGAGCCATGGATTTCTCTGCCTCATATTGTCCTCCTCTCAATGATACGGGTGAGATGGCAAAATTTCTCAGCTTAGTCATGAAGAGTCTCAAAAAAAAAAAAACCGGTTCTTCCTTTTTTTCCTTTTAAAACTCAAAATCAATAGAAGAAATCACAGAAAGATCAATACTTTCAACTCCATAAAAATTAAAAGCTACTCTATGTCAAAATTCCACACAACCCAAATTAAAGGCAAACAGTAAGCGGAGAGACATATTTACTACAACTCTGGGGGTGAAATCCCATTAGGTTCAGTTCAACACATGTCCATTGTATACCCTCAGGTAACGAGAATTAAGTGTTATTGGGGGAGGGGTAGCTGCCAATATCAAGGGACAGTTTCCATTCTTAGTGTTCTGCTGAGGGCAGGGGCCATGGAGACTGATCTTCCCAATGCTGCTGGTGGTAAGAGGGATGTTCAGGAGGCAGAAGTAGCCCAGAAGAAAGATTAAAAAGGGTACTTAGTGCCATGTTAGGGTTTGAATAACAACTGTCCCTCACAGGCTCATATTCTGAGTGATTATTCCCACATGGACTCCTTAGGGATGAGAAGGCCAATGGGGCAGGACTTTGAAGAGTATAGCCCAATCCTGGCTCCCAAGGGTTCTTTCTGCTTCCTGCTTCATCATGATGTGAACAGCCTTCCATGCTTCAACATATAGAAAGCCTTTGAAAGTACGGGTCAAAGTATTTTCTCCATGTGCTGTTTACTTTTTGTCAACTTGACACAAACTGGGGTCATCTGGAAAGAGGGAACCTCAACTGAGCAAATGCTTCTATCAGATTGATAGGTGAGCAAATCTGTGGGACATTTTCTTGATTGGTGATTGATGTGGAAGGACCCAGCCCACTCTGAGTGGGTGCCACCATGGGCAAGTCGTTCTGGGAAGTATAAAGAGTAGCTAAACATGAGCCTGGAAAGAAAGCCAATGACCAGCATTTCCCTGAGGCTTTTGCTTCAGTTTCCATCTTAAGGTCCTTGCCTTGATTTCCTTCATGATGGACTGTAAGATTTAAGATGAAATAAGCCACTTACTTCCCAAGTTGTTTTTGGTCATGGCGTTTATGACAGCATTTGAAAACCAGCCAAGATACCCCTTTACCTGTTTCCTCTGAGCATTTTGGTCACAATAACACAACAACAACAAAACCCTCATACTGTTAGCCTGAAGTTCAGAAAAAGCTTCCTGAAAATATACTTTGTATTAATAAAATTTGAGTAGGAATTATCCAAGCCAACAAGGAGAGAAGAGGGGGTCCACCTAAAACCACGACTGAAACAAAAAAAAAGGCAATGAGATGTGAACACTGAGCTGTGGATGGGTTGATGGGGGTGATCTCTAGAACATGCGACTTTGGAAGTATGGGAGAGGAGACTGCTAAACTAAACAGGATTAATTTATAAAAAGCCTTCACTCCACCCTGTAGCTGATGGACACCCAAAGGGCTCCAGCAAGGATCTCTGCTGGAGGGTTAGGAGGCCCATCTTGCTGTAACTGTATGGTCCGGTGCTTTATATTTGATTGTTACTATTTTGCTCCCTGAGATCTGGTGGCTGCCAGGATGAGCACTTGCTCACATACACCAGTCCTGGTTGTGTAAACCTTGCTCTACCTAATTCAACGTTGAGTGGTTAATCAAAGAAAGGAAGAAAGAAAGAAAGAAAGAAAGAAAGAAAGAAAGAAAGAAAGAAAGAAAGAAAGAAAGAAAGAAAGAAAGAAAGGCCTAAATGAGAGGCAGAGCTAAGGTTCATTGGCTTTAGGGGAACAGAAGGCTCACAGGAGAGAAAGACAGGTGAGGTGGGGAGAAAGAGCAGAGTCAACAACGGGATAGAAAAAGAATGAGAAGAGGAAGTCTGAAGCTCCGAATGGAGAGAAGCAGCCCAGATGCAGAACATAAGCAAGTGTTTTGGAATTATGGATGGGAAGTAGCCCAGACAGAATGATTAAAGCAGATGGCATGGGGTGGGAAATGGAGGTAATGAGGTAGCTTAGCGGATAATATCTGCTCTGCCCCAAGTAAAATAAAGCTTATCTAAAATCTATCAGGTGTCTGTGTCTGTATTGATTTGATAGAGGGTTAGATAATACCACCATAATAATTGTAGGCCATTTAATAATAAATACTATTAGCCCCTTTTATGTTTTCTGCAACATCTTGCCAACACCTTCTGAGGGTTAGGTAGATTGCTTAATGTCTTTCAACTGGTGAGTGTAAGGTGCTTAGGGATTTGAAGTGATATTTTAGTCATGATTTTCTCCTTTAGTTGATTCACAGCCTCACATATATGAGTCAGCATGTTCTAGAGCAAGAAAGTGTGCCACGTTTGCGTAGTGTCAGGATTGTTTCCCACAGACACAGGGAAGTGTGCCTGTTTCCAACACTGGTTAGGTCAAGGGAAGGGATTAACTGGTGTCAGTACAGACATTTATTCAAGATTGTCTTGCTTCCATTCCTCTCATCAAGTACAGCACCCAACCGCTTTAGAGCACTCATGGCTGAATGATTTCGAATTTTAAAATGCATTTGGGAAAAGGGATTATTTTTACTTTTGGATTACCCAATACACAGAATTAATATCTTCTAGAATAGCTATGGACAGATGTCAAGGTTGCCTACACTGTGGGACAAAGGTAATGTTCTTAGAAGTGGATATTGAAGGACAACCTAAAGGATCAGAGAAGAATTCTGACCCCCAAATTCAAAGAGCAAAGTTGGCCCATTGAAATAACTCAGGCTTTACTTTGACTTGTGATTTGAAGCTACAGTCCATGAGGGGCATCATGGCAAGAACATGAGGCAGCTATTCATATCGCATCCAAGTTAGGAAGCAGAGAGACTTGAATGCTGGTGCTCAGCTTGGCATCTCCTTTTTAATTCAGTCTGAGACTTTGGTCCACGGGATGGTGCTGCCCACACTCATAACTGGCCTTCCCACCTCAGTCAAGCCTTTGTGGCAACTCCTTCAAAGACATACCCAAAGGTGTATCTTCTATGTGATTCAAAGTCCAACCAAGCTGACAATCATGATTAACCATCATACTTGGTAAAGCACCATGGGACTCTCTGGGCAGACAAAGCATCTAAGAAATAGAAGTTGAAGCGTAATTTCTTGTGGGGCCGTGGTTTGCTATAATTCCTTTCATTTCTAATTATCTGTTAGGGGTTTCTATCCTACTTTAGTCTGTTTAGTTCTAGAATAAAAGACACAGAGACTTATTAGATTTATAAGAAGCTTTAAAACACTAAAGTTGGGCAGATGTCAGCCCTCTAAGCTATTTTGCTATGTCCCAGCCAGTTTCCCAATGTTACTTTCCACGTTGTTCCTGTCTGGGCTGCTTCTGCTCTCTCAGGCTAGCCCTGATGGCCATGTGCTCATGATCCATACTGCCCCATGGCAACTTCCTCCTCTTCCTTCCCCACCTCCTCCTCCTCTTCCTTATTCTCCTTCTCTCTTATCATCTTCCCTACATGTGACTCAAAGCCTGGGAATCAAAGCTCTGCCCACCTCTCTTCTGCCCAGGTATAGGCTATCTATCTTTTTAATTAACCAATCAGAGATAATTAGGGGAGAAAAGTTTACCCAGAATTGTTCAGTGTACATGAGAATGCACTCATCTGTACTGCAATCAGGTCTTGGGGCCCAGAATTTAGCATCTGAACACATACAACACCAGACCAACACCCAACATTTCTCTCTTTTTAAATATATGTTTGTATAATGTTTTGAATATGTGTTTTATATATGTTTTGTATATATGTTTGCATAAATAGAAAAGTTCTTTCTCTCACAATAATAAACTGCATACAGTAAGGACAAAAATGAAACAATTATAAAAATTATCCTGTAAGCATTACACTCACAATGTCCAATCCATTTGTATTTGGCAACTTAAGAAGAAGTACTATAACACCTATCCTATCTTGGTGAGTTCAGAGTTCTGTGCCCAAATCATTTTCTATCATCACGTGGATTTTAACAACCTAAAAATTCTATTTAGACCTAAAAATGTTTTTAAAGCACTTTTTATTCCTAAAAGTTAAGCTTAGTTGTGAGACTATAACTCTCTTGTCTTCAACCCCATCAGAAACCATATTACCTGAGTTTGTAGGAAGCAGAGCAAGCAGCTTCCAAAATTATAGAAATCACAGAGGCACTGGCTACCTGGACAGTCATCCAAGTTTTTCAGCAACTATTGGAGCATCACCTTTAGCCTTCTGGCCCAGAATATCTGGCAGACATTTTTGTGAAGAGGGAATTATGAAGGACTAGCCTACCTTGTCTGGCAAAACCTGGCAGTAGACTTCTGTGTCTAGTTAGTCTATTTTGGACAGCACACTATCAGCAGTTGAGGCAAGGGCAGTTTCTTACCAAGTGGCTAGCTTGCCACATTTGAAGCAAAATCCAACATGGAAGTTTTTTGATGCTCGTTTTCTTCCTTGAGGTACGTTGGATGCTGTCAGGAGCTGACATGTCTCACTATCAAAAGATTCTTTTATTAAGAAAGCATCTTTAAATGCCATATTCTGTATTTCTCTGAGGTTTTTGAAGACCATCTATTTATTTATTTATAGTATATCTGAATAGGCAAACATTGCTTATTTCTAGCTACTTATTATCTGTTCAACCTATGTAGCATATTTCTGTAATAAACTAGACTAACAACTGACATGACCATGAGTTTGGTTGACTAAATGTTAACTTGCATTACTTAATTAGCCTAAACAGTTTGCAATAGCAGCTTTTACAAGAACTAGAACTTCACATTGCATTTTTAAATGAGTTACATAGGCACAATACCTTACACAAAAGTTGAAACATATATATGTTATATGTATCAAAAATAAATTTAAATTTGTATCAATATACAATAATCTAAACCAATATAAACTTTAAATTTGTATCGATATACAAATTTTGTATCTATATCAATGTAAAAATATTTGAGAATAGTAATAGCTCTATAGTTTAGGAGTAGAGTCAATAATCTACCCTCCTATCCTATTATTCCTATGGTATTTCTATATCTCCCTGTTTCTTTTCCTCCCTATTCCTCCTTTATCCTAATTAGATAAGAGAGAAAGAAGGATAGAGGAAAGAAAACAAAAGAGAGAAATCTCTAAGTCTAAGCTCGTATACCTTGTTTTCTCCTGACCAAAACTATAAGAATTTGTAACCAACCCCTCCCCCCTTTTAACAATGGAAAACATTTATTATCCATAGAATGACCAAAAACAATCCACTTTTTTTTTTTTGGAAATTGTATGTCATTCTGTGAGAATGCACTCATCTGGACAGCAAACAGATTGTGGGGCTCAGAATTTAGTATATGAATACATAGAGCACCAGACCAACCCCAACAAGTAGTGGTTATTGTCTCCAGAACCAAGCACAGAGCCCCCAAACTTAGAAATTCCCTGAGTCAGGCTGGGGCCTCTAGATAGTTCCCCAGCAGGGTGTAGTTACTGGGAAGCCCAAACTACCAAACATGTGTTTGGAAGCTGGGGACTCTTACCCCCATCTCACACCCCTCTCCAACCTCAGGAAGCAGGGGAGAGGTTGCATATTGCTTGGTAACAGCTCCCAACTGAGGTTCAGAATCTCCAGGTTGCTCAGTGCAGAGGTATGGAAGCTCGGTGCCCCTCCTCCAACCTTGGCCTGAGTAGCTCTTCCACGTGGCTGTTCTAAGGTGTATACTTTATTATATATATATAATTCAATATATATGTGTATATGTTGAATATATATTATAATGCTCAGTATATATGTGTATATATATATTGGTTTTCAACCTTCCTAATGTTGCAACTCTTTAACTCATGTTGTGGTGACCCCCAACCACAAAATTACTTTTGTTGCTACTTCATAACTGAAATTTTGCTTCTGTTATAAATCATAAGATAAATATCTGATATTCAACCTTCCCAAAGGGGCTATAACCCACAGGTTGAGAACCACTGCTTTATAGGAATCCAATAAGGACAGAACTCTCCTGAGTTATGTAAGTTCTTCTAGTGAGTTAGCATGAACTCTGATCAGAGTTGATGGGTAAGAAGAACATGTTGGGGTTAGAAAAATGGTTCAGGGGTTAAGAATACTTGTTGTTCGTGCATGGGACATGTGTTCAATGCTCAGCACCCACATGTAGCTCACAGCCATCTGTACTAGCAGGAACACCATCTTCTGACCTCCACAGGCCCCGGGCACACACGTGGCCCACAAACAAATGTGAAAACAAAGCCCTCATAAAAATAAAATAAAATAAATTTAAAAAATTAGGTAGATATGGAAATTCAGGACTTGTGTCTGGCATCTAGGGCAGTCTTGTAGGATGGAGCCCTTACCTGACGGAATGATACTAACTCTGGACACTTAGTTCAGATGTTGGATGCCTGTTGGTATAATGTTCTCCTGGAATGTATACAATTTACCCTTGTTCATTCAAATACTCTCTCTCTTCCCCACTATCTGGTTTCAATCTGGACATTGCATTGTGGTGTTTATTCTAAGCATCACCTGTCTCAAGTTTGTGTAAACGTGCCACCATTTGTTCTCTGTATTGTCAATAAAACAACCAGCAATGGAGAGAGTACGGTGGGACAACTTGGTCCAAAGGAGAGGAGAAAGAAGCAAGTAGGAGGAGAGAGGTCCGAGGGGAGAGGACTAGGAACCACCAGGAGAGATGAACTGGACCTGAGATATGACTAAAAGCAAGTATAATATGGGAAATCTGAATGGGAGGAAGCTATGTAGGCTTAGAGGTTTGGGATGGAGTAATTATTGCCCGGCATTGTGCTCTAGGCTAATTAAATAAATCCTAGTCTCTGTGTGGTGGTTTGGGTATATAGCTGGTTTAGGAATAACCACTGTTTAACTCAAAGATAATCAATAGTAAATATTCATAACCGACAACAGATGCCCCGTTCAGTTCGTGCTGCAGAGAACTGTTGATCTGGAAAAAGCTGCACAATGGAGACCCAGGTGAACAGAGCTACATTTTGCTTTGCTCTTTCCTCTTAGGCCAGCTGGGAGCTCTTTCTGATTCGCTACTAAACCCCTTTTTTGTCTTTTGGACATAAATTTTTGACCCACCAACAAGGAGATTTGTAAATAGGTGCTTAGGATTGAAGCTTTAAATGGCAAAGGGAAATGTGGTCTTGGCCAGGTGACCTTCTCGCTGAGGACACTGTGGAGTTGTGACTTCTTAGATGCACAGCAGAGAGGCAAGGGGACACCAAAAACAAACTCTGTCCCCTCCCTCAAATGTGCTCAAGGAAGGTGACCTTGAGTCAAGCAAATTGACATTTGGCCTGCTTTTATACAGCAGTGAGTCAAGTACAACATATGGAAACCAAAGAGAGGCCTTTCTGTTTAAAAAAAGAAAAGAAAAAAGAAAAGTTATTCTAATTCCTTGCATATTTAATGCAAGAAAAAAGAACTAAATTAAAATGAGTAAGAATAGCCTACAAGATCCTTAATTGATAAGGAAAGAGAGCTCATTTAGTTAGTGGCTGTCTTGAATAATATCTACTGGAAAGTGTGTAATCTAAAGATGCCTGGGGATCAATACAGAAAGAACTCAAGAAATAAGGCAGCAGTCAAAGAGAATTCCATAAATTAAATCATAGTTTGAAAGGATGAAGTCATGTTAATGCTCATTACCATATTTTAATTTCATGGTGATTAAAATTATAACGTAGCATGTATTGCCACTTAATTGATCTGCCAACACCAAGTATTTGCACGTTTCTCTTTGTTCTCTGAAGTCATAAACTATCTATTCTCTGCTGCATAATTTCAGAGGTAATTTTAAACCATAAATATTTCTCTTTATTAAAATTCTCAGGAATTAGAACCTAGATTGCTATTTATTTATATCTGCTTTGGCAAGAGGCCAGGAAATTCATTTTCTTACATTTTGAATTCTACAAAATTAAAGTGCTAAAGAATATTATCTATTAATCTTCATGCTTCCTTTCATGACAGTTTTACGGCTTAATCGAAATGTTTGAGGTCTCAGGGGGAACAAGTTAAACTCTGTCCCTTGAAGACTGGGCACTTTTCTTTGATTAGAAGCCCCTTGAAATGGCCATCTCCTGTAACCAGGCAAGATTTCCAATGGAGGGACTGGGACACCAACCTAGCCACAAAACCTTTGACCCACAATTTGTCCTGCCTACAAGATGTGCAGAAGTAAAGATGAAGCAGAGATTGAGGGAATAGCCAACTAATGACTGACCCAACTTGAGACCCATGCCATGAAAGAGAGCCCACCCCTGACACTATTAATGATATTCTGCTATAGTAGCAGACAGAAGCCTAGCATAAGTGTCTTCTGAGAGGCTTCACCCAGTAGCTAAAGGAAACAGATACAGAGACCCACAGCCAAACATTAGGTGGAACTTGTGGAATCCTACAGAGGAGGGGAAGGAAAAATTGAAGGAACCAGTGAGGTTAAGGACACCACAATAAAACTTACAGAATCAACTCACTAGGCCCATAGAGGATCACAGCGACTGAAGCACCAACCAGAGAGCATGCATGGGATGGACCTAGGCCCTCTGCACATATGTGCAGCTTGGTCTTCATATAGGACCCCTAAAAGCAAAATCAGGGGCTATCTCTTACTCTCTTGCCTGCCTTTGGATCCCTTTCCCCCAACTGGGCTGCCCAGTCTAGCTTCAATAGAAGATGTGCCTAGTCCCACTGCAATTTGATATGCCAAGGCTGGTTGATATCCATGGAAGGCCTCCTTATTTTTGAGGGGGTGGATGGGGGATGAGGTGAGAGAGAGGGACTGGGAGGAGAGGAGAAAGGGAAGCTGTGACTGGGATGTAAAATAAATTAATCAATAAAAAGAGAAGTCTCTCTATTGAAGACGTAGACCCATGCTTCTGCCAAGACATGGGCAGTCTTGCAAAGATGGGCTTCCCTCTACTGGCACCAGTCCCTAGAGCTTTTTCCCCACTGTGCCCCTTTACTTCGTACTCGTTTCCTTAGGTAGATACTGTCCCTATGCTGTCCTTAAGACAGCCCCTCTTGGAGTTGACCCTTCGAGTGCAAACCCTCCAGTCTGACTTTGACTCTCACCAGGTGCCCTGGAGCCCAGCCACCATGGCTGTGATGGAATAGATGGGACACATATGTCACTTGGAACCTCATGAGTCTCTTCAGATAAGAATTAATTTCGCAAATCACGAAAACCTTTCAGGGACAATACCTTCTTAATGACTCCTTCCTCCTTTGACATCCCAGTGCCCTGATTAATGGTCATTCAAATTGGCCACCTGGCATAGCTCACTGTCAAAATCAGAAAGGATGTGCTTTCGGAAGGCACTTCCTTCCGTCTCCCTTCCCCCTTCTCAGCGTGGCAGCTACAAGCATAGATAGAACCTGAATCCTAACATGTTGGTGGCACTTTCACTTCAGACTTTAAACACATGTTGCAACTAGCTCCTCAGACTTTTTCAAAACCATTGGATGAAGGACGGCCAGCTTTTAAGTGAACAATCTACAGACAGCTGATTTTATAGCCCTTTTTCATGCACTACTTGGAGGTTGTGGGGAAAGGTAGGAGGCAAATAAATAGCCTATTTTCAAACATTATTACAAATGATGAGCAAAGAAATCTAATTCCTATGCTAAATCTCCATGTGAGTTTGATCATCCCCCTTATTTTTTTTAATCAGCTCTTATGTAACCTACCGTTATGAACACATATGAAGCTCACACATAAGACCACCAGGGCCATTCTACAGTGTACAAGAATAGTTGATTGCAGGGAACAAAAGCACAGTCAGAATGACACAACCTCAAAAAGAGCTTACTAGCCACAGACAAGGGATGACTGATGCTCACATCCCTAGGTGGTAAGTGAAGTCAGAGAGACAGTGTCAAGGGGTAAGGGAATCCACAGACCCACACTTCTTCCTCCATGGGCCACTGTGGACTCTTCTGGGTCCACTCCGATGGTGCCGCTGTCTCAGATGAACTAACAGCCTCTGAGTTCAGTCTGCCACACAAAGAGAATGGAATCCATCACTCTCCAGCAAACTCCTCAGGATGGTCACAGTGGCATAACATATGATTATTCACCTGGCCTGAAATCTAAGTGCCTGGGTTCAAATTCCAGCCCTACATCTCTGTGACTCCATGAATGTGGGCTGGCTGCTGTCCAACTTCCTCATCAGAAGAAATGAATCAAGATTCACTCTGGATCAGCTCTAAGTTTGGACAAGTTTAAGAGGTGGAGGAAGAGAGGATGGACGAGAGCTGAGTTTATTGGGAGCCTAGACACCTCCACCTGTTCTCAGATCTTCAGGTGACCTGAGGAATCCTCTCTGGGTCTCTCTACTTCCATCTCCACAACTCTTTCCAACCTTCCTGTTGCCTGTTCTTAGCCCCTGAGTGTCCGCTCATATTTAGGATCAAATCCTTACACTTGAATTAGACCCATGTAGCTCTCCACACATTGCCCTAGTCACACGCCCCTGCCTTTTCTCAATGACGCTGTCCCTTCATGGTCCCTTGTAATGTGTGGTGTTTCATCTATAGTTTGTTTTCTTGCTCCCAGCTCCTGCTCTCTGTCTGACAGAGGTCTGTCAGCCATTTCAAAATCAAAGTGAACCATCTGTCTCAAGGTCAAGGGAAGGGTTTGGGGCTGCTGGCTGCTCCCTTCTGCTATTCAGATGGATCTCTGTAGCAGTGCTATGTCTACGTGTACCCACTGTGGTACACTCAGCCTTAGCCAAATGCAAGGCAGAACCTCAGGTCCACTAAGCCGCATCTCCATCTCCAGGTGTGCACACAGTGCCTGGCGAATGGATACACACAACAAAGCCCTGAAAACGAATGGGCAGTTTGCAGGGATTATGTTCCACCCCCTCCAGTTGAAACTTGCTCATGTTTAGAGACATAGGAAGGAAGTATGAAATATGGTTGCCGTGGAAACAAACTTGGAAAGTGGCTTTCTTTTCTCCTTTGTGTAAACGAGTGGGTCCTATCTCGTGGTTAAGCTGTACACAATGGCATTGAAAGTGTGGTGCTGTTCCTGAGATGCCCCGTGGCAGGCAGCTTGGCAGACGATGGAAGAAGCCCACCACATAATTCTACCTTGTAATTTTTCCCCCTGATGTACAGTCACGGGGTTAAATATTATTTGTAGTGTATTCTACAATGAAATTATTGCATTTCAGTGGACCTCTGTCTAGAGGTTTAAAATGTTTTTAAATTACAAGGCATAACAATTTCCATGAGAACCAACCACTTATCTATTATTTTTTTCCACGTTTCTTTCAAAAGCTTCTTTTCTGGCCTGCATCTGGAATCAAACTACATGGAAAGCCTCTTTTGAGAATCAATGGAAATCTCTTTGCCTTTCTTCCCATGACTCTCACTAGAAAGGAAAGTAACAGAAAAAAAATGTCATGTTTCATGACACTTCTTGTGGAGTGAGCTTTAACCACCTTTTCCCTTGACCGATTCCTCCTGGAAAACACTCGTGGCAAATTTTAACACTTTCTCACCTGACTGACATGAAACACCAATATTTTCACGTATTAAAAATCCCCCTGGCCTGTCTGACCTCTGGGTTCCTAAAACCTCCTAAAATTTTCTTGGATCTTAATATATTGCAAAATCATCCCGCAAATGCCCTTGCCTCAAAAACCATGAAAACAGGGTATAGAATTCTTATTTTAGCCTGTGCGGCATATCACATATGGGCACTCAGAAGGCTCAAAATGCTTCGAGGGGCAGCACTTAACCTTTCTTCACAAGCTCACATTCATGTAATAAATGTGACCCACAGGCATCTAGTCTGCTAGGATCCCAAATGTCATACAAATGGATCACCCATGGCTTGGGCCAAAGATACAGTTATGGTAGACTAAATGTTGGACTGTGTAGGAAACAGAAAAGTTAAAGTTCAACTCAACTCGAAAGGTTCCTTGGAGTTCTGGATCCATTAGTTTGCATGCTCTGCACTACCCCTGTGGAGTGTGTGTGTGTGTGTGTGTGTGTGTGTGTGTGTGTGTGACAGAGAGAGAGACAGAGACAGAGACAGAGAGAATGAATGTGTTTTAGGTTTATGTGTCCCACACTTGTTTTCCTGAACTTTCCATGGTCACTTGGAACCCAATTTATGCAAAAATAAACTCACCTTTGACCTTTCCTAATTATCTTCCTGCCCAGAATCTTTACCCTCCCAGGCTTCCTTCTCACCTTCGCTCATACTCAGTCCCCATCAGTCACTACACCCTGTTGCTTGTATCTCCATAGGCAGCTGGGACCCACATGCTTTCCTGCAGCTCCCTGGTCACTTCATGAAGGCCACCAGTATCGGTCATCCGGGCTGCAGCAGCAGCTTGTATCAGGCTGCTGCCTTCAGCCTTGCCCTTCAAGCCAGCCCTTACTGAAGCCCCAGTTTTCTAGCTCAAGCCTTCTGTGATGAAATATTGAACTTCACGGAATATAAATCAACGAGGGAATGACCCTTGAGCATGTCTCTGAAGGAGTTTAGATTAGGTTCACTGAAGTGGGAAGAGCCGCCCTAAGCATGGGGGTCCCAGGCTAAATGGGAGGGGAAAGTGAGCTGACAGGCAGCGTTTCCTACGGCTGCTGCGCCCTGACAATGGATGCAGCGTGACTGCCCGCCTCCTTCCTGCCATCATGCTTTCCCTACTATAGTGGCCTGCACCCTCAAACCCCGAGCCGGATTTGTTAGTTGTTTTGTCACACCACCAAAAACAAAACAAAACAAAACCCCAACATTTTCTCTCCTTCAAACGTCTGGACAATTTCCAAGCCACCTCAGCCCATTCCATCCTCTCTCAGACACCTCCGGTCTTTCTGTACATTCCCCCTCGCGGCTTCCCAGATGCCCTGTTTATCCTGCCTGCAGGTCTTTGCTCAGAGTGTGGCAGGCACAAGACCAAGGGCTACTGAGCCACACATAGAGATAACCCAGGTCTTCTCGGATGGCTCCTCTGCAGTGTGAGCTGCTGTCAGTCACTCGCCCTTGGCAAAGGCCCATCTTCACAAGTCTTCTGTAGGCGTCTTCACTTGGATGTTGCACTCATGTGGTGGTTTAATTTGATTGTCCACTTGACAGGATCTAGAATCACCTTGGAGACAAACCTCCAGATATGTCTGTTAGGGACTGCATAGATTAGGTTAATAAGGGTGGAAAGCACCATTCCCTGAGCTGGGGTCCTAGAATGCATAAAAAGGAGAAAGCTGAGTACCAGCACTCATCACTGTTTTCTGACTATAGATGCGGTATAATCAGCTTCCTCCTATTCCTAAAACCATGACAATCCCATGAGGGACTGTGAGCCCGAATAACCCATCCTTCCTTGAATTTCTTTTATCAGGTAGTACGCTATAGGCACAAAGGGCATCTCAAAGTCATCCTTGCCCCAAACTTAGGCCATCAGCTCATGGGGCTTGCTGTAAACCTCAGCACAATACACACTAAGTATTTTACATTTTACTTGATTTTCTATCTGTCTTCCTCGTTGGAAAGTAGAGTTATTTATACATTTCTGTTTGTTCAATGGTGAATTTCTAGTGCCTCATACAACCCAAATACAGAAAGGACATTCAGTAAATGTTGCTGAATGAATAAACATTCCTATATTGACAGAGTAAATGCAAACTACAACTTACCCAAAGTTGAAGAGCCAAGGTATAGCAGAAAGAACACAGACTGCATAAAACAGCAGCAGCAGCAGCAACAAAAGCAAAAATCTGTCTAGCTTTGTGCCTACAGCAACACATTTAATCCATGAGATGTTCTCTCTTGGCAAAATGAAAGTAAGACACATTCCAAGTTGATGTGGGTTAATGGATAAAATTTGCTTTAGCAATACTATGGCTGGTGTCTAACACATATGGTTTTCTTCCTAGGCCATGGTTTAATAAAAACAACTGGAAACTTTAAAAATGTTGTTATCAAACTTTATCCTAAGCAGATCTCAGATGAAGCAGCTCAAGGATTATTATGAAGTAGGGTTGGGGTAGAGGACAGGAGTAAAGAAAAGCCACCTCCTCTCAAGGCTCAAGGATCACTATGGAAGAGGGGGCAGGAGGTCTGTAAGGGCCAGAGGAAGTATACGTCTGCAGTGAAACTGTATCTTCCAGGCAGGTCTACTGTGCACATGTGAACTCATGGCGGCAGTGACTGCACACGCATTACCTGCAGGAGATCAAGCCAGCCAAAACTTTAGCAAGGCCTAGGGAGGGACTCACTAAGTCACACATCTAAGAAGCTACTAGAAATTGATGGCTGACGAAGGAGAGTCCATTTCCTTCAGACATGCAGCCCCTGAGAGGCTACCCAGGCTCTAGAAGACAGATTGTCTTGTTACAGTTTCTACTGATGTGAAGAGACACCATGACCATGGCAATTCTTATAAGTGAAAACATTTAACTGGGGCTGGCTCACAGTTCAGAGGGTTAGTCCATCATCATCGTCGCTACGTGTAGGCAGGCATGGTGCTGAAGGAGCTTCAAGTACTACATCTTGATCCAAAGGCAGCAGAAGTCATTGTGAGCCACAAGGGGCATAGCTTGAGCACAGGAGACCTTAAACCTCAATCCCAGGCTGACACACTTCCTCCAACAAGGCCACACCTCCTAACAGTGCTACTCCCTATGGGCCAGGCATTCAAACACATGAGTTCATGGGGGCTCAACCTATTTAAACCACCACAGTGATCCTTCACCCATGCACACAGAGGCAACACTAAGTGGTACCAGAGGGTTTTCAGGAGAGAGAGAGAGAGAGAGAGAGAGAGAGAGAGAGAGAGAAAGAGAGAATATGCAGGTGGAAGGGGAAGTGGCAAGAGGAATAGGGAAGAATTGAAGGGGAGGGTGGGGGTAGGTTTGATTAAAATACATTGTATGCATTTATGAAACTATCAATAAAAAGAATCAGACTTTTTCTGTAAGGAGCTCATTTTATTCAAAGTGCTTACTATGGCTCTTCCTGGAAAGGCCGGGGTTTAGTGTGGGATCCATCAAAAAGGCTATTCTTGTAAATAGCAGCCCAAGGCATGATTTTTGGAGGAATTGGGGTATGAACTCTCTTTGTCACCTATTTCTCCCAAGTCACTGTGAAGTGTTGATCTGAGACATTGTTTATATGACCTGCGCTTTTGCATAACGCCTAACAGCTGTACCCTCATTTGTGACGTCTCTGTGCATCGTGGCCAGTTGTCTTTCAGTGGCATTAAGGTGGGGAGCAAGCTGACACTGAAGAACTGGACCATGCTAGACACTCAAAGTTTCTGCTGAAATGAAAGGAAAAGGCAGGCTTTTCTCAGCGCTTACAACCTTCAGGGTGAAAATAAAATGCAGCCCCTTTTGTGATATGAGCTTCCTCAGGAGCCCTGTGGTGCTGGTTCTGCATCTACATTGCAAGGCCACGGGGGGTGTTGTTATTTCCCTGTATCAAGGGAACTGGGGGTGCTAGGCATGCCAACCACAGAAGGCTTAACTAACACAGTGAAGTCAATCCTTCACCATTGTTCCTGTGGAAGATGAGGACAATGAAGCACAGAGAAAGAGAATCAGGTGTCTCAAAGTGAGCCATGTCCCAAATGCATGACCTTTGTCCACGAATCCCTCAGTTCTGGCCACTCAGCACAGCTCACATGCTGAGTATCTTACCCAGTGTTACCTGGGATTTGGCCAACAGTCAAGTGCTGATGGAAAACAGATAAATCACTCACATCCTGATCTGTCTATGGGAGCGTGTTCTCAGAGAGAAAAGGCAGGTCTACCGAGGCCAAGTGACTTCAGTTTTCAGTGAAATCCTAATGACTTTCTCAACGATCAGATTAAAATGACCACAAGAAGGTTATCACTTCATAGGTGAGACGATGCACAATGAATATACTGCAGATCACAAAATACTCCCAAAATCCTGGGTCTTTTTCTGATTAGGTCAGTCAGGCTGAATGAGATGGTGACTGGATGGATGTGTCAGGATCAAATGTCATATTCAGACAGCTACAGAACAGAGCACAACGATCCCACATGCTTTGTCAGCTGCTCCACAGACTTCAGAAAAGATAACACATTGTCCATAAACTTGTCCAAGAAAACATAGTAGGAAAAATGGTTTCTACATGGGGGTTCTCTAAGAATTTTTTAATTATTACTATGGTTAAAATATATTATTGAAGAATAGAACAAAGAAAAGAGAAAATGCAAAATTACCTATAAAACTTCCCTTGTAGAGGATAGATGATTCATTCATTGGAAGGAGCTTCCAAGCATGATTGGGTTCGATGGCCAAGCTAACAAAACAAACCTAGCCTTGGAAAAAATACTGCCGAAATGGTGGTTTATCAAAAGCCTACATTCAATATGCACACTCAAGTTTTTAAAACTCTTAGTCAGACTTGGAGGCTTAGGCCTGTAGTTACAGCCATGTGGGAGGCTAAGGCAGTGTGGAGTAGCCATATCAGTGCCCTGTTGTCCAAATACACACTGGCTCCAGGGTGCTCTTTCCCCAACAGACGTGAGTTCAAGGCCTAGCTGGGCAACTTTGTTGGACATTGTCTCTGATTTTTCTCAGAAACAAAAATTAGGAAAGTGGTCTCAGGATGTGTCCTGGTGGTAGAACGCTAGCACGTGTGCATGCACATACACATGCTTATACATCCACATACACATGCTTAAACATACATGTACTCATGCACACACGTAAAAGCAATACCTTTAAATAACACTATTTAGTAGTTCTTTTTCATTATTTCATCATTTAAAATAGAACAAAGTCCTAGAACTGGATTCCTAGATAAAAACTACAACGTTCAACATTTCTCACGAGGGCGTTAGGGGCACGTGACTGGGTTCTGTTCTCACAAGTACTGCCTGAGGAGACTGGCCTCACCACACCTGTACTGTTGTTTAAAGTAGTCTATGATAAACCCCAAGATATTTACATGGTTTCAAAATAAGTTACCATGAGATATTTAACTAACTACAAAGAGTAAACTAGTCATTTACAGTAGAGAGATGTTGAGCACCAGGCTGACAAAGAATTCAACACCAGGGTGGGGTAGGTGATGTCATGTTGGTCTTAATGGTGTGTGGGGAAGGGTACAACATTGTTTCTGAGCTATCCCCACCAAAGATGAATACCTAGAATCTAACCAGAGATACAATAGATAGACCCAAATTGAAAGACATTGAACAAAATAAATGATCTGTGTTTCTTAAAAAAAAAATGTCATGTCACAAGGCATTAATGTTTCCTAAATTCAGTCGTAACTGGGTTTCTTTCCCCATTACATTGTCCGAGTGTGCTGCTGGCACAGGGAGATCACTGTGTTTTGTACCTTTTCCTGGTATTCCACTATTTCATGTATTAAGAGCTAATGTCAAGGGCATCCAGCTCCAGTTTTAAAAGATATATAATCACATTGTCTGCAAATAACAGTAATTTTGTCTCTTCCTTTCCAGCAAACCCTCCCCACCCTTATTCTGCCTCCTGCCTTCTCACAGCAGATCTCATTCACAGAACGGTGCTGTGGAGTCATGGAGGCAGCCAGCAGCTCTGCCTTCCTGATTCTAAGGGGAACGCTTCTGCTATTTCAACATGAAGGGAGACACGGGCTCTCCACTTGAGAGGCTTCGTGTTGGGTAGCCTCCTGTGACTGTCGCTTATCCTGTAGCTGTTGCAAAATACCTGACAACAAACAAATTTAAGGGCAGGCTTAAAATGGTAGCAGGCACGTGGGTAGCTGGTCACGTCACATCTGCCTGCAGCCAGGAAGCAGGAAGCAGGAAGCTGTCTGGTGGTGCTCTGCTCGCTTTCTGCATTTTATTTGTTCCAGGACCCCAACAGTCCTTGGAATGGTGCTGCCCATAGTTAAAGCGTGGTCTCCTACCTCAGCAATGTCCTCAAAAGTATGCCCAGAGCTTGTCTCCCAGGTAATTCTACTTCCTGTCAGGTTGAAAATCAATGTTAGCCATCACATTCCCATCCCTGAAGGTTTCTTTTTCTCAACCACGCATGAATATTTCATTTTGTCTGAATGCTTTTTGTCATCTGTTACTAATTATCATGTGGGTTTTCATACTAGAGACATTGAAAAGCTGTCAGTATATTAATAGATTTCTTTTTCCCCTAACACTTAACTGTCCCTGCTTTCCTAGAACAAAACTGATTTAGTTGTGGTAAGCTGTTCTCTTAGTGCTTTATTTTGCTTTTTGTTATATTTTGCCTTTGAAAGTTCTCTGACGGGTTTGTATTGTAGCAACGTAGTTAAGCCGGAGCTATGTTCCAGAATTCTTTTATATAGTTCTAGATTAACTGAGTCATAAGAGACAATTAAGACGAGTGAGCAATGTAAACTGGGAATGGTAGCAGATGCCTCTAATGCTAGCCTGAGGCAAAGGCACAAGTTTGAGACCAGCCATTTCTTCATAGGCCAACATTAGCTACAGAGTAAGAATCTGTCTCAAGGGGAGAGGGGGATGGGCTTCATCCAGGAGCCATGATCCTCAGCTCACAAAGCTGGTGTAGGACAGCAGAACCCAGTACTACTTATTGGCTAGCCTGATGAGGTGCAACAGCAGCTAGGCCTGTAGCTCTTCTAGATCTTATTGGGCAACACTTTTCAATTCCATCATCCTCAGTGAGCCATTTACGGTTCAGAAAGTATAGCCATTTCCCGAAAGAGCCCACTCCAGGGACACTTAGTGATGATGACTAAGGTTCCAATCTGTCTTCGGGGATTACACTTCTACTCTCCCTGATTCCTGACATCTTCGTTTCAGTACTGTATACCTTGCTAACTTTAGGTTCCAACCCACTAAAACAGAATCACCAACCCATGAATGAACTGCTTAGACAGCAACTACAATTCCCAATCCACAAACGGCCACTCCACATTATATATCCTAGTTTAGGTAGCTACAACTGGTCCTGCTCCTCTGATCAGAGCACTAATCTAAATACACTCCGTATTCTTTGTGGGTTTCCTAGCATCTGTTCTGTGACACGTTCAGTTCTGCTCTTGCCCCAGAGATGATCTGTTGCACTGAGGCTTACTTGCCCTGTGACTTGTGTTGGGCTTGGTCAGTGTATGCACTGATAGACGCATAGACTCTTCTATCTCTCTGTGCCCCCCTGGGCTATGTCGTTCTAGCCACATCTTCTCTGTCAACAGCCCTGCTTGGGAGCTCCACCTCAACAGAAACCTTCACCTCTCTAGAAATACTTTTCTCCATGGCTTAAACATCTTTTGTAATGTAGCAAATTATCCCCTCTTCCAACTTGGCAACAAGCATCTAATGTTTCATATTTTCTGGGGTCTGGAAGCTGCTTAGCTCAGTGGTTCTGGGTTGGAACTTGTCAGAAAATGTTTATCAAGGGGTCTGCTGAGACAGCTGTCCTCTGGAGGCTTACTTGGGGCTGATCCCAGAGTAGTCACATGGTCCCTGGCAGGAGGTCTCAGAATCCCACTCTGTGGTAGGTACTTGGGGTTACTAAACTGAACAGTAGAGTGATTACCCCCTACTCCAAGAAGATACTATTTAAGAGGGAGCACAAGAAGAAAGCCATGTGCCTTTGAATATCCAGTCAATACTTCCATATATACTTACCATTGCCGCAGAGTCGCCAAGTCCAGGCCACCCAGGCAGAGAGAAATTAGACTCCAAGAGAAGAGTACTAAAAAACATGTGAACACAACTTCAAAGTCACCACACCTTAGAGGTTGAGAGATGGTTTATTTGGTCAAGTTTTCCCATAAGCATGAGGACTTCAGCGCCCATGTCCAGCACACTTGTAAAGCGTGGCAGCGTGAGCCTCTAACCCTGGCCCTGGGAAAACAAGAGAACCCCTGGGGCCTCCTGACCCAGGGTAGCTGAATCAGCAAGTTCTAGGCTCAGCGAGAATCCCTGTCTCCAAGCATAAGGCAGAGAACAGTAATGGAGGACAGCAAATGGCAGCCTCACACTTCCATGTGCACTCCACAAACACACACATGCACCTATAAACACACACACACACACACATGCACACACACACACACATGCCTTCCAGGCCTGGGGCAGCACTAGCTTTCCACTGTTGCTGGTTCTTTACACCTCAAAATACATGATTTTTTTTTAACCTTTAGTTGAACTCTAAAACCATTTTTTTTCATTCAAATACTGTAGTTAAACACATTTGAATGTATGTTGCTCCCAAATGACAATCAAATATTTTTGGGAAGGGAGGAAGATGTGCATAGAGATAAACTTAGCTAGCCGTATCCAAATCACAAACTAAGTCAAGCAAGTATCAAAAATATTTTGGGGGAGAAATGTGTTCTGTATTGAGCGTGCCCAGGTAGTTTTTTCTTGCCAGATTCCTCAAACAATGCAAGAAACAACTATTTATGTGATATTTATGTTATACTGAGTATTATATGGAATCTAAAAATGATTTAAAATATATGGGAGGTTGATCCGCATTCTATGCAAATATCACAATGACCCTTCTACATAAGGGTCTTGAACGTCTGTGGTCCTGTCCTTGGACTTACTCCCCCAGTTAGATGCTTTGCTGTTTGGCACTGAAATTTGAACATTACTTTTGTCCTCACTGGACAGTGTGGAAACATGGCTGCCTAGATCGCTGAGAAAGAACTCCTTATATGGACGAAGTTGGGTCACAAGGAAGGTGGACGTATATAACGAATGTGCACTGTAACCTTAGCTCCACGAATTGCTGGCTCTGTGCCTTTCCGAGCTCCACTTTTCCCAGCCAACAGGTGGAAGATGTGACAGTGCGCATGTCATTCTGGGGTTCTGGGGCTTGGTCCATGCGAAGAGCTGTAGATCAGTCAGCGCCCTATGAGCGCTCATTTCTGTTGTTACTGCTTTGTTTTCAGCCGGCTGCTTCACCCTGCTCCAGAATCAGAACAAGATGGCAAAATCTTGAGGCAATTTCACCGATATTCAGCTGGTTGTCATCTTGCCCTAGATTCTAGCTGTCACTTGTCAGTCCTTGTTCAACGATTTAAATTCGTATCTGTAACATTTCCTCTGTCTTCATAGGTTTTCCTGGGAGACTGCTGGAGGTTGTACTGGGGGAACTGGCCAACCTTTTTTTTTTTTAAACTGGAACACTTGTATCTGATTTTTAAAATACCTGCTTCGCCGTGATTCAAGTTAGGTTGAGATTGACACTATAATTCAATCGCTGTGTAGAAATAACCATTAATGTACATTTTGGTTCTGCTTGGGCATTTCCTTAAAGCCTCAGAAGACTTCAGTGAAATATTTCAGAGAAACCTTTCATACTTCTCAGAAGTCCATTTGTAAATTTAGTTTTTCTTTTTCTCCCTCCCCCTGTCCCACATGCACCATCTTTCTGAACTGTAGCTAATCTACTCCATAAACCAATCAGAGTCACCCCTAATACAGTGTTCTGGCTCCAATCAGAATCATCTTCCCTTTCGCAATGGAAGTCTGACAGCCATTGTGCCTTTTAAGCTGAGCATAGGTTGCAAAGACTGACCTTTGAATAAGGCTGTTCTTATTACATCAAGGACTGTAGTCCTGGCTGGGGCTTGGTGGTTCTGTAAGTCCAGGAATGGAAGCAGCAGCCATGTGTGACATGGAGGTTGAGCTTAGAAGCAAGTCAGGCACGAACAATGGAAGGAGCCCTTGAGTAGCAGCCAGAAGACTGAGCATTCATCCTGACACCCACGTGCCCTGGCACACCACAGAACTTCCCAGAATTTCAGTTCTCTTATTGTGACCTGAGGGCAACCTCCTGGGCCTCAGCTTCTTGAAGAGTACCTTCTTAGAGAGCCACAGAGATGATGGGAGAGGGCTAGAACAAGTGAAACAGTCAAAGAGGTGGTTAAAATACAGATTCTACCGTGTAACTTTGAACAAAAAGCTTGTGTTCTTGCTACCTCAGTTTCCTCATCTGTGAAAGGAAAATAACAGCACCCAAACTGGAGTGCTGCTTTAAGGACAAAGTGAAGTCAATTAAGTGAAATGTATCAGAGTTATGCTTACCCAGTTCTTAACCCAAGATAAGCGCCTAGTAAATGGTATAATCCTCATATGTGGCCCATCCTTTCAACAACTTCAGTTTTGCCTCTAAGTTCACCAAAAGCCTGGACTCAACCAATCCTGCATCTTCCTAATACATTCCGTAGCCTAGAGTCCAGCTCTGAAATGACCAGGAAGTACAGTTTTGTTTTCTATGATTTCAGTTAACTAAGATAAAGAAATACTTAAGGAAACAAAAGGTTCATGAGTCTTCAATTATCATTCTGAGTAGCGTGATAAAATCTTTCCATGTCACTTCATTCTGCATGGGACACGAACCATCTTCTGTTCACCGTACCCGTGTAGTATATGCTACCAACCTTGACGCAGTTTGGAAAGCGACGGAGGCAACATTGCTATAACTTCTATCATAGTACAGTATTGTAATTGCTTTATCTTATTGTTAGCTATTGTTAATGGTATAGTGGTTATAATTTATAAACTAAATATTGTACATACGTATATAGAGTGGAACAAACCACAGTATATACAGGGTTCAGCTCAATATATACAGTTTCTTTCACAGGTGTTTGGGACTGTATCTCCTCATGAAGGGGGACTACTATACCTGACGTTAACGATTTCATAGAGACACAGAGGAAGAAGTGAAACAGTAGCAACGTTAAGAGCAAATACAGTGGATTGATTCTCAGTGCATTCTCAGCTCAGAGCTGAGCACCTGCAGAGAGACCTCGAACTTCATCTGCTGCAGTTCAGCCTTGTTCCCTCAGATATCTTTCTGTGTGGCTCTTCCCTTCAGAAGCAGTGGTTCTGCAATCCTTTAATACCCCTCTTCATGTTCTGGTGACCCCCAATCATAAAATTATTTTCGTTGCTACTTCATAACTGTAATTATGTTATTGTTAGGAACCATAATGTAAATATCTGTGTTTTCTAATGGTCTTAGGCAACCCCTGTAAAAGGGTCATTTGACCCCATAAGGGGGTTGCAACCCACGGGTTTAAAAAAAATAACTGTTTCCTTTGTTGGCTTTTTATCACCACACTTGGGACAAAATCTCTGCAGTTCCAAGCAGTTCTGGACTCCTTCAAAATGCATTCTCAGTTGGGCAAAAGCAAGCAGGAGAGGCAGACGGCCTGCTCTTCTCCTGGACTGCAGGTCGCCCTCGATGGCTCCATTGATCCCTCCTCCCTCCCATCCTGCATGCAGTCAAGGAGAGATGGAATTTCAATCTCACACCCAAGTTCATCTCAGGTGCTGGTTATGGCGCCCAGGATTGCTCACGCATGGACTGAACAAATGTATGATCAAACCAACATGACAGAGAACAGAAGGAATGAGAGACTTAACAATGTCAGCAGTGGGAGACCAGCTGCAAAGAACCAATGCATTTTTATGGATGAGATGGACTTGACCTTGAAGGATTTTAACAAGAAGAGAACAGAGATAAGAAGGTTTTAAATAGAGGGAGCTATTTCATAACAGAGACACGTTAAACTCTCATGATCAGAGCCTCTGGGCCGCTGCTGGTTGTAGACAGATCATCGGAACAGCCTGCAGGGTAGAGGCTTGGTGCCTGAGCCCTGGGGATTTCTAAACCTCCAGGAAGGCAAGGTGCTGGGGAGCCCGAGGGACCTAGCTCTGAGGAGGACCTGACTACCTTGTAGAAACTGACTTCATTTGTGGTCAGCAGGAAAATCTGCCACTGAGTCTCTGAGGAATGACTAGATCATGCCCATTAAAAGATGGCTCTTGATGGAGATGGTTCAGGAGGCGGGGCCTGGAGACAAGGTCAGTGAGGGAAGAGAGTGGCAGAACACACAAGCTACCCCCTTTCTTCCACCCTGTCTCCATGCCCACCTCCTCTGAGAAAGGTTATTTTGAACCATGCTTTCATTCCCACTTGATTCAGATTATCTGTCAAGGGAAGGAGGTGTCTCTTCCCTGCTCTGTGTAAGCACTGCTAATCCATGACCACGAAGAGGAACTTAGTTAACAGGGAAGCTACACCATGGACATTCAGTCTAATCAGTTAGTTACTCTAACTGGATGGGTGGGTACCCACAAGCCTCCATTCTAAGAAGAGGAAGAGGAGAACATTCTTGAGAGCCTGGGAGCCTCTCTATTGCTGTCTGTGAAGCTATTCTGAGCAGGGGCTTCTGTCACTAGGTCTCTGACAATATTTAATGCTTTCTGGAGCATGCAGAAGCACTGCATAAAGCAGCGCTGTTGCTGTGTGGGAGCAACGGCTCCTTCTGCAGCTCACAGCCCCCTTCAGGTGTCTGCTTGTGGGCACAATCTCGTCTGACTTTACAATCATAAGGGAACCCCCTTGTTTTCTCCCTGCCCCTTGGTCAGAGCTTCCTGATGCCAGCTTAGGATTTATGTTTAATTCTAGTACTATGTCACCCCACTACAGATTTGCCCTGGTCCAACTGCAGTCAAAGCTGTCTCATCCCTCTTTGAGTTTCACAAAGCCATTTAAAGTGGGAGGTTGAAAAGGAATGACAAGCCCCTGGCCATACTTCCCTGAACACTCCCAGCCTTCCTGACCTTGGAAGCTAAGCAGGGTCAGGCCTGGGCAGTACATGCACCGGTAAAGGGATGAAAGCATGGAAGGAATGGCTGTGGGGCTGACAGACTTGGGTATGGGGGAACAAGACTGCGATACAGTCAGCAGCATCTTGTATTTTCTTTTTCTTTATCTGCTTTCATGTGTGAGTCTGTACATGTGATTTGGAACACATATGAGTCTTATGTGTATATGTGGAGGTCTGAGGTTGATATCAGGTGTCATCCCTGATTGCTCTTCCACCTTATTTGGTGCACAGAGGGTCTGTCTCTTAGTCAAACCCAGAGCTCACTGATATGGCTAATCTGGCTGGCCAGCTTGCTCTGGGATCCCAACTCTATCCTTCAAGGCTGAAATTTCTGGGGATCTGAAGACTGGTCCTTACAATTACATGGTAACATCTTAAACTAAGTGATCTTCCCAGCCCAAATTGTATTTCTAGTATGGGTAATTGGAAGAATAATGATATTATTTGAAAGACATATTGCAGGGATTTGAGGAACTAATTTAGAAAAAGATATTCATGTCCTGCTAGAGTCCTTTCTCCAACTATCAGCGGCTACCCTGAAGTTTCCAGGAAGAAATACCTACAAGCACTCACACACACGTGCACACAGACATGCACAGGCACTCAACCACACACATAAATCAAGCACCCACATATACTCGTGCATACATCCATTCATGCATATATACACATAAATATATGCATGCACATATACACATACACTCCAGATAAAAAACCAATGCCAAAGCAATTAAAGAATGCTGTCAAGTTTTACTATTCATTCTTCCTTCAAAGCCCAAAGTCTCTTAACACACTGGTCACCAGGAGGAGAGAATCCCAAAGAGACCTAGAAGATGTAAAACAGACAGATTGCTGACTTTAACTGCCTTACATACATAAGAAGAAAAGGCAGATGAGAGGCAAGTGGTCAAACCTGCTTAGCTGGAGAAAGCCCCAAATCAAGAAACTGCCCCACAGAGGAAGAAAAACAACAGAGAACGCCCCACCAATACCGCGACCTTTAAAGTCAAGGGTGGCAAAATGCAGGGCCCAAGTCAAACACAACCCATTGCTTGTTTTCTTATGAGTCACACAAACAAAAGGCATTTTTACATTTTCTAATTCTGCCAGTCTTTCCTTAATGACGGATATATTTTGAGTGCATTTTTAGGTGGTTTGGTCACAGGAGTGTATGAGTCTGCTCACACAAATCTAAATGGTATACACCACTGCACACACAGCCTCCACACACCGCTGCTGTACGTGTCGTTCTCCGTCAGTCAGCTCTAATGTTTCACAGTATATAACTATATTGGCAAAGGAGGAAAAGACTAATATTTCATGACAGGAGAAAATTAGCATTTTACTACCTAAATATAAAATTTCACTGGAGCGCAGTCATGCCCATTCCTCGAGAAATCATCTATGTCTCCTTCTGGTTCTGACAGAGAAGGTGTCGCTAGTGAAGCCGGCCTGGACCTTCGCTGACAAACATCACTAACCCTTTGTCTGCATCGTGTTGAGGTCACCCAAGTAAACATGGCCTGATTAGATTTTAAAGATGTGATCCATCAACTTCTCCTTGCTGCAAGACACAAGGAGGAGCAGAGAAAGGAGAGAGATGCCCCGCCCCTTCTTTGAAGGCAGCGTCTCCTGGAACGTAGGAAGATGAACAGGTGTTGAGGAGGAAGATGGTAAATTTAGTTGTGTTGCTTTGGGGACATCCTAGAGGTGAGTAGACCTTTCGCTGAATGTCAGAAAGCAGCGGAGGGGATATTACGTCATGCAAGTGTTTGGTGAGGAACTAGTGAAGCCTAAGGTTTCATGAGGGGCCTGAAGAGCACCTGAAGAGAGCTGGCCAAAGGTGCCTGGGAAGATGCTTATCTGCTGAGGTCGCCACCACGTCTGTGAAGAGAACCTGTGAGCCAGTGTGAGCAGAACAGAAGGAGTCCAAAGCGGGTGGCTGAAGGAGGGGAGAATTCTGAGAGCAGTGTCACTCAGCAGTCACAGGGGCCTCGGAGAAGCCAGGTTGGTTCAAATGGGATGGAGGCAAGCAAGAGTCATTGGACAGAAAAGGGAGAGAAATGATGAAAACAGGCTCTTCTTTTGTGTTGTTTTTTTTTTTCCCTGAGGGTTAAGGGGATGCTGGGTCACGAAATGTCAACACAAAGCTGGCTCTTGAAGAAAAGACATAGGAAGTTGACAAGACAACCAGTGCCCTTCTTGGTGTCCTCACAGGAAGGATACTGAGTTAATTGCCCTCCTCAGCACCGTCGTAGGAGGGCAACTGATAGTAAAATCACTTTCAAAAACCAAGCCCTGGGTTGGAGAGACAGGTCAGTGCTGACGAGCTCTTGCTGGTTTTGCAGAGTTCAGTTCCCAAAACCCACATGGCACCACTCACAACTCTTAATAACTCTGGCTCCAGAGGATCCTACACCCTCTCCTGGCTGCCATAGGCACTGCACACATGCAGTGTGTGTACAGAAAGGCAGGTACAACACATGCATATAAATTAGATTTAAAAATATAGCTCCCGAAGTTCTGCCGTTTTATAAACGGCATTATCAGAGCTCATGGTGTCCTGTAATGGAAGCTGTCTATGTTTAGACAAGCACCATTAGATATGACTGGCTCATTGAGCATACACCACCCTAGTAATCACCAAGTGATGCCTGAAAGAAGTTGTGCTCAGTTGGATCACAATAACAATGGCAAAAGGAATCAAGAGAGAAAACTCGGGGGAGAGGTGGATCAGTAGTTAACAGTCATCTTGTTGCTCTTCTAGGGGACCCGAGTTCTGATCTTGACATCCAGGTGAGGTGATTACAACTTCCTGTATGTTTTGATGCAAGGGAACCTGCCCTCTGCCGGCCTCCACATATCTGCGGTATGTACGCTCACACAAACAGGAGTGTTCGGTGGCGCAAGCAGCTAGCAGAAGCAGGCCCAACCTTTCTCTAACAGCCAAGGGACACAGCCAAACGCATCCTAGCATCATGCTCTTTCTGTCAGGAACCTATAATTTCATTCATAACTTTGGAGAGATAATTATACTGCACTAGTGAGAGGCAACTTGATGAATAGCTGTTTATTTCCAAAGCAGGCATTTTCTGTGCATTGGCTGCCTAATGGGGTCAGGAGCACAGCAGGCCGTCACTGTCTTTTCTATATTGTTCAGCCTCCTGGCAGGTTCTACACAGGAAACGGATAATTTACTTATTTTACATAACACAGTACCATTGATTTTGCTCAAGAGTCACATTTGAAGTAAAGGGCTGTAAGTAATCTCACTATCATTGGTCAAGCAGAGCCTGACATAGTGTCATATTTGCTCCTTACCTTCTGAATCTTCCCACCCAGGTCCCAGCTAGGAGGCAGGTCAGGTTGATCAGAGCCAGCCCCTTCTAAAGGTCTCTATCATGGTTTAAATAAAAGTGCACCTCATAGGTTCACAGGGAATGGCACCACCAGGAGGTGTGGCCTTGTTGGAGGAAATGTGTCACTGGGGTGGGCTTTGAGGGCTTCAAATGCTCAAGCCAGGCCCAGTGTCTCACTCTCTTCCTGCTGCCTGCTAATCCAGATGCAGAACTCTTAGCCCCTTCTCTAGCACCATGTCTGCCTGTGAGCCATATGCTTCTTGTCATGATGATAATAGACTAAACCTCTGAACCCGTAAGCCAGACCTACCTGAATGCTTTCCTTTAAAAAAGTTGCCATGGTCATGGTGTCTCTTTATAGCAATAGAAACCCCAACTAAGAAAATCTCCAAAGATGCAGACCCCAAGATGACCACTGGAGAGTCTCTGACCTATTCTCTGTGCTGTGTTAATTGTAAATCAAATGCAAGAACTAGAATTCTCCTCCTCGTTGCTCAGAGGGTTAGAACAAAAACAGAACATGACCTATAAACAGTAAAGACTCAACAACAGGTTTATGCTTAGACAAGAAAATATGTAAGCTAGCATGGTGCCAGTAGCTAAAATTTTATATATGAGGTATCTGATACTTGTCCAAATGTTTCACATGGACTGACTCAATAAATTCTTGGCAGAAATTTTAAGGTAGATAAATAACGTTTTTTACTATTTTATAGGTGAGGAAATTAATGAGCCAAAAATTCATTTAGCCAACAGGTGGGGAAACTGTTAGGAGTGTGAAAGCTTGCCTGGCAGCTACACCCATTGCTGTGGTGGATATGGTACCACACTGTGGGTACTACCTGCCCAAACCTGAGAGGCCCGCACTGCCGATCTATCAAAGCATGCTCCTATCTAGAAAGAAGGAAAGGAAGGAAAGGAAAGACCCAGCCACTTGTTCCCATCTGGACAGTCTTGAAGGGTTGTCTGCATGGGAACAACCAAGATCCAGAACTGTCCAAGAATCAGCCCAGCCCTTTAGTTGTGTCTGTGTTGACCACTTGGAGCCTAGATTTGCCCAGTCCTGTTACTTTGTCTTCCCCAACAATGGTGGCAAACAGGGTTACCTCCAGGCTTACCTAGAGAACTTAATGAGCTCCTCTAGACAGACAGACAGACACACACACACACACACACCCCTCCCCATGCATGTGCACACATGCACATTTTATGCATCTACCATTTATACACTCATATGTTTGTCCATGAAGGCACTCAGGGAAATCCACAGGATGAAGGCACAAGGAACGCATTCGCCGGGTTTCTGAGGGGGCAGGTGTGTGTGTGTGGGGGGGGGGGGGTTGCAGTGCTCCCATCTCAAATTGCTCATCTTGCTAGAAATTTTCTGGAAAAGGCTATTTAATTTTCCGTGGAGCACATGGGGTTCACACTGCGTGAGAATCTAGGGTCATAAACTGAATACAGGTGGAAGTTTGCCATCTGCATTAGTTGCTTTTCTCCTGTTGTGACAGAACCCCTGACAGAGCAACCTGAAGGACAAAAAGTTTCTTTTTTTAATTTTTATTTATTTATTTTTATCTCAATCACAGGTTAGGTACTTTGCATCCCAGGCATAGCCCCCCTCTTTCCTTCCCTCCCAGCCTTCCTCTCCCTCCCTCATCTCCCTCTTCCCCACCCCCTCCAAGTCCACCAACAGGGGAGGACCTCCTCCCCTTCCATCCAACCCCAGCTCATCCTGTCTCCTCAGGGCTGGCTGCAATGTCCTCCCCTGGGATCTAGCCAGTTTGTCACTCCCCAGCTTGTATGGGGGAGGGTCAAAGAGTCAGCCATCAAGTTCATGACTGAAACAGTCCCTGTTTCCCTCACTAGGATCTTCAGTCCTACACCGAGCTATCATGGGCCCATCTGGGCGGGGGTTCCAGGCCACATCCACACATGGTCCTTGATTGTAGAAACCGTCTCTTACAAGACCCCTGTGCCCTGCTCAGTTTGGTCTTTGTGGAGCTCTTGTTCTTCCCAA